>ML779624.1:1225357-1281233 GCA_009831015.1 Picea engelmannii | reverse complement strand
ACTTCCTTTTAACATTAGGGCTGACCTGACACTTTCTTATTTTGTAATTCTTTTCTTTAATTATCTTCAGGGCCTACATGTACTTCCTTCTTCAATTCACTTTGTCATCTTCAAAAATTCATTTCTCCTCAACCATGAGGATCGACGTGACATGCCACATACCACCGGAAACAACATGATGTATATTATCCATTCATGGGTGTTGTATATACATGTGCATTGTCCTTCATGTCCAAATACCTTTATCAATCTTGCGGTCCAAAACCAATGACTAGGTTTGACATCAATGAAAACAACCAATCTTCCAACAATCTCCCCCTTTTTTATTGATGGAAACACTCATGCTCCCCCTATCATTATGATCCAAATTTCTCTCCCCCTTTGAAATCAATGGAAAAGGTTAGGGCTTCTCCCCCTGAGTTTAATGGAAAAATGTAACTCTCTTCTTTGGGGTTGCTCCCCTTGAACATGTGGCACTCAATAATACTTCATACTTATTTTTGGTCTTTGGGACATTTTCTTAGAATCCTTTTGTGTGGATTATGTCTTCTCTTTCTTCTTCATGTCTAGGATGTATATGTTATTCAATCTTCTTGTTGTAGTTGCAACCAATCTTCCTGAGTTATTTTCTCTGATTTTACATTTTCGGGAATCAAACGTAAGAGTGTATCCTTGATCACACATTTTACTAACACTAAGTAGATTATGATTCAAGCCTTCAACCAATAGAACATTATTTGCTTTTACATTTTTTATTCCAAGATATACTAAACCTTCTCCAAGTATTTTGGCAGATGAGTCATCTCCAAATGCAACATTGCCACCCTTTCTTTTCAAGCTGATGAATTTGTCTTGATCCTCGGTCATGTGTGAAGAACATCCACTGTCTATGTACCATTCATCTTCTTCTTTACATTCTTCAGCGGTCAATTCTATTTGACAATATTCATTGTTTGGAATCTCTTTCCTTCTCCACTGTAGTTGGCATAGGGACATCTTCATTCATATAACTGCAATCTCGTGCTTTGTGACCAAGATAATTGCATTTGTAGCATACAATATTTTTGTCCATCAACGAGTAAAATGAATTATAACTTATGTTGACAAATCCGTGATTATTTCCATATATTCTATTTACACCATTCATGTTTCTTGCGTATTTGTTCCTTTCATTGTTTCTGCAATTAATTGCCTTATGTCCAAAATTTTTGCAAGTATAACAAACAATGACCAAGAAATAAATTTTGATACCTGGGAGTAAGTGACCTTCTTTGTGATGTAGTCCATCTGGATTCATGATCTACTCTTCTATAGTTTCCTTCATACTGATTGAAGCTTCCTTGATTTCTGAAGGTAAGAGGTCTTCTTGGATATTCATCTCTTTTGTAATCATTCATTCTTTCTGGTATCCTAGTCCACTTCTAATCAACTGTCTGTGTAGCTCTTTCTTCAACCTTCTTCTTGTTGGTATTTGCATCTACTTTGTATGAAGTTTCACCCATGCATCCAAGATGTGTTAATTCTTTTGGCACTTGAGAGTTTCTTAAGCTCTTCCTCAATGAGACAACTTCTTGTTCAAGTTTCTCACAATCTTCTTCTTTCTTTATCATTTGGACCTTCTTTACTTCTGCTATTCTTCTTGCTTCTTCGAGTAGAGTTTTCAAGGAAATGGTTTCGTCTCTTAGTTTCTGAAAGTCTTCTAATTGTTTCTTTAAGATTACAACTATCTTTTCATAACTACCCAAATCACTTCTTAGTTTTCTACACGTGTCTTTGAGCTTGCTATTTTCAATCTCAACATGCTTCGATTTTTTAAGATTCTCATCTTCTTATTGAATCATTTCTACTTCATGATTTTCTTATTCTTCATTGTCATCTATTTCAATCCATGGATGAGGACATTCAAATTCAACATGTCCTACTCCTTCACAATTAAAGCAAAAGAACTGACCTCTATTTTCTTCTTTGAAATCTGAGATGTTGTAATCTTCTTCAACTTCTTCTTATGATTTTGCTTCTTCCCTTGCATAAAGTTCTTGTAGCTTGTCCCAAAGATCTTTTGTTGATGCACATGATCCCACCTTGGATTTCACTGAATCTATCAATCCATCCAGGATGGTATCTATTGCCAATTTGTTGTTCCTTTTTGCTTCCTTCTGAGTTGCAGTCTTTGGTTTCTTCAAAGCACTGTATCCTGAAGTAAATGAGAACCAAACATCTTCCCCAAGAGATTTCAAGTAAGTTTCCATTCCATTTTTTCAATATTCAAAATTCCTTCCATCAAATGGTGTAATCCCATTTGGAATGTTGTCTTCCATTTTTGCATAGGATCTTCCTTCCAGTGGTTAAACTGTACTGAAGGTAACCCTCTTTGATACTAATTGTTGATACTGAGAAGGGGGTGAATCAGTATCAAGTACAATTTAAAATTATTTTTCAACTTATACTTAAACCATTCAATTATATCCAATGATCAATGAACAATAGTATAAGAGTTACACCAATACACCACAATGCACCATGCACAATATATGAGAAATAATCAATAGTTTTTGTTCAAGGGAAGTAATGACTTCCAAAGGTAGCTACAAATTCCAAATGTAAAGGGAGGGATAAACCTCCAAGAGGAAGATACAATCCTCCAATATCAAGAGAGAGTTGAACTCTCCATCCTTGCCCCTTTCTTCCACCCAATAATATATGAGAGATAATAAAACTTTACATTAAATCATCACCATCAACGAATCATCACATAGAACCTGATAATGCTTCCTGAGGCTTCTTCAATTTCTGCAATTCTTCAATTCTTGGAGTACTATGATCCTGTAGATAATATTACTGAATGTATTCTCTGAAACTCCTCCAATTTTCACTCCTTTAATCCTCCCCAAAAAGAGGTTATAGAAAGAATGGTAGACTTTATTCAATTCTGGTCTATTTAGAAGACCCAACTTGTACAGAATTCCCCACAATCAATATTTAAAATATGATTATGAAACTCACATAAAAGAAACTACAATCCGTACTCTTTCCAATGGAAGTGGTCCCACTTCATTTGGATTCTGTATGAAGAAGTTATGTCTGTTTTACCCGGAACACCTGTTTATTGACTAGCTTCAGGACTGGTCACAAACCCTATCTTCCACAGAGTGTATCTCCATAATTGTAGCGAATCAAGAGCTGAAATTTTTACCAGAGGTACCTTGATATGTTTTCTCAATACCATAGTAATTTCACCATCTAAATGATTCTAGAAAATTTTTTTATAGAAAAAATGGTAAGATGACCTGAAAATAACATACCTTAGAACACATCACCAAAAGACTTCATCCTCCCTTGAAATCCAACCTTCTTTTCTTATTATTTCCTCTGAAATTCAAGTTATATAAAATGAATGTATAATTATGTTTATTTATACCATTTATGTCACTTCCTTTTAACATTAGGGCTGACCTGGCACTTTCTCATTTTGTAATTCTTTTCTTTAATTATCTTCAGGGCCTACATGTACTTCCTTCTTCAATTCACTTTGTCATCTTCAAAAATTCATTTCTCCTCAACCATGAGGATCCACGTGATGTGCCACATACCATTGGAAACAACATGATGCATACTATCCATTCATGGGTGTTGTATATGCATGTGCATTGTCCTTCATGTCCAAATACCTTTATCAATCTTGCGGTCCAAAACCCATGACTAGGGTTGACATCAATGACAACAACCAATCTTCCAAAAGAACATTGCTTCTACGGTTTGGGTCATTTACCACTCTGATGAGTTGGTGAGTTCAGGAGGCATTTGCCTATGATCAACAACCAATAACATGGCAGAATATCACGTTGTCATTGGACATTTAACCGAGGCTTCCTCCCTAGGTATATCTCGTATAATGATTAACCTAGACTCTCAACTCGTGGTTTGTCATCTTAATCGAGTCTAAGTCATTCGCAAAACTACCCTATTGTGTCTCCACCTATGAGTTCATCACCTTGAAAGAATGCTTGAATTTATAGAATTCAGACACATACCAAGAGAACTCAACACAACTTTGGATTCGATAGCAAATTATATTTTGGATCGATATCTTGAACATAGATAAAAATTTATAAAGAAAATGAATCGCATGTACATTAAAAACATCACACAAGGTAATTTATAACATCATTGGCACCACAAAACTTATATATATAAACTGCATGATAGAAAAAGTTTGTTTACATCAAAAAGCACATAGAAGGGAAAAATCTAGGCCCTCATTCCCATGATATCATCATGAAAAAACTACAAAAAACATCTAGAGGATCCTAGTCCTCCTACACCACGTTGTGCTCTGAAAAGCACACCATTTCACAGGCCACTCGTCAAAGCAAGTGGTTTAGACTCTCAGGAACCCCCACTATATGCCTCTGCAAATGTAGGGGTACTTCTCACCTCTTGAGAGGTGGGGCACCCATCGTAAGACCTCGGAGGTTCCTCTCACCCTCCCGAAGACCTCCCACCGCCACCGCATGCTCTAGGAATATTTGCATGTGTCTGCGACACCCTAGTGCATGTATCTCCACCGGACGCGATGCACCTCTATCTGCATGATGAAACAATGCATTTGTTAAAACCCCTCTTTGTACACATAAAAATAATATAAATTTCAAAATAAAAAAACACATGACAAGGTTTGGGTTTCATACCTGACACATCCCAGTCTATACCCTCTGGAAGTACTAAGTCCAGGCTACCCCAAAAATCTACTCTGGCGTATGGGAAATCCTCGATGACGATCAACTACCTTAAAAAAAAAATCTAAATTGTGGAAAATAATTAGAATGGGTTAGTGACCAACCTGATCCAGACATATGTGAACACGGTCAACCATAGCCCCAGTGCCAAAATCTTGAAAATCTCCCTCCGAAGTCGAAAATACCAATGCTAGGAGAGATTGGTAAAAATGAAATGGTAAATAAGATTGTTTTCCCTATTTCACTATTATAGGGTTCATTTTTGCTAATCTATAGTTTATTTTGGGTTTTAAATTTTTTTTCAGAGATATTACTAATACCCTGGATGCAGATTTGTCTTCACTTGCAAGTTTCGAAGTAGTATTTTTCTGTTTAACCTTGTCACACTACCGAGCTTAGTTTTTGTTCTTTCTCATGCTTGCAAATACATGAGAATGTAACTGAGTAGACTTTTATCACTTTTTCGGACTCGTAAAGGTTATACGAAAAAGGAGCCCCCTGGAGTCTCCTTTAATCTCTTTTTAGACTCTCTAAACATGAAAAGATTGCCAAGTGAACTTGCTTCCTTTCACACTCGTTAAAAGGTTTGAAAGGGCATCTTTTGAGTGGTAATTTATCTCTTTTTCAGCCTCCTGATACTAAAATTACAAAAAAGGACAACCCTGGAGTCGCCTTTAAGTTCTTTTCAGACTCTCTAAACATGAAAAACCATCAAGTTTTCCTTCTATGGACTCGTTAAACTACACATTGAAGGGACCATATGGGGACAAATCCTTAATTCTTCCAGTTCATTAAACAAAGGAAGAGGAACTTATCGAAGGTGAGTTATATCGAGAATGTGTTACCCTCCTTGAGCTTGTTAAATTAAAAATAGGTACTCATCTATCTGGGTGGGGGAAAAATTGAAGGAAGTGGGTCAAGTTTTCTGAGAATCTTTTATGGAAACTTTTTTCTCCCTTGAAGATGGCACCTATTTGCGTCTCATCTTACAGTTGGGTAATCTGCTTTTCTTTGAGTCATACCAATTCCATGTGTCACTATACTTTTTTGTCCAGTCGAAGAGTGCTCTTATTGTCGTCAAATTACATTTTGGTACTCGTCGAGTCAATGCTGCCAATTCAATTGTCATGACTCATTATGTTCAAGGGAAGGTTCACTTCAAACCATCCATCTGTAGTATTACTAGTTTCCATTTTCTGTGTCAGTCCGTACTCATTTGATTCATCATCTTACATCACTTTCCTATGTCAGTTTCATGTCGATGATGGGGGATACATCAAGGCCCTCATTCGAAGAGTCTCTTCCTATCGACTTCAACACATCATCCAGGAATTAGACTTAGAAACCATTTAGTACCTTGGGACCTGCATGCCTCAATGGCAGGCCTCCTCACTTCAGACAATGGGTTTACAACATTGACCCCTGATCATATGATTCCATGAATGTGCGACCTCAGATCATTTATTCACATTCACTGGAATGTACTAGGGTACCTTTGGAGTCATTGACATCACTGGTGATTTCCATCGCACTTGTTAACGATTTACCTCAATGACCAGTAATCAAGTGGTTTCTACCATGTTCGACATCAAAACATCTATTCACATGGCTAGATTCATGCCACAACGGGATTGGGATGAAGACCCTGGGTTAAGCATTCACTTTGTTAAACTGTTTTTCCCGTGCTGCGAAGGAGATCATTTGGGCATGCTGATATAAACTGTCACATAGATCCACCTTGTATTGGTCTATGTCTATGTTTTATCATCTCATAGCTCCATGTGTATTTTCTCATGGCTACGATCAGTTCATTTCAAGGAGCTATGGATCCACATTGTATCTTTGGTGGCCATATCCTTAGTCAATATTTTTCATGGATCCGTAGTGTATTGGTCGGTGTCCATGCTTTCAGTCATCTTGTATTCCGAGCATAGGTATGCCTACCTCAGAAATGGAACATATATTAATATTGTTTGATGGTTGTTTGCAGCTTCATCCAGGTCAGGGATGATTTTAAGGATGGAAATTTATTTAAAATGTAGAAACCTTGGCGAATATTACTAATCCTTCATATGTCAACTATAGATGTTTGGCGATATTCTTTTTTTTAATTTTCAAATTTCTAAGTATTTTATATAGTTTTTATTAATTTTTGGTGATTTTTAAGGTAAAATAATTTTATCCTATAGAATTTGGGTGAATCAGTTTAAAAATAGTGAATCTCATTTTTGGAAAAACCATGGAAAATTAGCCCATGAGTGAAATTTAGCCCCTAAAATCATCCCTGGTCCAGGTTCTCCAAATCCACACCCTTGCATTAAAATTTGTAAAGTGTTTTGGACATCATTCTTTCTTCTGACCTCACACTTTAGGGGGAATTCTGTTACACATGAAATTTGTACACCTAGGTACCTTGCCCTAAGTGTCGTAAGTGTCATATAAGTGTCTCATACACCTTGACACCATGGAATAACCTATGTCACAATCCCTAGTCAATGTGGAGGAGGGATATATTACATGAAGGTCAAAATATCAAGTGCATATGAATTATTATTAATATTTATAAAAAGTAAATTAAATAGGTGTGAGAATCCACCTCACATTTGGTTTCCTATTTTTTTGGGAAGGTGGAGGATCTCATGGATGGTTGAAATATTTCTTCCTTAAAATCCTTGAGAGATACTTCCTCCCTAAAATCCTTAAGAGATATTTTATCCCTAAATATATTAGATATCCCTTTTTAGTGGATCTGATGAGTGATCCTCTCCATGGTGGTTAAGCCTCCAAATCCTATATAATGAGGGCTTTCCATGGAGATGGAGGAAGCAAACTTGAGGTATGAAACCTATGGTCTTGGGAGAAAGATTTAGGATATCAAACCTATGATTTTTGGAGCTTTGTGCAAGGGATGAATGAGGAGGACTTGGAGAGGCTATCACGACTTCATCTATAGTTTGTAAGTATCTCTTTTGAGTTCTCATTAATACATATGTTGGTCCTATTTTCTTCAAGTTTGTTTACATTTGCATGAGCTTGTCTCTTTTGATGAATCTAGTTTTAAACTAATCTTGTTAGAATAGGAAGTATGTGTTTTCTTCATTGTATATTGGATTGCAGAATTCATTGAAGGACTTGAAGATCAAGCTCAACCCGGACCAAGTGAGGAAAAAATTCAGAAAAAGGTACTCATACTTTCTTCCTCTTTTCCCTTGACTAGTTTAGCTACATTTAAAGGAATGCTAGTGTTCAAAGTTAGCATTCTTCTGTCTTGGTCATAGGGGTCTAATAACCAAGAGGACATTCACCTGTCTGTAGGGGAAGTTTCCTACAACAATAAGTATAATAATGTCTATCTTCCAGGGAAGGTAAAGTATATTGTAATTAAAGATGGTTGATGATATAATGGTTAATATCCTTATGGAAAATTTCGTGTAATTAAAGGAAATTGGTATGGATTGATAGAATATGTAGCTATAATAATTACATCTTTAATAAAATATTAAACCATGTATATGTGTATGATCCCTCACAATTAGAGGACTGATGGAAAACATGCAAGGTCAATTTTATTTAACCTATAGTGAATTAAGAAAATGGTTGTTGGAGAATAACCCAGTTAAGAAATAAAAAATGAGTCATGTGGACTCATGCTAGACATGGCAGGAGAGGTAAAGAGATATGAACACATAAGAAATTTTATTATGCTCATGGCTATAATAAGATAATGTGTATACCTATTAATCTAAGGACATGTATTTTCATGTGAATACAGATGGAAGACAACTAGAATACATCTTCACTTTAAGCATGGGTAAAATACTTGGGGCATGAGGATATGCCAGAATTCATATGGAAAAGATTGAGCATAGGTATAACATGCATACATGATTATTATATTCTATTATTGGACGTAAAATATGGTGATGACATGGATCATATGGTTAATGATGATCTGGGTATAAAAACTTAAGGAAAATGATGATGATATTGACTACATATTACCCTATGAGAATAAAGTAGAAGGGTTAATGAATTATTTATTCTAAATGGATTAAAGCAAGTGATGGGAAATTTCTAGAAGAATAATGGGTCAAAATAGCATCCAAAGGTGGATAGTATCCATAAGAATATGTCTTGGTTTTCTTAAGTTGTAGTGAGAGAGAATTTGGAAAAATGAATCCCTTGATAAAAAGGTTTGTTGACCAAGAATAGTCTAAGGCATGAAAAGAATCTTGATAAGCTTTCATGTTGCCTGGGGCACTATTGAAACTTCCCAGATTTCATTTATGGGTCGTTGCATACTTCTATATCATTTTAGGCAAGAGTTTTATCTTACTGATGGTTGTCATATGAAAAGTGAAACATATTTATGAATATTTCTGCGAGAGTTTCCATGTGAATATCATGTGAATGACTATAAACTCTCAACAGAGAGGGAAACATGGTGTTGAGTATTCCTATGAGACTTTTCATAATAATGGATGTAAGACCTCTGGGAGGAAGGATATGGAAGTTTTAAACTCCTGTGTGTAAGAATGACATGGAAAAAGGTGCAATAGTGAGATTTCATGGTGAACATCCATAGATGTAAATGGATTCTTCAATGCATGAATGGAACGCATTATAATGTTGCCTAGTATAAAGGAAGAAATGAATAGGTTTGTGAGACTAGCCATGAGGGTGGTTGTAAATTCTCTTTAAAGAAGAATGATAACAAGACCCAATAAATAGGGATGAATGAGGTAAAAAGGTGCAAGTGATGCACCTACATATATGTAAATGTACATATACATGCTTAAAGGTATGATATGAATGTCAGAATAAGTGAAATGTGAGGAAAAATTTGTACTTCCCGGATCTAAATAATGCAATGAATGCATGGATGACCCTATAATGGAAGGGTCTTATTTGTCTTATTGAAATAATATCTTGAGGGGATGTGTTTCCATTTTTCCTTAGAAAAATATAGTATTCATCGATGGAAAGGTAAATGAGCAAGGATGCTCTATTTCCATTATAAAATGCAACACGATTATGCTTTTAAATAATGTATATGAATGGTCATGAAAAACTATGAACCAATTAATTTCCAATAGATAAGGAAACAAAACAATAAATTTTTCCTATGGTGGACACCCACACCGCATGCTAAGGCATGCGATTAAAGTACAATGAATCCAAATTGATGGAATAAATGTGCATGTGTGAGTGCACAAACTAAAACGATAGTAAAGACACATGCTGATAATTCCTCATGGAATATTAGGTAAGAATATGGGATGAAAAAGATTAGGATAACTCAAGAATTGAGGTCAAGTAAGATTGTTTGGATAAGAAACAATATATTTTCATGTCAAAGAGGTTCCTATTGGGAAACTATATAAAGAAATTTTCCAAGAGAAAAAATCTATAATGTCTAATGAGAATTGGACAACGGGATGCAAAACCTATTTATATAAGAATTTTGGATTACATTTTAAAATATCATGCATGAGTATTGTTGTAACAAATATTGAAATTTTGGCTTTCGGTCACTTAGGAGAATGAATGGAAGCATTGGTAGTGGAACGGCCACATACACCGAGCATTAAGACACATGGAGAAAAATCTCACGAGTCTGGGTTTTTTGCCATCAGGGATTTGGCCGATGTAGATATCTTAATAACTACAGCCCCAATACCCGAATTCACTAAAGTATTAAAGGATAAGCCGGGTCAAATAAAGATTAAGAAATATTTCTCATCACAATTTCACTATTCGATATTTCTCGCGTCAAGTATTATCGAAGTCCCGACACTTAAATCCACGAAAGGTTAAATATTAATTGCTAATTGTGATTAATTAAGAGATTAAAACAAATGATTATTGTTTAATTAATCGTGTCACAATTTGACGATTTGGGATTCCTTGCATGTCATAACTCTTAAGGACATGATACCCGAAACCCGAAGGCCCGAAAGAGTGCAATGTAAAAGCCAAAATCTATTTCGGGTATTTGGACATCAGGGATTTGGCCTACGTGAAGATTTTAATAACCACTTCTTTGTTTCCCTGAATCCCGAAAACTCGAAATTGGGACTCCAGTCATATGCAAAACTGCTTTAGAAAAACACAATTTTCTCAGCTGTGGAGAGGCCATTTTTCACATTCGAATAGTCAATCAACATCTAAACATCCTAATATGTCCAGTGGTATCTTCATAATTTCATTTTAATCTTGTTAAGGTAGTCAAAAGTCCCCCACAAGATGAGGTTCCTTTTCAGAAATATGACATTTTTACTATGTTGAGTCATCATTTTCAAATGAGGATTCTGAGCGACTGGAGTATCATTTTGAGAAACGGTTGAAGGATTTTGTGCCTAACACATAATATATCATTAGCCTCTTTCATTTTTCCTACAGGTGTCACAGTTTGGGAGAATCGAATCCATCTATGAGCCCTAATTTTCAGATTTCATATTTTCCTATTTTGACACATGTTTGTTAAATGCAAATTTGGGAAAAATGAAAAGGGGTCTCAGGGAAATGAGAGAGGTTTTTTCTCAGAATAAATAGATGCACAAAGGAATTTTTCATTTTATACACAGTTGTTTCTATTCGAGATATATAGAGTTGTAACCGCATCCCTAGTTTTTGGCAGTTTGGCCCATTTTCTATGGCAGAAAGTTTCAAGAATTGGTTGTATCTATTGTTATCTTTTAGATTAGAGAGGATTTTGAACTCAATACATATATGAGGCATATTTTTAAAAGGAAAAAGGGGGGAGAGGATTAGTACTCCTGGGTTGTAGCACTTGTTTTCATGTTTAATAAAGAGTGCAAAGCATTTTCGATCTATATCATAGATTCTTGTGATTTTGTTTGCAGAGAATGTCTTATTGCTTCGTTTTCACATCATTTCACTTGGTTTTATTTCCATTTGCTTCCCAATTTGTAACTGTGTTTGTAATGGAATTCATTCATTTGTTAGGTGATCTATTGCTGGACAGGTTATAGGTTGTTTCTTGCAGAGATATGAAGGTTCAGAATTCATCCTTGCTAGATGCTTTGTCCCAACTATCTCTTTCCACTAATTTATGCTTGGAATTCACTCATTGCTAAGTGCTCCTTGCATTTTGATATGTTTTCTCTTTATTCTACTGCCATACTTTTTATAAATCCTTCCCTTTGTAATCAACTTCTATCGCACCTCTCCTCCATGGATTTCCATTGCCGAAACACTCTTATTACTTGCTTGATCATTTGACTCCATGCCCAATGGACTACTTTCTGGTCCAAACCATCAACCCTAAATACCTAAAACTTTTTTTTACCCACAGATCTTCCCACTGTTAATATTATTGAATATCCTATTGTGACATATTTTCGAGATATCCCTCTCAGGTTGGAAGGGGTAGTTTCCAATCAAAAGTGGTTCGAGGTTATCTCAGAATTTACTTGCATGCAACCCAAGTCAATTCCGAGTGACAAAATTTATTTCATTTAAAATGTGCTAAGGCTTGGCTCTATTACAGCCTAGAACCAACTCTCGCGACAACATTTTTTGGCGTCATTGTCGAGGACAGAGGAACAATGTTATCTTCCCTAGGACACGACAAAAAGTTCAGATCTATTTCTTGATGGTGAACAAGGAATAGACATTCAATCGACTGTGATCATTCACCTAGTGACTCCTTGGTTCAAACACTCTACATGATTCACTGGCGACTCCACTGGTCTCAAAATGTTAGATTCGTTCACTGCTCAGATGGCTGCAAGGTTTTCTCCTCTGGACTTTACAAATGTTTATGGTTTTCCAAACACTATTCCAGACATTAAATTTTGGGAAGATGTCTTTCCTAAATTTTGAGAATATGAGGATGACAATCCTGCCCAACACTTGTTTGAATTCCACAAGCTCACGGATGAATTAAATATACATCATGAAGATGTCCTCATGAAATTGTTTATGTTTTCATTGGAAAGAGAGGCTAGAATCTGGTATAAATCTTTAACTCATTCCAGTATTCCTTCATTGAAATATTTTCACATACTTTTTCATCGTAAAAGAATCTATTCAACTGAAATACTTTTTGAAGATTGTTTTAATATAAAATTCATAAGACAAACAGATCAAACACATCTTCTTGAAGAGGAGGGAGGAATATCAAAAATTTCTCAAGTCGATGAAGATAATCAGTATGAAGAAGAGTTGGTTGATAAAAAAGTAGGATATGATAGCTCTTGTGATCACATTCAAGAAGAAGATATTCAGCATCATGGTCAACATGCAGAAGAGAAAGAAAACAATAGTTTCTTGATCCAGAAATTGCATAGACCACGTCCTCCTTTAACAGAAGAAGAGATAGATCTGCTCCTAAACAATCATGGTGTAACCCCTGCTTACATAGATCTACAACATTCACATAGTCTTGAACATGTGAGTGAAACTTCTTCTATTACTAAAAATGAAAATCTAAGTTTAAATCATGACAGCCATGGAACTTTAGAGGAAGTTAGTAAATCAATTTATGATGATGATTTTCGGCCAGAGGATCATCTTGTAGACACTATTTTGTTTCATGAAGAAGATAGGGTTGTCATGTTTAATAACCTTGAAGAATTTTTGTTGTTCGAAGATACTTTAGACTATGATTTGGAGGAGTGTGGATCTGAGATAGATAGCTTCACAGTTGATATTCCTAGCATTTGTCTAACTGATGACACTCCTAAGTTATCTGATGAACCTGTTTATGATTAATATCCAGAAGAACAAGAAGAGCAGATTTATTTTTCATCACACACTAAAATTTACAACAATCCTCCTTTGTTTGATGAATGTGATGAAAGTGTTTCTGAAGATGATGAGAAATAAGAAACTTTGGTTCAACAGAAAAGCAATCAACAACATCATGAAAGAGATCGGCCTATGTATGACAGCTACCAAGAAGATCTTTGGACAATAGGTGAAGGACATAAGGAGGGGTTACTGAAACAATTGATATCTCCTCCCTGTTTAGCAACCATTGAGAAACAAACCAGTAAGTTTCCATGCGACATTTTTTCACCAGTGGAAGAAAAAATCAGTAGTGGACCAAGTGCGCAAAAACATTTTAGACAGCTTGCCCAATAGGAGGAAGTATGGATTAATTGTGAAAGTGGTATATCTCTTCCCTTCTACGATCCAATAGCAGTTTATATGGAGTCAAAATGGGGGACTAAATTTTTTATTTCCAACTTATTGAAGTCTGAATTTGAAAACTATAAGTACCTTCTCCCAGGGCATGTTTGGAAATTTGCAGCTACTCCTGTCATCCTTTTGCTCAAAGATGGAAGTATAATTAAGTTTGTTAGTCGGATACTCGCTTGGTTTATTTGGAAGTTTTCCTATACTTGAACAAAGCAGTGATATCGGTTAGAGTAGGTGATGTATATAAATAAGCTCGACTTTGAGCACTAGAGTACAACAGTGGTTTTCAGTATGTTTCCGGTTTAGTTTGGAATCTAGTATGGTTTTGTTTAAAGAATTACGAATCCATAGCCCAATGAATGCATAAGCGGTTTTTTGTTTCAGAAAGGTGCAAGTAAAGCGACAAAGTTCAGAGTTTGATAAGGATGATTTCAGGTCGCCCAATGGATGAAGGCATGTGGTTTAATTTTCTTGGCACTTTACAGGAAAGAACCATCCCTAGATGGAGCCTCTGTTGTGACAAATATTGAAATTTTGTCTTTCGGTCACTTAGGAGAATGAATGGAAGCATTGGCAGTGGAATGACCGCATACATCGAGCATTAAGAAACATGGAGAAAAATCTCACGAATTCAAGTTTTTTTCCATCGGGGATTTGGCTGACGTAGATATCTTAATAACTACAACCTCGATCCCTGAATTCACTAAAGTATTAAAGGATAAGTTGGGTCAAATAAAGATTAAGAAAGATTAACGTTAATAAATGTCATCACAATTTAGCAATTCGGGATTTCTCGTGTCAAGTATTATCGAAGTCCCGACACTTAAATCCATGAAAGGTTAAATATTAATTGATAATCATGATTAATTAAAAGATTAAAACAAATGATTATTGTCTAATTTATCCCATCTCAATTTTGCGATTTGGGATTCCTTGCATGTCATAACTCTTGAGGACATGATACCCGAAACCTGAAAGCCCGAAAGAGTGCAATGTAAAAGATGAAATCTATTTCATGGATTTGGCCATTGGGGATTTGTCCTACATGAAGATTTTAATAACCACTGCTTTGTTTCCCTTAATCCCGAAAACCCAAAATCGGGACTCCAGTCATATGCAAAACTACTTTAGAAAAACACAATTTTCTCAGTTGTGGAGAGGCCATTTTTCATGTTCAAATAGTTGATCGACATCCAAAAATCCTAAACTGTCCAGTGGTGTCTTCAGAATTTCATTTTGATCTTGGTAAGGCATTCAAAAGTCCCCCACAATATGAGGTTCGTTTTCAGAAATATGACGTTTTTACTATGCTGAGTCATCATTTTCAAATGAGGATTCTGAGCGACTGGAGTATCATTTTGAGAAACGGTTGGAGGATTGTGTGCCTAACACATCATATATAATTATCCTCTTTCATTTTTCCTACAAGTGTCACATATTGGGATAATCGAATCCATCTTCGAGCCCTAATTTTCAGATTTCATATTTTCTTGTTTTGACACATGTTTGTTAAATGCAGATTTGGGAAAAATGAAAAGGGGTCTCAGGGAACTGAGAGAGGTTTTTTCTTAGAATAAATATATGCACAAAATCATTTTTCAGTTTATACACAGTTTTCTCTATTCGAGATATACAAATCTGTAACCGCATCCCTAGTTTTCGACAGTTTGGCCCATTTTCTATGGAAAAAAGTTTCAAGAATTGGTTGTAATTGTTGTTATCTTTTAGATTAGAGAGGATTTAGAACTCAATACATATATGATGCATATTTTTAAAAGGAAAAATGGGGGAGAGGATTATTACTCTTGGGTTGTAGCACTTGTTTTCATGTTTAATAAAGAGTGCAGAGCATTTTCGATCTATATCAGAGATTCTTGGGATTTTGTTTCCAGAGAATGTCTTATTGCTTCGTTTTCACATCATTTCACTTGGTTTTATTTCCATTTTCTTCCCAATTTGTAACTGTGTTTGTAATGGAATTCATCCATTTGTTATATGCTCTGTTGCTAGACAGGTTATAGGTTGTTTCTTGTAGAGATATGAAGGTTCATAATTCATCCTTGCTAGATGCTTTGTCCCAACTATCTCTTTCCACTAATTTATGCTTAGAATTCACTCATTTCTAAGTGCTCCTTGCATTTGATATGTTTTCTCTTTATTATGCTGCCGTTCTTTTTATAAATCCTTCCCTCTATAATCAACTTCTATCTCACCTCTGCTCCATGGATTTCCATTGCAGAAACACTCTTATTACTTTCTTGATCATTTGACTCCATGCCCATTGGACTACTTTCTGGTCCAACCCATCAACCCTAAAAACCCAAAACTTTCTGTTACCCACAGATCTGCCCACTATTAAGCTTATTGAATATCCTATTGTGACATATTTTCGAGAGATCCCTCTTAGGTTGGAAGGGGCAGTTTCCAATCAAAAGTGGTTCGAGGTTATCTCAGAATTTACTTGCATGCAACCCAAGTCAAGTCCGAGTGACAAAATTTATTTCATTTAAAATGTGCTAAGGCTTGGCTCTATTACAGCCTAGAACCAACTCTTGCAACAACAAGTACCAAGAAATGCAGACAAAGGAGGACCAATTTGATCTTTGGTTGGGAAATGTGTGGAGTGCACAAGTTTATGATTCAATGTGAACAAGAAACTTGTTGATGTAACATGTTGAACCATCCAAGAAGGTCAAGGTGAACATGACTAAGACTTCTCAAGAGATAGAACAACTAGATCCTAGGAGGGATATATTGTAAAAGCAAAGAAGGAGAAAGTGATTCATACTTCTCTCACTATGAAAATCTGAACATTAAGACAAATTTTTATTCTTAAAAAGGACAACCGTGAAAAATAAGTACAACTAGTAACTGAAAGATACAATAATAAATGTGTTTAAATGAATGATCTTAGTTAAGATATAGTGTGTGAAGGAAATGGGGCCTTAAAACTAATTCATCTAGGCTGAAAGTTTCCTGATGGGAGAATCCCTTAACTCCTTTCTCATTGTCTATTATGTTTCTCTAGGATGAGAAACTGATATGATGATGAATGTAGATATTTTGGCATGAGAATTTTGAGAAATGAAACTAAAATTTAATTATGGTTTCACTCATGAAAACATTGGGGACAATGTGATGGAGCGCATATAGATATGCTGAGGAATATATGAATTTTTTTTACTGAAATAAATGCTATGGTACATGCATTTTATTTTACATGACATCTAATTAAAAATGTGAATGTGGTGATGTATGTCACGTGTAGAGAAGATTTGAACTGTTAAGGAAGGACAACTACCAATAGTGAACAACCACAAACAAAATTGAATGCAAGAATGTTGCTGAAAAAAACAAAATTGCGAAAGGAGTTTTAGAATTCC
The DNA here is from genome assembly GCA_009831015.1 of Picea engelmannii. Taxonomy (NCBI): domain Eukaryota; kingdom Viridiplantae; phylum Streptophyta; class Pinopsida; order Pinales; family Pinaceae; genus Picea; species Picea engelmannii. The sequence goes on along the minus strand of ML779624.1, from coordinate 1,263,946 downwards.
CTAGGGAGCACCATTGAAGAGGTAACATCAGAGATGGTGATGACAACCAAAACATGTATAAATATTTTGTGCCCATGTGTCATGAGAGGTGAAAGGGGTTTGGGTAATAATCCCTTCTAAATAGTCTATGTTTTGATGGCATGCATGTGATATGAATGGATGTTGTATGCCATCGATACCCAAGTAGGGCATGATTCAAGAAGAATAACTTGCATGATGGATGTGTGAACATCTGATAGCCAAGGATGATTGAAATCCTTGTAATAATTCATGAACACATAGATGTCATGAATACATTTCCCAATCAAGGAGTGATTGGGAACAAAAGTTCTCAAACATAGCACGATGATGTAATGAATTAAGGAAATGCATGTTTACATGAGAGGGAAGGTAGTGTACTACCCATTATGGAAGGAGCACCTTCCAATACTCTGTCAAAGTTGTAGCATGGTGAAGAGAGAGATTGGGTGGCCATGGGTGTTGGAACCCTGAATGCTTGAATGAATTCATGTGAAACTTTTAGTTTCATGTATGCTGATTTGAGGTCATGATCAATTGAAGCAGGAAAAATAGTCTGGTTGTAACAATAAATGTGTATAAATAAACCATGTCGTAAAAGGTTGGTTGAGTTCCAACCCACCAAGGCAAAGTACCTAATATGAAAAGTGATAATCTAAAAATCAATATAAGGGTGCATTGCGTGTGAATGTGGCCATGGATATTGACACATTGATTAGATTCCTTTTGATGTTTGATTGCATTTAGAAAGGAATGGTATTTCCTTTTTGAATAAATGAACTTGATTTTTAGTATGCACAACTATGAAATTGTTCGTGAACCACTACAAGTGTGCAATGAAAATATAATGTGTACGAGAACTAACAATTTATTGGTTTATTGAAGAGTAAATTGCAAGAAGAAAGGTCTTGGATGCATTTTTTATTTTTTGAGCACCAAACCTGGTGTACGCGGGCTGTAATGAAGCAACCCATGTACATACGCGAGACGTATAACTGGGAGGTCACATACATGGATGAAAATGTGTATTTTTAGCTCTGGAGTGAACAAAAAGGGGAAATGAAGTCTGCAGAGGGAAATGGAAGGCCATCAAAGAAAGATGCATGGAGTGTGGGAAAATATCCTATAACAGATACCCCCTAATGTGTGAGGTCAAAGGAGTATCTGTGATGGCCAAAATACATTATAATTCCCAGAAGTGGAGTAATGAAGAATCAGATGGAAGTACTAGTTACTCATGAGAATATAACAATTCATAATGACTTTGTACACATGGATGCAAATATGAATTACACTGCAGGTCCATGTGGATATATATCTAATAGATGTTCATGGCCATGAATAGGAAATACAAAGTGGACATATGCCATAGGTTGTCATATTCATGAACAAGACACAATGGAGTCTAGTCTCAAAATCAACCGAAGATATCTATATACAATGGAGTACAATATGATTTTCCATGATCATTGAAGTCATATAGGTACTGGTCCGATGAAAGACAACACCATATATGGGATGTTGCTACTATAAACTGGAGGTCTTTTACACTATCCTTCGAAGGTGAAATTCTACATTATGTGAATAGAGGAGTTTAAGTTGAACACAATGAGAATTCATTTAATTACTAGTTATTAAGGTATATCATTAACAAATGTGAGACAAACCACTGATAATGAAAGTAGATGTCAAGGAACCGAATACATTCAAAAAGTGTGAATAAGGGTGTTGAGGTCTAACACTTGAAGAATCCATTGATCAAGAGACATTGATGTATTCCCAAATGTTGATGGTGGGAGAACTTGACACTGATGAATGAAAGCCTCTAGGTTCTCATAGGAATCTAGATATCGATTCTAGAATAGATGAGCTGAAGTTGATGGAAGAAGCCCCACTGAAAGGAGAGAATTAAGGCATCTCTCATCATTCAGTGCGAGGTCCAAAGAAATAGCTTGATAATTAGGAGGAGATCAAATGAATAGGATGTTAAAGAACCAATGACCTTGTGCATATCTCGCATTCACCTTATGCAAGTAGTACACTAAAGAGTCCCTTTGAATAACATCCAATGAGGAACATTTCCTACAAAAATGAGGAAACCACCAATAGGGGTAATGGAATCCAAGACATTGCACAAATCCCAATATGTGAATATATTTCTTGTCGTTGAACACAAGGTAAACCCCTGAGTCAATGGCTAATGAGGAGATGTCATCTGTTGGGTTCAAGGTTACCTACCAATGATCAAAGCAGGCTCAGGGTGCAAGGTAGGACAACAACTTCATGTGATTCTGAGATACACTAAGGGTATGGCCAACATGAAAATTCAAGAGTTATGAGGAGTGGTTGACACAGGATTTATACTTCCTTTGAATAAGAGCATGAGACAGATGGATAACTCAGGTAGCATAGACTTAACACTAATCATTGAAAAAAATTTGCGACACAAGAGGCATAAACAAACTCTCCATAGGTACTAGAATAATAAATAGTCGGAGGAGTGGAATCTAAATAACAAGATCATATTCCCAAGGTCATGCTAAACCCAAACCTTGGATGAAATGGACTAAAGATTTTGTGCTTTGTTCAAAGGTGACACGACTGTTGCCGATAGGAGACACTATTATTTTATCGATTGTATTTTTTTGTTTTTTCATAGTAAAAGAAGTTATATGATATAGGAGATGAAATGAGTGTCATGAGTAAAAAACTAGTTCCAAGAAGTGGAACGTACCTATGCTCAATGCAAGGGGATGAATGCAGGTCATAGACACTCGAGGGGATGTTTCCTCTATGGGTAAAGGGTGTCAAGATGCAAAGGATATATGAAAGGAACAACATGGATGATGTTGAACATTGATGGGACAAGAGGATTATAACGATAAAGTGGGATCCAACAATAGGCTCAACAATGCAATAAGGAAAATGGGATGCAATTAAAACTTAACTCAATAAGTGTCCTTTTTCATACATGTTAGTCCCCTAGTCCTGAAAAAGTATAGGATAATATCCATGAGAACTCTTCTAGCCAATGGCGACTAGATTACTCCTTTTTCGTAAGTATTCTAATTGGTTCAGAAAAGGGTTAAAATTATAACAAAATATACATCCTTTCAAAACCATTTAATGAGTATGAAAGAGACAAGTTTACTTGACAATATTTTTCATTTTTTCAGGAGTCGGAAAAGAGATTAACCAAGAATCGGGGGGAGTCCCATAGATAGTAGTCAGAATTATATTGAGTAATAAAAATGGGGTTCAAATGAAAAGTCATATTGGGACTATAAGGAACTCCTGGTCCTATGGAGTAACTTCTGCATGGACACCAAATGACAAAAATGTTCTAACTAGGGTACCCATGTTTGGTAAGTCTCTACCACTTAATAACGACACTTCTAGTAGCAGTGAGAAGGTTCCATGTCGCTAATAAATGGGCTCATACCTAGGGCATATGGATCAAGTTCATAGGATGATGTAGAAATGCAAAGTGAGGTGAGAAACTATCCTATATGTTGGTGACAAAATATACTTGCCAGAGGCAAAAACAAGTGATATGACGCTGGAAATCTGTTAAAAAAAATTGTTCTTTGGCTTTGATTATATAAGTTACAATGTGTTAGGGACCTAACCACCCTAACCCCTCGTGTAGGTAGAATAATATAATTCCATGTAATAAATTTCAATATTAATAAGGCCTATAAATAAGGAAGAATAAGTCAAATGTAAGAAGACTTAATAGAATCTTTCGCTTCTAGAATGATCTTCCTCTAGATTGTTCTTTTGGATAGATAGATTTAGTATAAATAGGAATAAAGGGTATGAGAAATCTTGTCTTGGAGATTATTTTAATAGAGCTCTGCTCTGCTGGAGGTTTCCCCATCGAAGAGGCAAGTGAACATTTCTATCATTAATCAAGATGCTCTTTCTGGTGTTATTCTATTATTATTATGGTATTGTTTTGGTTATATCATTGTTGCTCTACCATTTCTATGCTAAAATATTTATGTTCTGTATACTATTTTATATCTAGAATACTACAAGTGATATCAGAGCACTTTCCTTTACAGAAAATTGTGGGTTAATTTTTTTTCAGAGTAGAGACATATTCTGGCATCTTAAAGATACAAAAATCTAACATTCAACGTATAAATATGTATTCGGGGAAGCATACACACATGAACTACAAGTGGGTTTGGACACCCTTGTAACCCTTGTTGGTAACCCTTCAAGTGGTAGCACATCAGACAACACCTATATACAGATCGACCTAGATATCATGAAGCCCTCCATAGATAAACCGATCGGCCACCTGACTACTATAGTGCCACCGAGAGAAACACTTGGGAATATACTCTCTAGTACCTGGGTAGTCGGGTAGTATGACTAAGGGAATAGTCTAGCCTCCTTAGTTGGTTCCCTAATATATTGGGTCGAGTACTACTGTTAGACCCCGCACGTATATTAGAGAGCTATAGCACATGGAAAACCCTTGTCTGTAGAAACCATGAATATCCTAACCTTGGGGATGAAAACAAAAACATAACAGAAAAGATCTATTGTCGTGCAACTGTTCCTTCTACATTATGGTTGCAAAATTACTACACATTTATTCCTGTTAAGAATTTGGATATTTTTTTACTGCAGTATTATTCAAGCCAGAGTATACTCCCTCTAACAAAATTATTTTGGACCTATCCCACTGGGTTCCTCTCTTCACCCTGATTCCAGTGATACCTATCATTTTTAACACAATTCTTTTTATGGACCCGACCCTTCTCTGACACCCTTATTTGGCCCCTATCCTAATGGATCCCCCTTTTCAACCTGATTACAGTGGTACCTATCATTTGACATCCTTCTTCTCAATGGTCCCACCCACCCCTCCAGACCCCTTTTGTTTCCCCTATACCATTATCCTGCCCATTTTTCCAATTGGATACCACACAAGCCCAAGAACTCAATACCTTGATTCTCGACACCCACTAGAACCAGGAAGACATCAAGAATATCAATTCCAAAATTATCTCAATCAATTCGACTATTCAAGTCCTCCAGGAAAAATGTTCCTACATCAAATACCTCAAAGAACTCAAAGCCACCTTTGGACACTTCTTGGGTTGTTCCCCGAACCCTTCCTCCTCTGAAAAAAAACCTTATCAGGATGACCATGACTCTTCCCATTACTAAGATCCTCATACTACCCACTTTTCTTGAGACCTACGTCGTACCATAATTGAGGTGACAAAAATTGATGGATTGGATACCACAGGATGGGTCACCCAAATGGAACATTATTTCTCTTTGCATGGCATTACTAATGATTTATCCAAGCTTCGTTATGGTTTCCTACATCTGGATCTAGATCGATGGAAATGGTGGCAATGTAGAAAAAAGGCATGCCAAGGGTATGTTGCTTGGACATAGTTTTTGGCAAAACTTTATGATCTCTTTGACTATGAAACCCACCATTTAGGTCGTTTGACCAAGTTAAAGCAGTCTGGGACAGCAAAAGACTTTATTTCCACATTTGAGCTCTTGGATTTTTGAACGGAGGGCATATCAGATTATTTCTTTAGGGAATGCTTTATCAATGGCCTCAAAGATGAAATTTGTGCCCATGTTCACATGGAATGCCCCTAGATTTGGTTGGAAGCTACTCAATGAAACAAGGAAGAACATTAGATTTATCCTCCCATACCCACAAAACCTCATTTCCTCCTCACCCTAAAACCACCAATTATACCCCTTTTACAATTACCCTCAAGATCCTAAAATTAACCAGGGATGGAATGAATGAATGTCAACTCAAGGGTCTTTGTTATAATTGCGATGACAAATGTTTTCCCGGGCACAAGTGTAAGGAACATAAGCTTTTTATGGTTGCAACTGAGGATTTTTCTGAAGAATATGTTGTTGTTCCACCTGTGGAGGAACTACCACTGCCATATGATCTAAAGCCACCCTCTGATCCACTAAGTGTTGACCCAGTGATTTCACTTAATGCCCTCACTGGATTCTATGCTCCTCAGAATCTCAAATTAATTGGTTACATCAAAAATAGGAAATTCACCATCCTTGTGGATAGTGGTAGCACCCATAATTTCATTCATCTCTGAATTTCCCATGATGTCAATTGTTACATCTGTGTCGTCAATAATTTTCAAATCATGATTTCCAATGGAGGTTCCATTAAATGTCTGGGATGATGTGAAAATGTGTGACTCCAAATTGGTCAGTATCACTTGAAATCCCATATGTTTTCTATACAAATGGGTGGTTATGACATTTTTCTTGGTGTCAAATGGTTACGCATTCTAGGCCCCATTCTCATGGATTTTAAGGACTTAAACATGCATTTCCAATAGGAGGCACAACGATATAAGTTCCAAGGCATCACATCAGGAACCCCTGAGATAATCAGTTCCCATTGCATGAAAAATATCCTCAAAAAAGGTCATTCTAGTATTATATCCCAACTCCACTCCATTCATGTTGTTGAGATACCTTCTATGCATTCCAACCTCCAATCTATCCTATCATGCCACCAAGTTATTTTTACCACTCCCAAATAACTTCCCCCTTCCCATGGAGTCCATGATCATTCCATCCCTCTCATCCCAAGAAGTATTCCTCCCAATGTTTGGCCTTATCATCATCCCTTTTCCCAGAAGAATGAAATTGAGAAAATTGTTCATGACTTGCTAAAAGTAGGTGTTATCCATCCCAATACTAGCCCCTATTCTTCCCTTGTGGTAATGGTACTCAAGAAATAAGGTACTTGGCACATGTGTCCTAATTTTTGTGCCCTCAATAAACTCACAACCAAAGAAAAATTCCCCATTCTTGTCATTGATGACCTCTTGGATGAATTGAGTGGTGCTCAATACTTCACCAAACTGGATATATGTTCTGGCTACCACCAAATCCATATGAAAGAATAATACATTCCCAAGACTGGATTTTTCACTCATGAGGGTCATTATGAATTCTTGGTAATTCCCTTTGGATTGTGTAATTCTCCTTCCACTTTCCAAAGTATTATGAATCATGTCTGCTATCCTTTTCTCCGTCATTTTTTCTTAGTTTTCTTTAATGATATTCTCATATATAGTAAAACTTGGACATCCCATATCTCCCATGTGAATCAAGTTCTCCATATACTTTCTAAGAACCAAATTTTCCTCAAACAATCTAAATGTTCCTTTGGTGCCTCAGAAGTGGAATACTTGGGTCATATTTTCGGCAAGGATGGTGTCTAAGTAGATCCTAAGAAAATTGAATCTATATAGGATTGGCCTTGCCCTAAAAATATTAATAACTTGCATGGTTTTCTGGGTTTAGTGGGCTATTATAGGAATTTTGTTAGGAATTATGGAAAAAATTCAGCTTCTCTCACTTCTCTTCTTAAAAAGAATGCTTTCACTTGGATTTCAACTTCGGATCATGCCTTCCAAGCCTTGAAATATTCTATGTGCTCAACCCCTATCCTAGCACTTCCAAACTTCACAAAGACATTCATATTGGAATGTGATGCTTATGGGAAAGGAATTGGAGCTATCCTCATGCAATATGGTAGGCCTTTGGCCTTCACTAGCAAATAAATTTCAGAGCGACTATTGTAGGAAAATCTCTCTGTGGACAGGTAGACCTCCTCTTGAGAGCTAGACCCTTAACTCTAAGACAAAAGGTGCTTAACATGGACACTGACTTCCTCTTAGATATAATCAAGCTGATGAAAAAAAGAGAAGGAGGAAAGTATGTACGTTATGAACATCGTTTGTCCCTGCAAGGTCCAAGATGTGCTTTGATCTTAAGCTCCTTGCTAGGTCCTACAAAACAAACAAAAGTACAAAAAATTCCTACTCTACTGAGATTAGCTAAAACATAGATCCATCTACTGCAGACAAACTTATATGAAACAAGTACAAGTTTGAAAGAAACAAGCCAAGCATTGATTGTATTAATGAGAGAAACAATGAAGAAAACTTACAACCATAGATGTGAGTGCAGCAGCTTCATCAAGCTCTCCTTGTCCAACCCTTGCTCAAAAGCTCCACAATCAGAATGACAATACTTTCACTAATTATTCTCCTCCACTTCTCATGAGATCATAAGTTTGGTATCTCTAAACTCCTCTCCCCCCTATACTGTATGTTTCCTATGATATCATAGGTTTCATACTTCCAATAGTTCCTCATTCCTCCATGGAAATCCCTCATTATATAAGATTTGGAGACTTAACCACCATGGAGAGGATCTCTCATCAGAACCACTAAGAAAGGGATCTCTAAGATATTTAGGGAGAAAATATCTCTTAAGGATTTTGGGGAGGAAATATCTCTCAAGGATTTTAAGGAGGAAATATTTCAACCATCCATGAGATCCTCCATGTTCCATAAAAAATAGGAAACCAAATGTGAGGTGGATTCTCACACTTAATTACTTTCTTTTTTATGAATATTAATAATAATTCATGTGCACTTGATTCTCACACTTAATCAATTCCTTTTCTATGAATATTAATAATAATTCATGTGTACTTGGTATTTCTTCCTTCATGTAATATATCCCTCCTCCAAATTGACTAGGGATTGTGACATAGGTTATTCCATGGCTTCAAGGTGTATGCAACACTTATACGACACTTTACAACACATAGGGCGAGGTACCTAGGTGTGCAAATTTCATGTGTAATAGAGACATTTGGGCCAATCCATTTATGAAAAGGAAATGTTAGTTATTCTGCATGTTGAGGATCTTTGGCATCCTTATTTATTGGTTCAATGATTCCAAATCAAAACTGATCATCAGAGTCTCAAGTATTTCTTGGAACAATGAATTTCATCCCCGATGTAGGAAAAATGGGTGACCAAGATATTTGGCTATGATTATGAGATCATTTACAAGAAGGGAAAGGAAAATGTAATGGTTGATGCGATATCCCAGAAATATGAAGAAGACGGGTCCCTTTTCTTCCTCTCCTTCATTGTACTAGATTGGCTCCAAGCTGTTCGTCGGGAATGGATGCAAGACCCCAAAATTTCTAGCATGATCCACATATTGTCGCACAATTATTCAGTTTCTCTAGGGTACTCTTGGAACAATGAAGATATTCTCTACAAATACCATTTGTATTTATGTAAGAAATCACAACTTAAATACAAAGTGCTTTCTGAACTTCATCCCTCACCCACAGTCAGGCATTCATGGTTTACCAAAACCTATGAATGGGTCAAACGTTATTTTTTCTGGGATGGTATGAAACAACACGTCCACACATTTGTGGATGAATGTGAGGTTTGTCAATTCAACAAGGGAGAAAATGTCAAAGCTCAAGGAACACTCCAACCACTTCCGATTCCCCCTGCTATTTGGTGAGATATTTCTATGGATTTCATTGTGGGATTACCTAAATCGAGCAATAATTCAGTCATCATAGTGTTTGTAGATTGTCTCTCCAAATATACTCATTTTTTTCTCTTCAACACCCATTCACAGCCACCACAGTGGATCAAATATTCATGGATAATATCTTCAAGCTTCATGGCATGCCTAACTCTATTGTCTCTAATAGATACCCCACTTTGACCAAAAAAATTTGGTAATAATTGTTCAATCTACAGGGCACCCAATTGCATCTCATCACTTCCTATCACCCCCAAAAGGATGGCCAGACTGAAGTTGTCAACAAGTGTTTGGAAACATATTTTAGGTGTTTTTCATCTAAGAGGAAAAATCAGTGGGATAAATGGTTACTCCTAGTTGAATGGTGGTACAACGCATCTTACCATACAACTACTCGCGTGACTCTTTTTGAAGCAGTCTATGGCCAAAATCCCCCATTGTTTCTCTCATATATTCCAGGGGTCTTGAAGGTTTAGGAGGTTGAAAAAAATATTACAGTCCGAGAGGCTATTCTTCATGCCCTCAAAGAAAATTTGGTCATGGCTCCAAATCACATGAAGCAACAAGCATATCAAGGTCATTCTGAACTACATTTTGTTGAAGGGGACCATGTGTTTCTTTGACTACAAACTTATAAGAAGACTTCTCAAAAATATGAACACTATTAGAAACTTGTGCCCAAATTTTATGGTCCTATTGACGGGCGAAACTGTCTGTCTGTCAATTGAGAGAGTGGAACCAGTCCGAGGTTGTCTAAATAACCCAAGCCGTTTGGAATGGACTACCCTAATGAGGTTAATGGCTCCATTGGCCGCTCTAAGGTCTTTTAAGAAAACCAAAGAGAAAACTAATCTAACTAAGTAATCTAACTAAAATAAATAAAACAAACTAAAACGAAATAAAACTAATAAAACAAGCTAACTAAAAATAAAAGAAACCAACACACTAATCTAACTACTAAAACAAACTAAAACTAAATATAACTATTCTAACTATTATATACAATCTACTAATTATTATTATAATAAATCAAATCAACTATCTAATTATCAGTTGTAATATTACTTATTCACAAATGTACACTATAAACAACCAACAGATTTAATTAAAACCTGCAAAACTCATGTGTTTTCTGCTCTAAGACAGCCAAGAATCTCTTTTTGATTTTTTGTATTTTATGAAAAAGAAATAAACATTATTGAAATTAAACAATCTAATATATTTACTGAAATTAAACAATCTAATATAAATCTAATTAAGCTTATATCTAAATTAAACTACTTAATGAAAAACAGTAAACAACAGACTAATTGACCTGGAAACGCTCCAAGTCTACCCTGTGTGTGATGACTTCTGAGCTGGTCGGAGGAGGGAAACTCACATCGGTTAATCTGTAAGCTTCTCGTAAATGATCGGTTGTGCTGCTCCTTGAAGTGTTTTACAGGACAAAAAAGACATAAAAGAAAATCATAACAATCTTATGATTATAAATTCCTGCAATAAGGGAAACCTGTTATGCAAAAATTTATATATAACAATTCAATTTATGAAGAAGATAAACCTGTCATTCACAAACTTAATTAACAATTGTTATGTCTTTTATCTATTTGGAAGAGACAAGATATGGATAACAGTGATTAAAATTATATCATTTGCACATGATTTAGATAGCTAAAGTAGTCATACACCATAAACAAATTGATATATACAACATAAACAAAATATTGATATATTGAGAAGCTAAAGCTATGACAAAACACCAAATTCTGCTTCAGTTTGTATTAGAACTCCATATCCTTGTTCTCCCACGAATGAGGATGATATTATTACAAAAATGATAAGAATATATAGGTCTCTTCACAAGGTAAAACTTCCTTGTGGATAATATCAAATTGTTTTACATAATCTGGGAGATATCCCAAAATCACCTAAACTAAGAAAATAAAATGCAAGACAAATATTTAAAACATCCCCTAACTGTTCACCATATCTACTATAATTTCGAATTGACCTGTAATAGACCAAAAACATCAAGTTAGATGGATATTTTGTTAAAAAAAATGGTAAAATCTGATCCTGTAGACTACCTACAGAATCATCTGATTCTGTAGATGGTCTAATTTGAGAACAGACCTGTTTTAAATCAATTAAAACTAACAAAAATATATTAAAACAAATATTTGATTACTAATTAAAAACAAAGAAAATTATTTAAATCACAACAAACCAAAACTGCTATGCTAATTTAGAGCAAACAAAATCTTAATTAAATCTATTTCAATCAAAACAAATATCATATAAATCTTTGGTATGAATGCAACTCATATACAAAATCCATCCATATAGAGGTAAAACTCCCACATCCATCCTTTTTTCATATCAATAAATCCATCTAGAATTGAGTGTAGGGAATTAAAGATGAAAAATCTTGCCACCGGATCCAAAGCATACACCAGTTCCATAGCAGCTTCAGCAAGACAATTAGATTGAAATCACACCACTCCTGAAGGTAGCAGCAACACTAATTGCCCACCTACAACACTTTAAAAGAGAGGTCTGCCCACATAAAAGTCTGAACAATTTCTGCCAAAAGTACCATGGATGGCCACAAGCTATGGCTCAAAGCAATCAACAAGTAGCCACGACTGTCCAAAACCTGGAGGATCCAATGTGCACAGTTGACAAATCTACAAGACAAAGCTTTTGAAGAAGCAATTGCTTCCAAACATTGCCCTGTCATTTCATGCCTCTTTTATGTGTGTATGCCTTTGTTTCCTCTTCATGAAACCTACACTGGCATTCTTGAAAAGATCTTGGTCCATATCCATCAACATTATTCTCACATTACATTTCTATCCCTTGTTTGGTAATCACACTGGGTTCAATATCTGACCCATTTGGTGGGCTATCAAGATCTGTATTACTGCCGTGATCCAAACCAAAAATGTCAACCTGAATAAAACAACATTTCTCACAATCTCCACTAGGGGTATAATCAAAACCACTGCACTCCACACTTTCATAAGAAGAAATTTGAGTGCAAGATCCACCATTATCATCTTCTTCATCCTCAAAGTCGGCAAATTGCTGTGTATAATCATTTACAGTGATTTCAGAGACAGATCCATTCCCAAGAGTTCCTGAAACAGTGTTGTGTCCTTCTTTCATTTCACCTTTGTGACTTGAATCAAACTCCAATGATGATCCACCTAGTAGATCAGCGGATTCTGGATGACCAATGCAATGAGAGCCCAGAGCATTTGGTGAAATAACACATTGATTTTCACTGTCCTTAGTTTCACTGTACTTGGAACAATGACTTGCTTCAACATCATGGGTAGAATCATGCTCAATTTACTTGAAGAAGCTGATACAAGCAAAGAGACCTCAGCTGTTGGTGGAGGTAAAAAAAGTCCACAAGGTTGCTGTGAAGAATTTGTAACATCATAGAACTTTTGAGTTTTTCTATAGCCTCTGAAGGAATAAAAATGTTCTGCCCTTTGAAATACTCTAAAATCCTTGCATGTTAGGAGTGAAAGCATCATTAGATGGTCTATTGATATTCAATTMATCGTGTTCATTTGTGCTTTCCAAAACATCTTTTCCGTTTTCCCACTCCCTCTGCAATTGCCTTGACGATGAGAAATTGGGAGTAGAATAATGGCTTGATCTTTCTATAGAACCTTCTGACCTTGCAAATAAGAATCTTGACTGCTTGCTATTCTGAGACTTCCATGAACTTTATATTTCCTTTGATAGCCCATTGCATTTACCAGTCCTTGTGCTTCTATCTGTTGCATCTAACATAGAATCATTTTCAAGAATTTGAATAGAACCTGCACTAATCTTTTCAGCATGTGAAACTGATCTTTCCTCTACTTTATAATCAGTAAATGCAATGTTGTCATAATCACCATTAACAATTGCAGTATTTACAGACATTTGATGTAGAGAACAATCTTTAAAACTATAATCATCTGCTGGAATTTGGACTTCATCCATAAAGGGAAGCACCTCTGTTTCTGATGCAATAGCTTTAGAGCACACTTCAGCATATGGTTCTGCAAAGTGTTCTTCCCATTTCAAAACAAGACTGTAATACACCCTCACTGTTAAGAATATAGTAGTAAGCTCCTGAGATTTAATTGATAATCCTACACAGTTCCTTGTCGTGTAGATGTAAAAGAAATGTTGGCAGACTGGTTGAACGCCCTTTGAATTAATCAAGGGTTCAGCAAGATGCAATGACACATGGCTGGGCGAGTGAAAGAGATGTTGTGGCCCAGGTCTGGAGAAAACATTTCAACACACAAACCAAAACGTTCCCTTTAGCCATTTAGGAAATCTGAAAAATGACCTCTAAAACACGAGCTAGAACTCTGTAGAAAACCAATTTCTGGTGAAACCGCCCACCATGAAGGTAAAGGGGCTAAAACCGGTTATGGGTTTTCAACCATTCGATCTGATTCAACATCGTTTTCCCATAATCGCTCACGCAAAAACGTGACTCTGGGGGCAATTACGGGGCAGTCTTCTCTGGCAATAATGAAACCAACACTAACTCTGAACACCAGGGGGTTTGAATTCGCCCTACAGGAGCTAGGAGAGATCCTACAGTGGACAGGGGTTTGGGTAGGGTTTGGACAAGGTATATGCAGGACTCAAAACCCAGAAATTTGCTCAAAAATCAATAGGGGTAACCTGGTAAGGAGGCAGGCGTTAATGCCAAAGTGTGCGAAGGTAGTGTAGTTATTTCTGCCATGCATAATAGTTATGCCAAAGCACAACCATCGGTTATCATAGCTGTTCAACCCACCATTCCATATATCAATTGGCCGATCAATGAAAACAATGGTGAGTGTATAATCCAATGCGCAATCAACATTGTGCCAAAGTTATAAACCATAAGTCATTCCAATTGAAACCAAAATCAAATATTAACCATGCGCCAATATGTATTCATATAATCAACCAACCAATAGTTATGAAAACATTAACATAGGGATTATATTAAAAAGATATGTATGAAAGATTTAAACATAATACCCATATTTCTTATGAAATCAAAGGTTAAGTAGGTCAAATAAAAAGCCAATCCAAATACCAATGCATTACACACTTAATGAAGCCAAKTCATACCATAAATACGAARCATGAGTACTRCTCAAAGAATMTTGYCAGTTGTAAAATGATAAGTGAGATGTAAGCGCAAAGGGCATATCAATCAGAAGGATGACAACGGTTCAAACAATGATTCTAATGTGACTTTGAAGGACTAAGTTTTTACGCTTACAGTCGTGAAAAAAAAGCGAAGATAGGCGTGTGAAAAGGTGCAAAGAATAAAAGCGTCATTCATTCGAAAATTGCGACGAAAAATCAATGTTTGTGAAACATTGGTGTAGGCAGCTTATAAGACAAAAAAAAAATGTTAATTGGCTGCCAACAATGGCGACACACTTGGAGAAGCAGTTATCTCTGTCAAAAGAAATGAATTCATATTAGGACAACAGAGAAAAATTCAACTCAAAAACAACAACCAAAAAATTGTGCAAACATCATCATTTACTCTCTTTTCCAGCGATGTTTTAAAAGATGAAAACCAATAACAGTATTAAGATCAGCAAGTCACGATATTAAAGATAAAATCTTCAATACTGTTGGCATAGCCACTATTGCCAGCAGGCGTCCATAGCCTCGACAGGGTTTCCATTTAACCCACTCGGACGTCTGTATCCTGTCAAGAAGCTCTATATCAGAATAAATGACTTAAAAGAGGTTTCTTATAATTTTTTACAGATTTTCATGTACCCGACATTGCTTCGCTGCCAGCGGGCCTGTTCAATACCCCGACGAAGTTGTCTTGGCGCCATGCTTGCATTTACCCGCTGCCAGCGGACCTGTTCAGTATCCCGGCGGGTTTACAAACACTTCCCACAACTCTTATTGACATTTTTGTTTTGTTTTTCTTTTGTATATAGCTGAGCGGGGTGACGCTGAAAAATCTTGATATTTTTTCAGACCTCATCAGAATTTTTTTTAGCACTGTCCTTTATTTAGATCTAGAGATGTTTTATTTACAAAAAACAACTTCCTAAGGTAGGGAGACATCTTCTGAGTCATTCCCTTAAGGAATAGGGATAGCGTAAAAAGATAATAGATGATCATGACAAGCTTTACTCAGAGATTGAAATCAGTAAACTTCTTTCAAACAACAAAATTTCCCAACACAAATATCAATTTCAGAAATATATCATTGATGTTTGTACAAACTTTCAGAAGTTATTTCAGGGAAGAAATTTTTTGTCGTCTATTTCTGAATAGCTCAGTGATGCAGGTAGGTTTATTTCCAAAAGAAAAAAATGGTAAGCATAAGGGAGAAATCAAAACACACCAGCGAAGAAAAAAATGGAAAGCAAAGAAATCCAAACAACAAAAACAAAAACAAATATACACAGAAGGTGCATCTGAAAACCTCATGCGACAATCCCCTGGGAAACTGAAAGAAAGTAGGAAAATCCTGGATGATGGGAAAGCAGTCCTACTCATGGTACCTTGGGTCAGGGTTGATTCAGATTTATTTATCTCTTTACTTTTCCATTTAAGATTTTCATGACGATACTGTGTTTTTGAAAATAAATGGTGAACTAAGAGCAAAGAGAAAGAGATCAAGGGGACTTCCCTGACAACAACCATATTATGGTTCTCGTGGTGTGCCCACTTGCGTTCATGACTGCATTATTAAAAACAAAACTAGTGAGAAATCAAACTGAAAGAAAACCTACCCTAACTTTTAAACACATCAGGATACTATGTGAAGTCATGTTTCCAATGTAGCCATCGAAGTAACTTTAATCCTACAATGAAAACAAGATCAAGTGTTACTAATAAGAATGGTATTATATCAACAACTAACAGAAACATATCACGCTTACCTTCATAATCATCATCTAGAAATAAAGTAAGCATGATCTTACCACTTCCTTGGATATTCTTGTTGTATGAATCCTCCAACCATTGAGCAATCTTGTCATGATAAGGGTCATAATGGCATGGGCGAGTGTAAGTAGTATTGAAAAACTCGCCAGGATTATGAGGAAATGGAATAACTGTCAGTCAAGGCTGAAATGCCCCATCCTCCTGACAGTTCTCTAAGTACTCATTAATTTCTTCACAAGGAGGATCTAAAAGAAATATTTCACGCCTACTTCCAAGATACCTGGGTAAAAAGAAAGCAAGCTCAACTTCGTCTTTATTGTAAAAAAATTTAATATATGAATATTCAAGCCATTCTAAGATCTTGTCATAAAAATGGGGATGCAAACCATGACTTTGATGAAATGAATATATCAATGGAAAGCTCATCATAGGAGGATTCATGCAATCAATTAGATCATTGGTTTGAATGTTTCCTTCGATAAGATTGATCATTTCAAAATGTGAAGCATCAACATTAAGATTCGAGCTAATTAAAGAGCGAATATGCAACTTAGAATGTTTGATTTCCATAATATGTAATGCACTATCTTTTTCAACAATAAACTGTGTAAAATCATCTCACAACATGTCCTTTTCCCATATGAGTGATGAAAGTGAACAAGAGTCAAAACAGGTTTTATCAATGTTATGGTCGGAATTAATTTCACCAAAATTTAACATATCGAAAGGATATGATTGTGGTGGAAAAGAGAAGGATGTCATAGGTAGGATGTCAAGTTCACCAGAATCTAGGAATAGATCAGGATATAAAGAATAAAATGAATAAAAAATAAGCAGATAAAAAGAATCTCTTGAACTATGATAATCAACAATGGTATTCCAAGACAATTCTCTTCACTTTCTTTAAAACTCTTACTCTGATTTGGTGACGAATTCCTTAACATAATATGATCATCTGGATTTTCCTTTTGTGTGATAGACAATTCAAAATTTATGTGACAAGCATCTAATCTTTCCTGTGAACAAAGTGAATTTTGAGGATGAAGTTTTAAAGTTTCTTCTTCTAGTTGTATAACTTCTTCTCTAATCAGTTTCATGGTAGTACTAGAACATTCAAGAAGATTTTCGTTGCTTAAGTGTTCTTCAATGACTGATTTTAAATGTTGATTAGAGCATGAGTTACAAGAATGAGGGTATTCACCTTGAGCTAGAAACAAATCATCTTCCATACAAGTCTTAGACCGAAAATACAATGATTCAAAGGAAAAACCAATTTGGTTGTCAATAAGAGCCTGATCAACAGATTCTACTTCCTTGGCTTGTTCAACATTACTGGAAGAATTTTCCTCTTCTTGCGAAGAAGATTGTTCTTGCAGTTGAGTGATAGGATTTGCAATTGGTTCTTCATACGTGATTGAACATGACTAGATGGAAGAGATGGAAGCATCATAGAAAAGATTTAATGCCAATGACATGTCATCGAGATTAAATTTACTGAGGATATGATAGACTCTTGTCAAAAAGTGTTCTGAAGATGGATTGCCATTGATTAGCGAAGTATGAAATTCTTCACATAATTGATCAAAATCATAAATTTCAAAAGAATCTAGAAACTCATCTACAAATTGAAACCAATCAAAAATGTGACATGCTGGAAAGGATTCAAACCAATGTTTGATCCGACCTCTAAAAGTAAAAGCGAAAAGTCTGCATAAAACTCCTAAATCTGAGATGTCATGTTTGATGCACTTGCACCAAAACTTGTTAAGGTGTTCTTTAGCAGATGTATTGCTTTCACCATCAAAGGTGAGTTTGGACAAGCGTGAGACTGTCTTGTTGGGAACATCGGGTAATGAGAAGTTGAAAGCATCTTCCAACACAGTGATTTGGGGAGCCATGGGGGGAATTGAATACATTTAAAATAAAGGCTCCTACAAGGCCATCTTGTCATTCGGCCCTCCTTCTAGCGCCATTTGTTGACGAGCGAAATTTTCCGTCCGTCAATTGAGAGAGTGGAACCGGTCCGAGGTTGTCTAAATAACCCAAGCCGTTTGGAAAGGACCACCCTGACGAGTTTAACGGCTCTGTTGGCCACTCTAAGGACTTTTAAGAAAACCAAAGAGAAAAATAATCTAACTAAAATAAATAAAACAAACTAAAACTAAATAAAACTAATAAAAGAAACTAACTAAAAATAAAAGAAACTAACACTAATCTAACTACTAAAACAAACTAAAACTAAATATAACTATTCTAACTATTATATACAATCTACTAATTATTATTATAATAACTCAAATCAACTATCTAATTATCAGCTGTAATATTACTTATTCACAAATGTACACTATAAACAGCCAACAGATTAAATTAAAACCTGCAAAACTCATGTGTTTTCTACTCTAAGACAACCAAGAATCTCTTTTTGATTTTTTGTATTTTATGAAAAAGAAATAAACATTACTGAAATTAAACAATCTAATATATTTACTGAAATTAAACAATCTAATATAAATCTAATTAAGCTTATATCTAAATTAAACTACTTAATGAAAAGCAGTAAACAATAGACTAATTGACCTAGAAACGCTCCAAGTCTGCCCTGTGTGTGATGACTTCTAAGCTGGTCGGAGGAGGGAAACTCACACCGGTTAATCTATAAGCTTCTCGTAAATGATCGGCTGTGCTGCTCCTTGAAGTGTTTTACAGGACAAACAAGACATAAAAGAAAATCATAACAATCTTATGATTATAAATTCCTGCAATAAGGGAAGCCTGTTATGCAAAAATTTATATATAACAATTCAATTTATGAAGAAGATAAACCTGTCATTCACAAACTTAATTAACAATTGTTATGTCTTTTATCTATTTGGAAGAGACAAGATATGGATAACAGTGATTAAAATTATATCATTTGCACATGATTTAGATAGCTAAAGTAGTCATAAACCATAAACAAATTGATATATACAACATAAACAAAATAATGATATATTGAGAAGCTAAAGCTGTGACAAAACACCAAATTCTGCTTCAGTTTGTATTAGAACTCCATATCCTTGTTCTCCCACGAATGAGGATGATATTATTACAAAAATGATAAGTATATATAGGTCTCTTCACAAGGTAAAACTTCCTTGTGGATAATATAAAATTGTTTTACATAATCTGGGAGATATCCCAAAATCACCTAAACTAAGAAAATAAAATGCAAGTCAAATCTTTAAAACATCCCCTAACTGTTCATCATATCTACTGTAATTTCGAATTGACCTGTAATAGACCAAAAGCATCAAGTTAGATGGATATTTTGTTAAAAAAAATGGTAAAATCTGATCCTGTAGACTAGCTACATAATCATCTGATTCTGTAGCTGGTCTAATTTGAGAACAGACATGTTTTAAATCAATTAAAACTAACAAAAATATATTAAAACAAATATTTTATTACTAATTAAAAACAAAGCAAATTATTTAAATCACAACAAACCAAAACTGCTATGCTAATTTAGAGAAAACAAAATCTTAATTGAATCTATTTCAATCAAAACAAATATCAAATAAATCTTTGGTATGAATGCAACTCATATACAAAATCCATCC
Source organism: Picea engelmannii (assembly GCA_009831015.1). Taxonomy (NCBI): domain Eukaryota; kingdom Viridiplantae; phylum Streptophyta; class Pinopsida; order Pinales; family Pinaceae; genus Picea; species Picea engelmannii. Next base: position 1,243,982 of record ML779624.1, on the reverse strand, counting down.
ATATAGAGGTAAAACTCCCACATCCTTCCTTTTTTCATATCAATAAATCCATCTAGAATTGAGTGTAGGGAATTAAAGATGAAAAATCTTGCCACCAGATCCAAAGCATACACCAGTTCCATAGCAGCTTCAGCAAGACAATTAGATTGAAATCACACCACTCCTGAAGGTAGCAGCAGCACTAATTTCCCACCTACAACACTTTAAAAGAGAGGTCTGCCCACATAAAAGTCTAAACAATTTCTGCCAAAAGTACCATGGATGGCCACAAGCTATGGCTCAAAGAAATCAACAAGTAGCCATGACTGTCCAAAACCTGGAGGATCCAATGTGCACAGTTGACAAATCTGCAAGACAAAGCTTTTGAAGCAGCAACTGCTTCCAAACATTGCCCTGTCATTTCATGCCTCTTTTATGTGTGTATGCCTTTGTTTCCTCTTCATGAAAACTACGCTGGCATTCTTGAAAAGCTCTTGGTCCATATCCATCAACATTATTCTCACATTACATTTCTATCCCATGTTTGGTAATCACACTGGGTTCAATATCTGACCCATTTGGTGGGATGTCAAGATCTGTATTACTGCCGTGATCCAAACCAAAAATTTAAACCTGAATAAAACAACATTTCTCACAATCTCCACTAGGGGTATAATCAAAACCACTGCACTCCACGCTTTCATAAGCAGAAATTTGAGTGCAAGATCCACCATTATCATCTTCTTCATCCTCAAAGTCGGMAAATTGTTGTGTATAATCATTTACAGTGATTTCAGAGACATATCCATTCCCAAGGGTTCCCGAAACACTGTTGTGTCCTTCTTTCATTTCACCTTTGTGACTTGAATCAAACTCCAATGATGATCCACCTAGTAGATCAGCAGATTCTGGATGACCAATGCAATGAGAGCCCAGAGCATTTGGTGAAATAACACATTGATTTTCACTGTCCTTAGTTTCACTGTACTTGGAACAATCACTTGCTTCAACATCATGGGTAGAATCATGCTCAATTTACTTGAAGAAGGTGATACAAGAAAAGAGACCTCAGCTGCTGGTGGAGGTAAACAAAGTCCACAAGGTTGCTGTGAAGAATTTGTAACATTATAGAACTTTTGAGTTTTTCTATAGCCTCTGAAGGAATAAAAATGTTCTGCCCTCTGAAATACTCTGAAATCCTTGCATGTTAGGAGTGAAAGCATCATTAGATGGTCTATTGATATTCAATTCATCGTGTTCATTTGTGCTTTCCAAAACATCTTTTCCGTTTGCCCACTCCCTCTGCAATTGCCTTGACGATGAGAAATTGGGAGTAGAATAATGGCTTGATCTTTCTATAGAACCTTCTGACCTTGCAAATAAGAATCTTGACTGCTTGCTATTCTGAGACTTCCATGAACTTGATATTTCCTTTGACATCCCGTTGCATTTACCAGTCCTTATGCTTCTATCTGTTGCATCTAACATAGACTCATTTTCAAGAATTTGAATAGAACCTGCACTAATCTTTTCAGCATGTGAAACTGATCTTTCCTCTACTTTATAATCAGTAACTGCAATGTTGTCATAATCACCATTAACAATTGCAGTATTTACAGACATTTGATGTAGAGAACAATCTTTAAAACTATAATCATCTGTTGGAATTTGGACTTCATCCATAAAGGGACGCACCTCTGTTTCTGATGCAATAGATTTAGAGCACACTTCGGCATATGGTTCTGCAAAGTGTTCTTCCTATTTCAAAATAAGACTGTAATACACCCTCACTGTTAATAATATAGCAGTAAGCTCCTGAGATTTAATTGATAATCCTACAAAGTTCCTTGTCCTGTAGATGTAAAAGAAATGCTGGAAAACTGGTTGAACGCCCTTTGAATTAATCAAGGGTTCAACAAGATGCAATGACACATGGTTGGGCGAGTGAAAGAGATGTTGTGGCACAGGTTTGGAGAAAACATTTCAACACACAAACCAAAACGTTCCCTTCAGCCATTTAGGAAATCTGAGAAATAACCTCTAAAACACGAGCTAGAACTCTGTAAAAAACCAATTTATGGTGAAACCGCTCTCCATGAAGGTAAAGGGGATAAAACTGGTTATGGGTTTTCAACCATTTGATCTGATTCAACACCGTTTTCCTAGAATCGCTCACGCAAAAACGTGACTATGGGAGAAATTACGGGGCAGTCTTCTCTGGCAATAATGAAACCAACACTAACTCTGAACACCAGGGGGTTTGAATTCTCCCTACAGGAGCTAGGAGAGATCATACAGTGGACAGGGGTCTGGGTAGGGTTTGGACAAGGTATATGCAGGACTCAAAACCCAGAAATTTGTTCAAAAATCAACATGGGTAACCTGGTAAGGAGGCAGGCGTTAATGCCAAAGTGTGCGAAGGTAGTGTAGTTATTTCTGCCATGCATAATAGTTATGCCAAAGAACAACCACCAGTTATCATAGCTGTTCAACCCACCATTCCATATATCAATTGGCCGATCAATGAAAACAATGGTGAGTGTATAATCCAATGTGCAATCAACATTGTGCCAAAGTTATAAACCATAAGTCATTCCAATTGAAACCAAAATCAAATATTAACCATGCGCCAATATGTATTCATATAATCAACCAACCAATAGTTATGAAAACATTAACATAGGGATTATATTAAAAAGATATGTATGAAAGATTTAAACATAATACCCATATTTCTTATGAAATCAAAGGTTAAGTAGGTCAAATRAAAAGCCAATCCAAATACCAATGCATTACACACTTAATGAAGCCAAGTCATACCATAAATACGAAGCATGAGTACTGCTCAAAGAATCTTGCCAGTTGTAAAATGATAAGTGAGATGTAAGCACAAAGGGCATATCAATCAGAAGGATGACAACGGTTCAAACAATGATTCTAATGTGACTTTGAAGGACTAATTTTTTACGCTTACAGTCATGAAAACAAAACGAAGATAGGCATKCGAAAAGGCGCAAAGAATAAAAGTGTCGTTCATTCGAAAATTGCGATGAAAAATCAATGTTTGTGAAACATTGGTGTAGGAAGATTATAAGACAATGGAAAAATTTTAATTGGATGCCAACAGGTCCTTATACAATGCTCAAGCACATGGGATTGGTGGACTATCATTTATCTCTACCCAGTCAGTCAAAGATCCATCCTATTTTTCATGTTTCTTGCTTAAATAAGGTGGTTGGAACTAAGTGCCAAACTCAAACTAGTATCCCTTAGTTGGATGAAGAAGTTTCCATATGATTGCAACCACAAGAAGTCTTGGCCTAGCAAGAGCATTTTCTTTGTCAGCACACCATCAAGGAAGTGTTAGGCCACTGGAAATATACAACTCTAGAAGGTGCCACCTAGAAGCCGACCACCATTCTACAACAATTTCCTCATCTTAAGCCTTGAGGACAAGATTTTTCTTCAATGGGGAGGGTATGTTAGGGGCATAACCTCCCTAACCCCTCATGTAGGTAGAGTAATATAATTCCATGTAATAAAGGCCAATATTAATAAGGCATGGCAATAAGGAAGAATAAGTCAAATGTAAGAATACCTAACAGAGGCTTCCACTTCTAGAAGGATATTCCTCTATATTTTCTTTTGGATAGATATATTTAGTATAAATAGGAATAGAGGGTATGAGAAATATTGTCTTGGAGATTATTATAATAGAGCTCTCTGTGTTGGAGGTTTCCCCCTCAAAGAGGAAAGTGAACATTGCTATCATTAATCAAGGTGTTATTTCTGGTGTTATTCTGGTATTATTATGGTATTGTTTTGGTTATATCATTGTTGATCTGCCACTTCTATGCTAAAATATTTTTATTCTGCATATTATTTTATATATGGAATACTACACAATGGATGAATGTATGAATGTGTTATCTTTACTTAGTTATGTGACAAGTTCTAATATAAAATGTAATTATCATATGCATCGGATACTTGATTATAACTTATAGGAATGTGATTATAAGTAATAAAATAAAATTATCATTCCAAAAGTCATATCCATAGGAACTGTTGCAGTAAAGTAGGATCTCGCACACGGTAATTGTCATTCAAATGACATACAACTAACTGGGAGCCCATAATAAATTATAAATATCGAACACCAGATGAAATGGCATTTCCTAATAGCTCTATAACGACGCTATACTCAACCAAATTATTCATTGATGGCTCCAGACAAGCGCCACCTGAAGACACCATTTGTCCCCTCGGTAAATAGATAACCAAAGCAACGAAAGCCAAGTTTTGTGTATGAATACTAGAATCATTCGTGAATCCTAAGTATAACGAAGAATCCATTGACATATGCCAACCAACGGAAAACTCAATAAGAAAGTCAATCACACAAAAGAGAAAAGAAAAATAAGTATATACACTAAGATACACTAATATACAAAGGTCACGCTTGGGCTTGAGCGCTCAAGCATAATACCTTTTAAGGTAGAGCCCATTTATGGGCTCGTCCAACATATTCCCCTCATAGTATTCTAATTTGTAGGCTGCTTTTTCTAGGACACGTCGCACGATATAAGGACCATGTCACATGGGGTTGAAATTTCCTACCCCTAGTGGTTCCTTGGCTTGGTCATAAAGGAGAACCAATTCACCCTCAATGTATTGTCGGAGATAGACAGATTTATATTATTAGACCTTAACACATAGTTTATTCACTTCGATATCCATAGAGGCATCTCAAACTTGCTCATCGAGGTGCTCTAGGTGCATGATGTTTTCTCTGAGATCGATCGTGTCAGGTAGGAGCTCAATTGCCAACTTAAGATAATGGATTTCACATTCAATGGGAAGAATCGACTCCACGCCATGTACTAACTAAAATAGTGAGAAACTAGTGGAAGTATTTACCATGGTTAGACATTCCCAAATTTTAGGGTAAAGAATCACATTCCAATTAGATTTACTTTGACTGACAGTTTTTTGCAAAATGGTCTTTAGATATTTATTCACAGCCTCTACTTGTCCATTTTCCTAAGGATAATAAGGGGAATAATGATCATGTGTAAACATTGGTTTCAATGCTAACTTTGTCATCATCTCATTCTAAAATTGACTTCCATGATCAATGATAATATCTTTTAGGATTTAGAACCAAGATATAATATGATTGAATATGAAAAAAATTGCAATCTTACCATGATATTTAATGGTAGGCATGGCCTCATCCCATTTAGTAAAATAATCCATGACAACGATAATATGATGGTGCCTCCCAGCCAAGGCTGGGTTGCAGTCCATGAAATCCACCCTCCACTTGGTGAAGGGACCTACGATGAAGATTGGGTGAAGAGGATATGGGTGTGAGTGCATTTTCCAAGTGAACACCTGGAAATGGTGACACTTCTTAACCGCTTTAATGCAATCTTTAAAAATTGAAGGCCAAAAATAATTGGCTCACAATATATTTTGGGTTGTCACAGGCTCGGATAAATGAACACCACATGTCCCAATGTGACAGTGATTGAGAACAGCCTCATCTTCCTTGTGATTCAAAAAATGATGAAAAATGTTATCCACCCCTTGACAATACAAAGTGTCATCGATAATAAGGTAGTTATTAGCCTGATGATGTATACGTCGTTGGTTGTCTCTCAACAAATTTTGGGGGACCTTCAGGGTTTGAAGGTAGATTAAAATATATTTTTACTAGGGGTCCAAAGATGATATAAGGAACATATGTCCATCCGTGAATGAATCAACATGAAAAATATGCTCATCTAGTCTAGGGAAGTTTGACATTAGTTCTGAAAAAACTAGTTATTTGTTGGATTTCGCAGAAGAAAAATTGAGATTAAATTATTGAAAAATAATAATCCACTTATTGTATTTCCCCCCTATCATACACCTATTAATGAAATATTGAAATGGATTGATATCCGCAACCACAGTAGTCTTGCAGAGTAAGATATAGTGACGCAATATTTGAACTGCGTGCACATCAGCTAAGGCTAGCTTCTCTATGTGGGAGAATTTAAGTTCAGGACCAACTAGATTTAAGCTAAGGTAGTAGAAAACATTATCATGGATCTCATCATTATCCTAAAAAATTACTATACCAATCGTCCCTTCAGACATGATGATATAAAGAAAAAATTCTCTACTATAGTCTGGGGGCTTCAGAAAAGGCATCGATACCAAGGATTTATTAAGAGAATCGAAGGATTCCTGGCTCTCTCATACCATATGAATGAAGTGCCCTTCTTAAAAAGACGCATGAAACCTTTAGTTATATTGGCATAGTTAACTATGAAACGATGCAAGATGTTATCTTTCCCTTGTAAATCTTGAAGTTGTCAAATGTTGCAAGGGGGAGGAAACCAAAGTGTTTCCTCAACCTTCATAGGATACACCATTATCCCATGCTCATAAACTATGAATCCTAAAACATGACTAGACCTCATGCAAAAGATGAACTTGTGAGGGTTCAACCAAATGATATAATAATGGCATCTCTCAAATACTAGTCGAAGGTGAGTTGAGTGATATACCCTCTTGAAAGAGTGAGCAACAATATCATCTAGGTAAACTTTGATGATATTCTTAAGATCATGAAACACAAAGGTCGTGGAACATTGGAAAGTGGCTCCGACATTTTTAAGACTGAAAGGAATTTTTCAATATGCAAAGGTACCCCAAGGACAAATAAACGTCATCTTGTGTTGATCCTTGGGTTTGATTTGTATTTGATTATAACCTAAAAATATATCCATGAAGGAAAAGACTTTGCTTCCCACACACTCGTCAATAATCTGGTCAATAAAAGGAGTGGGGAAGATATCTTTAGGACAATATTTATTGAGGTCCCTAAAATCCATACTTACATGGAAGGTTCCTTACATTTTATCTATGAGAACAGGGTTGGACACCCATTTGGTCAATGAAACTGGGTGATTGAAGCTAGCATTGTGTAGCTTATCCACCTATGCCTTAATAACAGGACCCTTCCTAGGATTAACAACTATAATACATTGTCAAACAAGTTTATCATTCATATATGATTTAATTTCATGCTTGACAATGTTGGGGTCGATCCCTGACATCTCTTTGTATGGCCAAGAAAATGCATCTTGAAATTCCTTGAAGAGATCGATGTAGATTTGAATTTCCTCAGGCGAACAATCCACACTGATATATACATTTTCAAATTTACCAGGGGTTTAAGAGATGTCGATCATGACGATAGGAGAAATTTTCTCCATGTTTCCTTCGGCATAAATACCATGTGTATCTAATGAAACCAAAACATGACCAACCATCTCACTCACGGTGGATATAAACTCATATTTTTCAATCCTAACAAGCTCAGGGAGAAAATAGGATCGATGATGCATATTGTCCCAAGGCCTATAAGGACTAGACATGGCCTCTAAGATGTCTTCATCTAAAGATAAAGTATTGTCAAGGAAATCATGTGAACAAGATGATTGAATGACCCATATGGGCTTGTTGTCCCTTGACCAAGTTTTGGAGATCCTTGGTCAGGTTTGACCTATTTTGGGACTTCGACAGGGTGTCAAAGGAAGAGCGCAAGTCAACGCAAAGATTGCGGGATCTCGATCCCTTTTAGGACATTTTTGGGTTTTGGTCTTATGTAATGGGTATGGGGATGTTGGCCCATGGGTTTAACCATGTTTAGGCCCTTTTGTAATGTATAAATAAAAAGTGAGGTGATGCAAGTAGTAGGTGGAAAAAGGGTGTGATATTAGGTGCTAAGGGAAAGTGAAGGCCAATGTGCTAAGTGCAAGTGATAGTTGTACATGCTCTATGCATATTGTGTGAAACTTGTAAGGCTAAGTGCAAGTGACTGTAAGAGATTGTGTAAAGGATTTGTGTTGTAACCTAGCTCGGGGAAGGGGGATCTAGTGAGGTGCGCACAGATCTCCTGTCCTATGCGGAGTAGGACCTTATGGATATGTGCATGTATATGATTGACAGAAGATAATAAAGAAAATGAAGAGTTGGTGGATGTAGCCCCAGGCTAGGGGTGAACCACGTATATCTTGTGTTATGGTTTCTTTGTGCATTATGGTTATTTTATGGTTCATATGATTAATTCTTAGTACAGTGATGTATGCTTAGATGATTATGATAGCTTAGTTCCTAATAATGTGAATGAGATGTTAGATTTGATCTATGTTGATGTACTTAGTTCTTGAATGTGTTGAATATTGTTGAATACTGCGTTGCACTATAATTAGGCTTTATCTGCACTATAGACAAAGGTTAAGTACTAATGAATGACAACTTCTAAGTGCTTTGTTAGAGTATTGTAATCACAGATCTGTGTCCTAGCTAAGGTTGTAGACATTGAATTCTTGCAACCACCCCTACCTCTACCTCGGGTGAGACTTCATCTAATTCGCAGGTGTTGCCGAAATGGATAGTAGTTAGGGTTTTGTTGGTGCATTGTTGAAGTGTTGAAGCCTGGGTCTGACCCTGTGCCAACAAATGGTTCCATTGTTGGGACCTGAAACTATGATTGTTGGGAACTAAGGAAAGGAAAGAAAGCTCTGTGCATATATCTTTTTCTTTAGTGCACATCATTATACTTGACTTGTGAAAGCTCTGTGCTAATAAAAGAAGTATGATCCGAAGAAAAGAGGTAAGATCTGAAAGATTTGTGCTCCAATAAAGGTAATATAAGTGGAAATTTCTGTTTCAAAAGTATGGATCTAGGTATGTTTGATAAATTTGGTCCTAGTATGCAAACTTGGGCACATTTAGAAGAAAGAATATTTGATATGAATAGATCTGATAGAAATAATGAAAGATATGTTTTTCCTATGCATAGAAAGAATTTTTGGACTAGAAAATGGATGCAGGATCCTAGGAATAATTTTCTGTAGGTTAGCTATTATGATCCTAGTGTGCAGTAAGAGAAAGGTTGGGGATCATTTAAGAGGAAGAGAGGATTAACCCTTTGTTACATCTACAGAAGGTAGGGCCATCTTGATAAGGATTGACCTGATAGAAGACCTAGTTGTCTTTTTTGTAAATCTATGGACCATGATGTTCTGGATTGCCCTAGAATGATTGCTAAGGTTGAAAAAATGAATATGAGACAAGAAAACCTTGAGAAAGGCCAAGAAACTGAGACCATGGCAAAAACCCAGAAAGAATCAAAGACTTTATTACTACAAATGAAAGAAACCCTGCATGACCACAGAGATATCAACTTATCATAGATATTCAAAGAGAAAAAATGCATAGAAACAAGAATAGGAGACTTTTACATAGACTGTGTTCTAGATGAGGAAACACAGGTGAATATTATGATAGAAAGAACTTGGGAAATTTTAGGAAAGTCTGCTATGATTCCTTCATTGGGAGGAATAGGATTATTTAGAGGAAAGTTGATAACCCTATGTGGAAGACTTACCCAGACATCTATGAGTGCTCATGGCACTTCGACAGAAAAATAATTTGAGGTTGTTAAATTTATTGAGAACAATGCCCCATTTGTTATGTTACTAGGAAAAACCTGGATTGAGAAAGATCAGATATGAAGAAAACAAGAAGAGGAAGCTCTAGAACAGAAAAAGAAAGAACTAAGAGACTTCATGTCTAAGAGAATAGCACACTTACTGGAAGAAAAACAAAACCGGTCAAATCTACTGAGGACCAGAAATCTGGATATCGAAGTTGAAAGAACACAAGAAGACTTGAAACACGTGTCTGTACAAGAGAGTAGAGCACCTACCCCATACAAAGAATAAGTATTGGAATTGAACCCTATGAAATACCATAAACAATGCGAAGTTACTATGCCAAGAGGAGATAAGAATCATAATGGGAAGAGGAACCCAATAACGCAGATCATAGTGAAGAAGGCTAGAAAGCTCAACAAGAAGAAAGCAAAGTTGGAGAAATTATAGGAAGTTTCAGAGAAGACTTCACGGAAGGAAGGTCTCCAGAATTAGAACTTCACTAAAATATCAGAGCAACTCAGATTGGCACTTTTCCATGGTAGAGCGATATGACCATTGGAGGAATTATAATCGTTAGATCGATGTTCTCGAACGATTAGAACAATAGTTATGATCATAAATCTCGCCATCAGACCATTGGGACCATGTCATAATGGATAGAACTTCATTGATGAAGGCTTCTTGTCCATTGGAAGGATCTGTTACATCGTTGTCTACTTATCCCGTCGACTGTTGCACCGAGCACACTTTCATGAATTGTATCTGAGCCAACAAGAGAACTCATTGTTACTATTGAGACCTTGCCATCCATTCTATTGCATTGAGAAATTGTTCATCAACCTAAGATATCCAATCTCGAGCATGCATTTCAGACTATATCAACGCTGTGGAAAAGTCAGTAGAGGAAATTTTAATCAATATTATGGTAGAAAGAGTGATGTACATAGGAGTTCAAGCCTCATCGACTCGAGGAGTGCAAGCCTCCCCTTTGACTACTCACGGATCCGGACCATCTTGAGCTACATATGAGAAAAGAACCAAGCATCAAGATGACTTGGAGAATGCAAAGTTAATCCCTTCCATCCTTCCTGACTACATCCCTCCTCTAGTCAGCGTGGTGAATCATGACAGTGTCCCCAGGGACTTCGACTACACCTTGGTTACTAAGTACCTCCTGAAGGGGATACGCACAGCCAAGCTTTATCTAGATAATATCATGACACTAAAGATCAAAGACTTTAACCTAGGGGATCGCAATAAATTCAACATGCTCACTCCTCATAGGTATTTGAATGGGACAAAGGGGAAGAAGTCGAGGATAATCCCCCAAACATGGACTATGGACCTCGCACAGTCCACCATCTTGAACATGATGAAAATACCCCATTTTGGAAGGCACAAGGAGGTTAACATGCGTGTTAAGCTCCTGTTGTCGAGCTTCCATGGTGATTATTTGCGGCTAGACAAATGCATCACCGTCGATCTGGCACTGATCCATCAGATCACCGATTTGAGCATGCAAGGACCAAACCTGCAAGATTTTTACCCAGGGAAGGCTGCAAACTATGCCTTGCCGCAGAAGATTAAAGATAAATATGATGATGTCGAGAAGGGGAAGCGAGGCTAAAAGTTAGCCTCCATCCAGAATGGCGTAGTGCGCCTTACTTTCCAGTTGATTGCTAGTGAGTTAGTCTGGAAGAACAGACCCATGCAGGTCACAGGTTTAGTTGTTGAACTTGCAGGTAAATGCGTGGAGGGGCTACAAGTGAATTGGTAAAATTACTTAGTGAACCAGTTAGACCAAGAATGCCACGAATCTCAGGATCAAGGCTATGAGTTACATTTTAGTTGGTTACTAATACTCATCATGTTCATAGATTGGGAGATGCTGGAAGGTGTGACCTTCCCTGAACTAGAGCCATCTGAACCCTTAGTCGTGAAGTTTACTTCACTATGGTATTCAATCGATATGGGAAAACAATGGAAATCAAACACGGTGTTCCACACCTACTACCTATAGTTAAAGAGGGCTATTGAGGCTATCCCTCATATAACACCGAACACCCTGCACAGGTTTAGGCCATTTGTGAAGTTCCATGTAGACAGACATTTTATCTACATCACTGCGCATGGAGATGAACACAAATAAGTACTACATAGTTACTAAAAACTCACAGAGGAGGACCTAGAAGAAATAACTAAGGAGTGGCGTGAAGAGTTCCTTATCCCTGTTGACCCTGCAGAACTTTCTGATGCCAAACTAATCGGAATCCTAGTGGTCACTCATGAAAGGAATGATACACTTGGAACTTGAAAAAGTAAGAAAACAAAAGAAGTTCAGCATCTGAGCAGTGCATCAGAAGAAACTACTTCAGAATCACCTGGAGGAGGAGGTGATGATGAAGTAGATAAAGAAGAGAAGAATGGAATATAAGATTAGTAGAAGCAAGGTGAAGTAACATCACCACAGAATCCCCCTAATGACACAGATCCATATCACAAAAGAAAGGTTTCTCCCATGAAACCCACATCACGGAAGAAGTCAAAAGCTAGTAAGACTAAGCTACAGACTGTGCTCATGCTCGATGATTTTGACTTCATCATCGCAGCTATATCGGATTCCTCAGAAGATCTTTTGTAGAGAAATGAAGCTAAGCAAGATACCATGTATGAAAAAATTGAAGCAGAAATACGAGGGGTACAACAGGACCTTCACTCTAGCCACGCAGTGTCCACTGTGCCCCCTCCATCAGAAGAAACATAGTTGGGAGATGAGCCTACCCAACTCCATAGAACAGTCGATGCAACTGAAACCTACCTTTGTCATGCACAAAAAGAGACAGAACAAGCCACGGTGGCCCTAAAGCAAGCCCAAGAGGAACTGATAGAGAAATGCAGGGTTGGACAATAGGAGAAGGCTTCCCTCCAAGAAAATTTTGAAGAGGAAAAGGTGCAGATCCAGCAAGAGAGAGAACATCTGATCATGGAGCAGGTTGGAGTAAAATAAGTAGTCAACAAAGCACTTGCTCTGTGACAGTCTTAGAGAAAAAGGAGGAAGACCCAGTGGAGCATCAAGTAACGCAACTTGTTGAAGCCATCCAACATATTCAATAGAGAATAGCATATCTAGAGCTACAAATAGTACCAAGTATTATGTAGGACGTGCGAGACCAAAGAGAAACCACTACCCGAAGTGTAGTTGAGAGGATCAGAGCATTAGCTTTGGAATGTCAACAAATTAGCAGTAGAAGTGTGCAGACTTATGAGCGACTTACTGAGGACCCTGAATTGAAGACACTGGAGTCACATATCCAAGAGGAAAAGTAGAAAGCAACAACAGTACAGGAATAGTTGAAGCTCTTGTTAGTACTTGAGAGAATGAAAGGATCCCAGTAACAATGCACTGTTCAACAACACATCCATGCCATACAGAGTAAAGTCATGGAAGTGACTTAGAGGCTCCATCTAGTCCAGTATGCAGCTTACCAATTGTTCGAAGAGATTGAAGGATGAGGAGAAGAGCTAGAACAAGTAGTCACTTCAGTCAAACAATGCTTAGAGGGACCTGTGAACAAGGAATTTCTTCAAGAGTTCACTGAGCAGGAAGCCCTAGAGCAGTAGCAGGTCAAAGCGTCTCAAGCCAGGATCGAGGCTTTTAAAGTAGAGCTACCCAGATCAGAGTGACTTGGGACACGTCACAGGTGAGTGTTGGGGGCTTGTTGGCCCTTTACCAAGTTTTGGAGATCCTTGGTTAGGTTTGACCTATTTTGGGACTTCAACAGGCTGTCGAAGGAAGAGCGCAATTCAAATAAAATATCAAGGGATATCAACCCATTTTAGGGAGTTTTGGGGTTTTGGGCTTATGTAATGGGTATGGGGATGTCGACCCATGGGTTTACCCATGTTTAGGCCCTTTTGTAATGTATAAATAGAAAGCTAGGTGATGTAAGTAGTAGGTGGAAAAAGGGTGTGATGCTAGGTGCTAAGGGAAAGTTAAGGCCATTGTTCTATGTGCAAGTGATAGTTGTACATGCTCTGTGCATACTGTGTGAAACTTGCAAGGCTAAGTGCAAGTGACTGTAAGAGATTGTGTAAAGGCTTTGTGTTGTAACCTAGCTTGGGGAAGGAGGATCTAGCGAGGTTCGCGCAGATATCCTATCCTATGTGGAGTAGGACCTTATGGCTCTGTGCATGTAGATGATTGACAAAAGAAATAAAGAAGACGAAGAGTTGGTGGATGTAGCCCCAGGCTGGGGGTGAACCACGTATATCTTGTGTTATGGTTTATTTGTGCATTATGGTTGTTTTATGGTTCATATGATTAATGCTTAGTAAAATGATGTATTCTTAGATGAATATGATAGCTTAGTTCCTAATGATGTGAATGAGATGCTAGATTTGACCTATGTTGATGTGCTTAGTGTGTGCATGTGTTGAATCTTGTTGAATACTGCGCTGCGTTGTAATTAGGGTTTATCTGTGTTGTAGAAAAAGGTTAAGTACTAATGAATGACAACTGTGAAGTGCTTTGTGAGAGTATTGTAATCACAAATATGTGTCCCAGCTAAGGTTGCAGACACTGGAGTCCAACAACCACCCCTGCCTCTACCTCTGGTGAAACTTCATTTGCTTCACAGGTGTTATCGAAAGGGATGGTAGTTAGGGTTGTTTTGGTGTGCTATTGAAGCATTGAACCCTAGTTCTACCCCTGTTCCAACAAGGCTCTAAGATGAGATCCACCTCGTCCTTCTACAAGGAGGAAGGATCTAGGTCAATAGTAGCTTCTTGAATATCCTGATACACAACTTCTACTGCAGAAAATGGAATCACCATCACGATGTGTGAATGACCTACGTATGACATAATTGGGGAAGGTAGGGTACAAGGGTCATTTAAATATAAAGTATGAAAAGGAACAAACCTCATCGATGATGAATACTTACCGAAGACGACATTAATATGTGAAATTGGTGTCGCAAAATCAAAAGTACCCATTGAGGAGGAATACATTTTGACACCAACATTATCAGTTTCCTGCTAAGAATCATCAGTAACAAGGACCATAGGTCACACCGATGCAGAAGGACTAGGATGCGCAAAGGAAAATTGGTTGATTGTCACAATCTCTCCTTTGTGAGGAAAGCATATAATGTGGAAAACTGACGACACAATGGCTATCATAGCATAAGTCCAATTACGCACTAGTATCATATTATAGTTGAGAGGCGCATAAACCACCTCGACATCGACCTCAATAGTATTTCCACCTAACTAGACCAAAAAGGTGGGACGGATTGAAGTCTAAAATAATTCCCATTGAATGTAGTCAACATGGTCATGGATTGAGATAGGGGTAGAGAGCCAATGGCTTCCCAACATGATAGATACATCATGAATGTCAAAGCACCTTCATCAATTACAACATGCTTAATGAAAACCTTCATGTACTCCACATGGATTTGAAAGGCCATGTGTTTAGGTAAGTGAGGCTTAACATTCATGAAATCAATATTGATAACCTTTGAGCCACACGGGTCTTGTATTAACCCTAGGACAAACCCAATTGTAAATGTAAATGCAAATGTACTTAAGCTGGTGAGTTGTTTGATATCATCTTTTGTATGCACCTTCCATGGTATAGGATGCACATGTACTACGCACTAAAATGATGAAGTGTGCACATTCTAGGATACCACCCTCAACAAGATTAAGTGAGCGTTATTTTGAGGCCAGGGAGCCTTTGTGTATATGTTGTGTTTTATAGGTTGGTGAGCCAACTATTATAAGCTAGGAGGTTTATGTTTTGAATTAGGCCAAAGAGCCTAGATGTTAAAGGCTAGTGAGCCTATTTTTGTATATGTTTCATCGTTAATATAAAATACATCGTTGCGTCTAGACCGACCATGATAAAAGAGTATGGGGGACTAAACTCCACTAGTTAGGGAAAGGGGGGGAATTAAAGTTAAGGAAAAGGGATAAACTAGGGAGCTTAAGCCAAAAAGGAATATTATATTAATATTCCTTAAAGTATAAAGTATGGATAATTATTTTATCCTAAGTTCTAAGGATGGGGACAAGTGGGCCAAAGTATCTCTCAACATGACAAGTGTCAAGTTGGGAACATGCATACATATAGTTTGGACTTAGTTCATTTTCCCATCATTTCAACCATTCATTCATTCATTCCATCATCATTCACTCACTCATTGAATTGACCTCCATACCTCCCTGTACCTGTATCCATACCCATACTTGTATCTGTACCTGGTTAGCTTGGGAGCTGGATTGAGGAAGCAGGTCATCAGGCTCATGAGATACTGAAGAGGCGGGTTGTAAGGCATGTGAGCAATTTCTCTCTGGGTGAGATAATTACTGGGAATTGATTCCTGAAGGTGCTAAATTGCAGTTACAAGGATTTGAGACTTCCTATATGGACTGTTACTGAATCCCTAGAAGGGAAGTGGGGCATCCAAGGGACTGTTGAGCAGAGAAGGGGCACACTTCTTGGGGTGGGATAGACATGCGGGGAATGAGGGATTGTAGGTCATTAGTTTGATTTGGCACCTGTGACAAAGTCTTTCCTGTTGTCTATGATACATCATCATGGTTAGGAATCCCTTTACTCGGGTGGAGTTTAGTCTCAGCTTGGGGGTTGTTGAAGCATATTTTAAATTTTTTAATCTGAAAACTAAAGCCTTCCTTTCTCAGGTTTCATCTTTTCAAGAAGGATAACCCTCACTTTCATTCCAAAGGGTCAGTACCGAAACCCCGATAGATTTAAATTCTAATAATGATAAAAAGAAAAAAAATTAGACTAATAAAAAAGGGCTTTTCGGGACTCGGGGTTTATTAAGAACATAGGTTATAATACATATCGAATCATGAAATCTCGATCCCCAATTTCCCGAAAAGTTGAAGTAAATAATTATTAAAAGTAAATTAGTCGTATCGCTATTTTGGAAATCAAGATTTAGCGATAACATATCTTTTGTCAACATGATTCCCGAAATCCTGAAACGTGAAATCTCGACCTATAATCTATGTTTAAACTAAATTAATCTTGTTTTGTCCTTAATCCTAATTAATTAATTCACTAATAAAAAAATTTAAGGCTTAAGTTAATCTTTTCACAATTTCGGATATCGAGATTCATCAATGACATACCTCTTGTCAACACGATCCTCGAAATCCCGAAAGAATTAAAGTGGGTTTAATACTAATTAATTAATTTACTAAAATGAAATGAAGTCCTAATTTAAACATGTCGTGATTTCACAATTTTGGAAATCAGGATTCAGTAATAACATACCTCTCATCAACACGATCCCCGAAATCCTGAAACGTGAAATCCCGACCCATAATTTGTGTTAAATTGAATTAATCATGTTTTGTCCTTAATCCTGATTAATTAGTTAACTAAAATGGAATTAAGTCCTAATTTAAACAAGTCGTGATTTCCCAATTTCAGAAATCAAGATTCAGTGATAACATACCTCTCATCAACACAATCCCCGAAATCCCGAAACATGAAATCTCGACTCTTAATCTGTGTTTAGTCTAAATTAACTCTGTTTTGGAAGCATGATTAATGACAATCAAATTTTTGGGTTTGTTCACGTTTCGGTTTCCGATCGAATGAAAATTTTCAAATTTTCGAATTCAAAAGCACCAAAATACGACCACGTTAATAAAGGATAACTGATGATATGTGACACTAATGCGTATATTAGTAAATATCCACTGCATTTAATGTATTGAAATCTTGTCAGCTGCGTCAGTACCTGCATCGTTAAATGAATTAAAAGAGAGTTTGAAGGTCTATGTTTTGCAACATTTTCTGTTTCATACTATCAAGCACAAGATGCATTCAACCAAGCTCATACACTCCTTTTCTGTGATAGGTTTTCCATCTAACTTAAATTCATGGCACCAAAAAAAGCACCAAAGAAGAGTGAAGATACACAGAAAGGAGATATCATATCCGACACTACGACACACGCTATTGACTCAATTAAATATTGGACACAAATCTCTGAATTCCTGGAATACGAATTCAAGAATTCTCATACTGATTCCGAGAATCACTTTCCGGATATAGTAGAATCAGACCTTCATAAGATCGCAACGTGCCCTCATCTTATGGCGTACAACGACATGATCAATTGGGCCCTGGAAAAGGTTGATATTCTGATGAGGAGCATCTTAAATGATCAAGGGGTCGTTGTTGGCTCATTTAGGCCATAACATATACAAGTAATGTATAAGCTTTCACCAAATCCTAAGTACACTTTTAATGCTAAGTTTTTAGCTGAATTTCAAAGGAAAGAGTGTACTAAAGAAGACCGAACTTATCCCGGTTTAATTAGAGAATGGTGGAGATGTCCATCAAATTTTAGGGCCGATACCCATGGGGTTTATGCCACGACATCTTTGAACGAATACATGGTCTATGTAGCCATTATGCTGTGTAGACTTTTCAGGAAAAAGGATCCCTACCATTTTCCTATAGAATGGGTGCCCTTTTTAGAAGAAGCTTCAGAAGGATTCACTTTCAACTGGAGTAAGATTCTGTCTGATAACCTAGCTCAAGAAGTTTCAAACTACAGAGTTGCAAAATCTAAAGTTCAACCAATGACCTTTTATATGTCAGCGTACATTATGGATGCAGTTTTCTTTATGACTCCTTTTCCCTTGATGAAATGGAGTTGGAACATAGCTTTTCCCGAACCCATTCACGAGTATCACTCTGTGCTATGGGAAGAAAATGATAAGAATGCATTTGTTGGCAGCCAACCCAATTTTTTTGATTGCTCTCAAAAGCTACCTACACCCCTTGTGGTATTATGACAAATCATTGTCGCATTGTACTTCTAGACATTCATCTCATTTTGCGACAATTACAATTTAATTTCGATTCAGTTTTCACAACTGCAAGTGTGAAAACACCTCTTTCGTTGCCTGGATTGTTGTCATTTTTTTTGGTTGATTTGCTGAAAGACACTTGACCACTGTTTTATTACATGACTGCTAAAAGGCTCTCTCGAACTTATGTCTTGTTTACACATTTAGATATGATTTGATTCCTAAACCTTTGGGCATAAAAGTTATTGGTTTTGTTCTGATCTTATGAAAATCGTAATAGATTT
>ML779624.1:1174655-1188455 GCA_009831015.1 Picea engelmannii | reverse complement strand
CATACTTCAGTTAAGTATAATCAAAATAATTAATTAATAACTTATAATCACTTAAGGTTATTTAATAATTAATTATAATTTAGCCAATGTTTAGGTTTATTTATGAGATTATTCATAGTAATAAGAAAAGGGTCATTACAAAAACTCCTGGATGAAAAGATAATTGTACCACTGAGATATTTTGATTTGGTAGTAAACCTTGTCCCAGTTAGGAAGAAAAATGGGGAAATTAGACTGTGTGTCAATTTCAGAAATCTAAATAAGTCCTCTCTCAAAGATAATTACCCCCTACCTAAAATGGATCACATTTTAGAAAAAGTAGTGGGGGAAAATAGGATGTCGATGATCGACAGGTTTTCAGGGTACAATCAAATTTCCGTCAACGAACATGATAAAGAAAAGACAACCTTTACCACTCCTTGGGGTACATTTATGTATGATAAGATGTTGTTTGGTTTGATGAATGCAAGTGCTACTTTTCAATGGGCTATGGATATCGCTTTCATTGGAGAAAGAGACAAATTTGTGGTTATCTATCTTGATGATCTAACCATTTTTTCTAAATCTGATGAATATCACCTGATACATCTCAAGCAGACATTTGAAAAATGCCGCAAATTTGGTTTGTCTTTAAATCCCAAAAAGTCTCACTTCGCTATGCAAGAAGGTAAACTTTTGGGCCATATTGTGTCTCGAGATGGAATTAGAATTGACCCTAAAAGAGTTGAAGCTATAGACACAATAAGTATTAATAGGAATGTAAAAGAGATTCAGTCAATCTTAGGAAAAATAATATTTTTAAGAAGATTTATTCCAAACTTTGCTGAAATCATGAAATTGATCACAGATATGCTAAAGAAAAACAACGAAGTGAAATGGACAGCAGAAGCTAAAGCATCGTTTGCACACATCAAGAAAGTTATAAGTGAGGCACCCGTACTAGCAAGCCCTGATTATCTAAAGGATTTTCTTATTTTCTCATTCTCCTCTGAACACACACTTTCCACGGTACTCCTCCAAAAGAATGAAAAAGGTTTCGAGCAACCGATAGCCTTTTTTAGAAAAAGTCTTAGAGACATCGAACTTAGATATAAGATAATGGAAAAATAAGCATATGCTATGGTGAAGGCGTTAAAGGCTTTCAGAACCTATGTGTTGCATTCTAAGGTGATTGCGTATGTACCTACTAGCTCTATAAAAGATATTTTGGTTCAATCCGACAGTGATGGCAAAAGAGGACGGTAGCTTGCCAAAATTCAAGAATTCGACTTGGAGATAAAGCCAACGAAACTAGTAAAGGGACCAGGTTTAGATAAACTCTTAGCTGAATCAAATTTCAGAGCTCTCGGAATAAATGGCTTATAGGGAGGAGAAGAGTGTGTGGACATGAATGAACTTGATGAACCAATAGCTGAAATTAGAATCGAAGAGAAATTTGCTTCATCAAATTGGTACAAAGACATAGTGTCCTACTTGTTGACCTTGAAGTGCCCAAATGACTTACCCCCATCTAAATCCATAATGTTGAACATAAACTCATCAGGTAAACATAAACTCCTAGCAATGTCATTGGTTTCGGTCAAAACGGAAGCTCCTTTTCAGCAATGGGGATTAGATTTCATAGGCAAAATTAACCCTCATTCTAGTGCTCAACATAGGTGGATCCTGACTGCTACAGATTACTTCACCAAATGGGTGGAAGCTATTCCAAATAGAAGGGATACTGATTCGGTGGTAATAGATTTCTTAGAAGAGAATATTTTGTCTAGATTTGGCTACCCCCAAAAGATAGTCACAAATAACACACATGCTTTTAAATCTATGGCTATGGTCAGTTTCTGCCAAAAATATAATATTGTGCTTGGTCATTCCACGACATACTACCCTCAGGGAAATGGTCTGGCCGAGTCTTCAAACAAGAGCCTAATCAATATAATTAAAACAGTGTTGAGCGAAAACAAGAAATCTTGGCATGTGCATTTGAAATATGCTCTGTGGGAAAATCGGATAGGCACGAAAAAGTCTATCAACACTTCTCCTTTCCAAATGGTATACGAGACAGATGTAGTGTTACCTATAAATCTAGCACTCCCTGTAATGAAACTTTGGCAAGATGAGAAGGAAGAACCAAATCATGTCACAAGAAGGATAAATCAGCTGATTGAAGTCCAACAGCACCAGGCCGAAGTGGATGAAAGGTTACAGAAATACCAGGATGACATGAAAATGTTATTCGACCGTAAATCCAAAGACAAATATTTTCTCCCGGGATATTTGGTTTTAAAATGGGATGCAAGGAAGGAAGACCTGGCAAAACATGGTAAATTCGATCACATCTGGTACAGACTGTTCAAGGTAACAACTCCTGAAGGAAAAAATTCATTTCTGTTAGAGAATTTGGATGGTAAAATCCTCAATGCCCCTGTCAATGGGCGTTATTTAAAACACTATATGAAATAATTGATCTTCAAAATTCCCACTATATATATCTTTTGATTTTTCTTTGTATTTCATAATTTTCTTTAGTAAGTCTTCTTTCGTTAAAATAAAAATAAAAATAGGTTAATGTTTTTCTAGAAGTAGGGATATAAAATTTTCAATGTATTCAAATCTTTTAAAAGACCTGATACTCTTCGTTATATTCCTTTACAGGATCCTGGTTTGCAACCCAAACAAAGTTAAAGGAGCAAACAGATATCCATATTTCAGAAGATAAATTTGTGGAAAACAGGTTATATAAAGATTTTGGTTTTTTCAAAAGAGAACGAAAATGGTAAGGCAAAGATTTGAATTCCAGGAAAGTCTATTTTTTCAAAAACAAAGGTTTAAAAAAAAAAAAAAAGAGTGTGGTGATTGTCTCACAAGCATGATATGTCACTTAAAAAATGATTTCTAAATCTAGGCCCTAAGAGTTTCACCTAGAATAGGACAAGAGGTATTTAAAATAAACAAAAATGAAAAGCATCTCCGAGAAAGAGTTCCAAGAGTTGGGTTTAATTTATGACCTCTGTTTTTCAATTTCCAGGTCTTTCTACATTTCCCCTTTCTACCCTTAGTTTTGTCTTCTTAAAAAACCAAGCTTCTTTCCGGGTTTCCCACAAAGGGAGAAGAGATTACGTCTTAAATTTTGAAACTAAAAAACAGTTCTTAAAAGGTAGACCAGTCCTCATAACTCCTCACTCTCCAACTAAACAAAGTTATGCTTAGGCCAATCCTGACTCTCCTAGGTTTCTTAACAATTTTCTAAGTATTTAAGCTTGCTCAAAGGAAGACCCCTGAAATTAATCTTCCCCTTTTTCTCTGCGGACTAAGGTGTTTTGAAAGTTAAGAGAAGGTTGGTCTAGAGTAATCAAAACAAGTTGACAGACCTCCACTGCAATTTTTACACAGATACCATCCCTGGTATATTAAGTACTATTGATTTCCCCCACTTCGTATTCAAAAAGTAAAATACAAGATAGATGGTGAAAGGAAATTCATATTTGATTACCCCCATCTAGTCCAAAAGATTATGAAAGGAAATTCATTTAAATGATTTCCCTCGTCTTAGTAAAAAGGGACAAATAACTTCACCGGGGTACTAAACAGGCTCGCCGGCAGTGAATCAATATCTGAGGTTAAATGCATAATTAGGATTCGAAGTGGTGAAAGAAAATTCAGTAAAAAGGGACAGATAACTTCACTGGGGTACTGAACAGGCTCGCTGGCAGTGAAGCAATATCTAAGGCATCTGTAAGGTTGTCATACTTAAATATCACTCTACTCTAGTTACCATTTTTTTCAAAACTGGATCTGCATCCCAAGTCCAGACAGGGATCCCCAATTAAAAATATGATTTTTTCTTCGTTTGATGCAAGCTGAAAGCCACAAAATCTTTTGGGTTTCCTAGGATTGTTTTGATCATCTTAACACTAACTTAATTTCAGTAACGAGAAGGAGAAGACCATGAATGGCACTGCAACTGAGTTTAGAACAAATGAGAGTTTTGAAAAGATTTTCAAAAGTAAGGATGAAATCTCTTTTTCCTCTGTATCCCCTTCCTTAGCAATTTCTACAGAGATAAACCCTTGACTCCATTAACCCAATAAAGGCACTAAGTCTACACGTTCTCCTCATCCCACAGGGAGACGAGGTCCCCAATTGGAGCCTATGTTGAAGCATATTTTAAATTTTTTAATCTGAAAACTAAAGCCTTCCTTTTTCGGGTTTCGGATTTTCAAGAAGTATAACCCTCACTTTCATTTCCAAAGGGCCGGTACCGAAACCCCAACAAATTTAAATTCTAATAATAATAAAAACAAAAAAATTCAGACTAATAAAAAAGGGGTTTTCGGGACTCAGGGTTTATTAAGAACATAGGTTTTAATACATATCGAATCGCGAAATCCCAATCCCCGATTTCCCAAAAAGGTGAAGTAAATAATTATTAAAAGTAAATTAGTTGTATCACTATTTCGGAAATCGGGATTCAACAATAACATATCTCTTATCAACACGATCCTCGAAATCTCAAAACGTGAAATTTTGGCCTATAATCTATGTTTAAACTGAATTAATCTTGTTTTGTCCTTAATCATGATTAATTAATTCACTAATACGAAAATTTAAGGCTTAAGTTAATCTTTTCGCAATTTCGGATATCGGGATTCATCAATGACATACCTCTTGTCAACACGATCGTTGAAATCCTGAAAGAATTAAAGCGGGTTGAATACTAATTAATTAATTTACTAAACTGAAATTATGTCCTAATTTAAACATGTCACGATTTCACAATTTCAGAAATCAGGATTTAGTGATAACATACCTCTCATCAACATGTTCCCCGAAATCCCGTAACGCAAAATCCCAACCCATAATTTGTGTTAAATTGAATTAATCATGTTTTGTCCTTAATCATGATTAATTAGTTAACTAAAATGGAATTAATTCCTAATTTAAACATGTCGGGATTTCACAATTTCAGAAATCAGGATTCAGTGATAACATATCTCTCATCAACATGATCCCCGAAATCCCGAAACGTGAAATCTCGACTCTAAATCTGTGTTTAGTCTAAATTAACTTTGTTTTGGAAGCATGAATAATGACAATCAAACTTTTAGGTTTGTTCACGTTTTAGTTTTCGATCGAATGAAATTTTCCGAATTTTCGAATTCAAAAGCGCCAAAATACGACCACGTTAATAAAGGATAACTAATGATATGTGACACTAATGTGTATCTTAGTAAATATCCACTGCATTCAATGTATTGAAATCTTGTCAGTTGCATCAGTACCTGCATCATTAAATGAATTAAAAGAGAGTTTGAAGGTCTGTGTTTCGCAACATTTTTTGTTTCATACTATCAAGCACAAGACACATTCAGTCGAGCTCATACACTCCTTTTTTGTGATAGGTTTTCCATCTAACTTAAAGTCATGGCACCAAAAAAAGAACCGAAGAAGAGTGAAGATACACAGGAAGGAGATATCATATCTGACACTACGCCACACACTATCGACTCAATTAAATCTTGGACACAAATCTCTGAATTACTGGAATACGAATTCAAGAATTCTCATACTAATTCTGAGAATCACTTTCAGGATATAGCAAAATTAGAGCTTCATAAGATCGCAGCGTGCCCTCGGCTTATGGCATACAACAACATGATCAATTGGGCCCTGGAAAATGTTGATATTCCAACGAGGAGCATCTTAAATGATCAAGGGGTCGTTGTCGTCTCATTCAGGCTAGAACATATACAAGTAATGTATAAGCTCTCACCAAATCCTAAGTACACTTTGAATGCCAAGTTTTTAACTGAATTTCAAAGGAAAGAGTGTACTAAGGTAGACCGAACTTATCCCGATTTAATTAGAGAATGGTGGAGATGTCCATCAAAGTTTAGGGCCGATACCCATGGGGTTTATGCCACAACATCTTTGAATGAACACATGGTCTATGTTGCCATTATGTTGTGTAGACTTTTCAGGAAAAAGAATCCCTGCCATTTTCCTGCAGAATGGGTGCCCTTTTTAGAAGAAGCTTCAGAAGGATTCACTTTCAACTGGAGTAAGATTATGTCTGATAACCTAGCTCAAGAAGTTTCATACTATAGATTTGCAAAATCTAAAGGTCAACTAGTGGCCTTTTATATGTCAGCGTACATTATGGACGTAGTTTGCTTTATGACTCATTTTCCCTTGATGAATTGGAGTTGGAACATAGCTTGTCCCAAACCCATTCACAAGTATCACTCTGTGCTATGGGAATAAAATGATAAGAATGCATTTTATGAAATTTGTCATTTTATACTAATTCCAATGCATAAAATGTTTAATGGCTGTGAACCCCCTCGCATTTCTGAGACAATTTCAGAAAATCTCAAGGAAATAACCGATTGGTTTGTTGATGAAAACTTCTCTTATGTTAGGGTTTATGGGTGCTCAATCCCCCCTCACACACTTTCTAAATTCCTCCCTGACAGACTGGTATTAAGGGAGGTAGCACATCAAATAGTGAAAGGTGGTATTGGAATAGAGCTAAAGGCAGCTCAGAATAAATCCTGGCCAATCTTCCCTATGTATGTTAGGAAATTTTCATTACTAAGCCTCGGCCATTATAAATTGGAGGCTGAAGTGCTAGAATAAATAAAACTGGTAGATATTGAGCACATAAAGCATGACCCTTATCAATTAGTAAGCAGACATTTGATGCACTATAATTTGAAAGCTTATGAGAATGAAACATCTGTTTATGATGATATATTCAAGGAGGTTAAAACCTATGAAGAACTATTGAACAAGGTACAGGCCATGAGAAATCCATGAGAGTTTTCCCAAAAAAGTAGGAGGAACAACATCGACAGAACTTGGAAGTCCCATTACTTCTTTGACTCCATTGCAATCTACTTATGGAAACCCCCATGAGGGAGATCTATATGTGAGTGATCTTGAGCCTATTTCTAGGGATGAGATTCCTTCATATAATTATTTTTCAGTAAAAAGAGGAAGGCTATCCTGAAATAGGAGATGCATCCAAGAGGAGATATGATGATTAAAAAACACAAGATCATTATTGATGGACAAAAAATTAAAGAGGGAGAATTTTCTACAAAAATAGCGGGCATAATGGGAGCTTTAGCATCAGCGAATTTATACTCTCTAGGTAGTTTAACATCTTTGTTGGAACAGAAAGACCAATTGATAGCTCAGCTACAGGTTCAATTGAAAGAGACCGGAAGAAATATCAGTTGGGGGATAAAAAAGGGTTTAGAACAAGCTAGATTAAATGATATTCAAGAGATTCAAAAAATGAAAGAAAGCTTAGAGGAAGAAAATCATAAAATACAGGTCACTCAAACACAGGTCATAAAGCAAGAGGAAATAAATAAACAATTACAAGGTAATATTAATTCCATTTGAAATCAAGTGGTCGAGCTCGAAATCTTCCAGGCCTAGGTATTGGAAATACATATGAAGATAGAAAAAGAACAACAGGGAGTGTTTTTTAATCTGGAATTTGTCTAGAATTACTTTTAGGAAACAAATAAATCTCTGGAAGATATTCTCCAGAAAGAAAGAGAAGTAAAAGTGGCCAGAGAAACTTTCCAAAAAGCAGTGGCTTTTTCAACAAAAGAGGATTTCGGGGACGCTAAAAAACTATCTGTTTCAAAACAGATTAAAGATGATGTAATACTCAAGGTATGGGAGGCAGACATCACAGAAAATAAAAGAATAACCATAGAAGTTAATGACAATTGTCAAGGAATTTTTTATCTTTTAGAGAAAACTTCATTGAACATTGGAAAAAATAGTTGTCCTGAGTTGTTAGGAGAAATTAATATTGTCCAGGCTTTGAAACAAATGTACAAGATAAAGCAAATACAAAAGGAAAAATGAAGGAGGGTGAAATGCCTTCACAAGAAACAAAAGTCCCCCAAACAAGAAAAATTAGAGGCAGGGAAAGGAAAGGAGTTGGAAACACCCTAAAAAATCCCTGAGAGTTTTCCCAAAAAAGTAGGAGGAAAAACATCGACAGAACTTGGAAGTCCCATTACTTCTTTGACTCCATTGCATTCTACTTATGGAAACCCCCATGAGGGAGCTCTATACGTGAGTGATATTGAGCCTATTTCTAGGGATGAGATTCCTTCATCTGATTATTTTCAATAAAAAGAGGAAGGCTATCCTGAAACAGGAGATGCATCCAAGAGGAGATATGATGATTAAAAAACACAAGATCATTATTGATGGACAAACACTTAAAGAGGGAGAATTTTCTACAGAAATAGCGGGCACAATGGGAGCTTTAGCATCGGTGAATTTATACTCTGTGGGAAGTTTAACAACTATGTTGGAACAGAAAGACCAAATGATAGCTCAGCTATAGGGTCAATTGAAATAGACCGAAAGAAATATCAGTTGGGGGATAAAAAAGGGTTTAGAACAAGCTATATTAAATGATATTCAAGAGATTCAAAAAATTAAAGAAAGCTTAGAGGAAGAAAATCAAAAAATACAGGTCACTCAAACACAGATCATAAAGAAAGAGGAAATAAATAAACAATTACAAGGTAAGATTAATTTCATTTCAAATCAAGTGGTCGAGCTCGAAAACTTCTACGCCCAGGTATTGGAAATACATATGAAGATAGAAAAAGAACAACAAGGAGTGTCTTTTAATTTGTAATTTGTCTAGAATTAATTTCAGGAAACAAATAAATCTCTGGAAGATATTCTCCAGAAAGAAAGAGAAGTAAAAGTGGCCAGAGCAACTTTCCAAAAAGCAGTGGCTTTTTCAACAAAAGAGGATTTCGGGGAGGCTAAAAAACTATCTGTTTCAGAACATATTAAAGGTGATGTAATACTCAAGGTATGGGAGGCAAAAATCATAGAAAATAAAATAATAACCAGAGAAGTTAATGACAATTGTCAAGGAATTTTTTATCTTTTAGAGAAAACTTCATTGGACATTGGAAAAAACGTCTGTCCTGGGTTGTTAGGAGAAATTAATATTGTCAAGCATCAGTTAAGATTTAAAGAAGAGCTGGAAGAAATTCAGGCAGAGATTCCACAAATAAAAGTAATCAATGTTACTCAAATTGACAAATGGATAGTAATGCCTAAATTAAAGCTACAAACTATTAAGTTTACGAGAAAGATAATCGAAGATCGTCTGCTAGAATTGCAGAGAAAGTTTTTCTTATTTGAAGCAAAGGATATTCTAGAAGCTCGCAGAGTTTTAGTGCAGTTTCTGGGCAAATGTATTCATTGTCTTAAAGCAGAAGGAGGAGGTTCATCAATGCAGACATGGAATACTGTTTTGAAGATTTTTATCATTGGAATAATAAAGCAGTTAGAATAGAAATGTAAATGGTTTGACATTGTTCATTCATGTAACCGTTAGTCTTAGGAATTTAATTAATCACCAATGGGAAAAATGTTTGTTGATCATGTATAAATATATTTTCACAAGACTAAGAAAGGGCTTTTGGTTTTTGAGAGAACCGATTGTATTAAAAAGTTTTCCAATCCACTGTGATATAAATAATACAGACGAGATTCTGAATTCTGACAACTTGAAGCTATGTGTTCTTTAACCCGTTTCCAATATTTTTCAATATTTTTCTTCTTACGCCTTTCTAATGAATGATTAGCTATAAGTTTATTTCACACATCTATTGTAGTTTGAATTGATTTGGTTATTGAATTATTTAAATTTTTTCCTCTGTGATTGCTATCAACAATTTCAAGACCTGTAGGTCATTTGAATGATTATATTTTACATTTCATTAGAAATTTTGTTTTCCTTGTTGTCTCCTATTACAATATGAGATTCTTTCTTGATTAAAGCCTCATATTTTCATAGGAGTACTAATTTGCTATTTTACTATTCTTAAAATTGCTTCAAGTATAGGAAACAACCTCAACTGTTATTATGTTATTATTTTGAGTTCCAAAAATCTTTTTCTCTTTTCATCCCTTAAAAAATAAAGCAACGAATCTTCAAACTTTTCATATTTAATTAAAACTTTATTTTCCATGACTGTCCCAAATAATAGATAGCCCAACGTAGAACCTGGCCTTCAAGATCAAACTAGCATTGCTTTAAAGTTGTTTAATACTATTCTACAAACATCAACTAACCAGGTACGTTCATGGGTAGCTATTGAGAGAGATATCAGTATCCAAGAACAATGGAAAGCTAGACAGAGGTAGTTGAGAAACCAAATTTGATTTACCCTTCTTTTTTATTCTTACCTTTTAATTACCTTTACCTTTACGGATGCCTTGACGGTATAATTTAGAGCCTTATAGTATAAAATCGAGAACAACAGGGTGACCCACTACTGAGAGTGATGAACATTGTAGTCTAAGGCTGGGAGGTTTGTGGAAGATTTGCACACAGTTGGTGATATTTTTACCAATATAAGTGTCAATTGTGTGTTAAATTACATGATGCATTATTATTTGTGTTTAATTTTATGGGTTTTTCCTGTGTGTGGTTTATACTTGTCTTTATATTTATGGGTATTGCATGTCTATGTTGCATGTATATGTTACTACTATTTCCATATGAATATGTGCATTTACATAATGTATTTTTCTGTTTTAATTTTTATATATAAAGTTCCACAAGAGTTTCTATGTGTATATGTTTTAATTTGCATACAGTTTGAAATATTTTATGTGGCATAGCCCAGTTGGATGCTATGGATGTTATAATATGGTATCAAAGCATATTCTAGTGTAGCATGGATTGAATTGGGTGGCTGGGGATGTTACAATATGGTATCAGAGCTCTAGTTTTCAACATTGAGCCTGGATGGGTCGAACGAGTTGATATGAAGTGAGATTTCATAGAGAATTGATTTCGAAGTGGCCAAATTTCAAGTTACAGAGCATCCATGGTAAAAATTAGAAGCATTTGCATGGAGTTGGGAAAAAGTTAGGCAAAAGCCCCAATTTCTGCAGTGGAATTCATGAGGAATTTATGCGCATAAAAATGAATGTGTCCAGGTGGTTGCACTAAAAATGCATGATGCACAGTGAAAAGCTTGTGATATGTGGAAAAATATTGGTGTGCAGGTGCACACACTAAAATTTGGCATTGCACAGTGCAGAGTGGCATTGCGCAGAAAAACATTGGTGTGTGGGTGCGCGCACTAAAATTTGGCATTACACAGTGTAGAGTGGCATTGCGTGGAAAAATATTAGCATGTGGGTGCACATGCTAAAATTTGGTGTTGTGTAGTGTAGAGTGGCATTGCATGGAAAAATATTGGCGTGCAGGTGTGTGCATTAAAATTTGGCGATGCGTGGTGCAGAGTGGAATTGCACAGAAAAATATTGGTGTGCGGGTGCGAGTGCTAAAATTCGGCATTGCATGGTGCAGAGTAGCATTGCGTGGAAAAATATTAGCCTGCGAGTGCACACACTAAAATTTGGCATTGGGCGATGTAGAGTCGCATTGCGCGGAAAAATATTGGTGTGCAGGTGCACAAACTAAAATTTGGCGCTGAGCGATACACAGTAGCATTACATGAACAATATTGGCGCACGAGTGTGTGAACTTAAAATTTGGCTCTGTGCAATGTAGAGTGGTAGTGCACGAAAAACATTTGTATGTAGGTTTGCGCACTTAATTTTGGCGCTGCACGATACAGAGTGGTAATGCGCAGACAATTTTGGCGCGTGGGTGTGCACACTAAATTTAGCATTGTGTGGTGCATGCGTAATACTGGCATGTGCAATGTGCACATGCATAATAATGTCAAGTGTGGTGTGTGTTGTATTGATAGAGGGCAGAGGAATTTGGTTGGTGCGCACGGAATGTGGGTATATGATGTCGTGTGACAGTTTAGTTAATGGTGCTCATGGAGTACTGGTGCGTGGTGGGGGCCTACTAAAATTTTGCATGGTGCAATGTGTAAAGTAAAATGCGCACAAAATATTAGCGTGTGACATAAAAATTGTGCACAACAGATATTATTGCATGAGCCAAAATTGTGCATGGTAAATATTTTTGCGGAACAAAAGTAGTGCACACCAGTAATTGGTGCGACAGAGAAGTGATCCAAAATTGTTATAGGTGTGTGGAGCATGCACTACCTTATAGTGTTTCTGCCCATGATAAATGTGGGTGTACAAGTTCAAATTTGTGCACGTGAAGTCGTTTGGATGGTGAATAACAGTATAAAACCAATGAATTTATGCGACATTTTATACTATTTGAAGGTCATCTTTTTGTAGCGCGTTTTTGAGGACGTAAACAACATTTTTAGCTACTCAAAAACCCAAAGAACAGAGTGTACCAAGGTACAATTTGTCTCTACATATCAAATAAAATATCCCAAAGAGAGATTTATAATGGTGTAAACCATTTGTCAAACAAAGCTTTTGTGAGGATGTTATAGGACAAACAATGGAGGGTAAATTTTAAGACCCCACTAACTTCGAAGGCCCATAAATTTCTTCTACGGAATTAGATTGAGGTGCAGGAGTAGTCTATGGAAATATATTGAACCATAGAAGACATTCCTAGAGCTGAATTAAATTTCTAGGTATGTTAAAAATGTTTAAGATGGAAAAGAAGGTACATGTAGCATTCCAGATCAAAAACACTAATTGGCCTAGAACTTCAGCAGGCTGTAACTCGCATCTCAGGACCCAGAAAGAGGTGAAACTTGGAAAACTGTCAAAAATATGTATATTAAGAAACCAAATTGAGATCATACTAAAATTCCAATGGAGTAGGTACAAAAATGCATAATTACAATGCAGAATTGCACCAAGTGGAAGAGTGAACAGAAAAATTAATGGACAATTTTCAAATAACAATAACTTTCTTCTCAAGACTCAAAATTGAGCATGGAAGTAGATGTTGGAAAGGTATTGGACAAGAGGATATAATTATTCGCCCAAAAAATTGATCTGGGCATTCAATTTTAAGGAAATCAGAAGAAATAATTTTGATGCATTATTGAACCGGAATGGTTCATATTTTCATGACATTGTTGAAACAATTAGCGTGACAAAGTTCTGTTGGCTACACATTTTACAGAGTTAACAACAACTAGATCAGATCAGGATCAACACAGATTGAAGAGGAATGGAATATGGATAGGGGGATTATAACCTAGAAGATGAGATCATAGGGATGGATTTCCATATGGGCATTGAAGGAACAAACTCCAATGGACATGGAGAAGGAAGGGATGAAAACATGAATATGGTAGACACCATTAAAAAATTGCAGAATATAATGGTTTTACATTAATTTAAGCAACCATTAATTTTCAACGCTACTGTAAAATTTAAAAAAATTACTTGATCTAGCAAATTCAATCTAATATTTCAATAAATAAAATTTACTAACAATTTAATTCAAAAGATTCATAACTCTAACCTGAACCTGATGCTGTCACTTGCTTCCTTAGCTTGAACCTGATGCTGCTCCTTAGGACACCCCAAAACCAACCTCCCTGTCGACTAGTAGCGCCTAGCCCTAGGACATCAATGGATGTCCTAGCCCTCTGAGCCCAAAACCTCTGCAGCCCCCCGGTGCACTGTAAATTCCACTGTAGATTTCACTCCCCTCAATCCTCCAATCTCTCCCCTTCTCGTAGAATGGATCCCCCATAATCCTTCTCCACTTCCCTTATTCCTACTTCACCGCCCTTCCTCCATTAACTCCCACCTAACTCTTTATTACACCTTATCCCATTCTTAAAGACCTTATCCTATTATTAAATGCCTTATCCCTTATTTAAATGCCTTATCCCATATTTAAATGCCTTATCCCATTCATTA
>ML779624.1:1148585-1172719 GCA_009831015.1 Picea engelmannii | reverse complement strand
TAACATTTAATCATTCATAAAGTTTACATTCACCTAATAACTCGCATTACGTACATCATCATCAATAACATTTAATCATTTCATAAAATTCACATGCACGTAGTAGATCACATCATGTACATCATCATCATTAACATTTAAACATTCATAAAAGTTCATAAATTTTAAAGTTTAAGAGTATCACTTAATAGTTTCACTGTGACTAGAAAATGAAGTATATAGTCCTCAGGTAGTCCTGGCTGTCTAAGTCAAAAGGTGGTGTTACATACACCCCACCTTCGACAAACATGTTCTCGAGGTGGTCAAAATAGTGAGGGATAATCTCGCTATAGTGTCTCGGCATCTTCCCAAGTAGAAGATCCTGGACTATACTTGTCCCACTGGACCTTAACTTGGTCTACTAGACGGTTCCTGAGCTGTCGGACTCTACAGTCCAATATGCGTAACGGTTCTACCATGAGGGTTCCCACGTCCAACACCTGCAATTCCTTCCAATTTAGTTTATGTGATCCATCAGCAACATAATGATGTAAAACAGATACATGAAATACATTATGAGTTTTATGCAAGTGGGGTGGCAGTACGAGATGATAGGCAACGGGTCCAATTTTCTCTTGGATCCTGAATGGTCCTATAAACCGAGGTGAAAAATTTTTCCCCTTCCTGAACCGTATGGTACTCTTATTAGGCCTGATACGAATGAAAACCTGGTCTCCCACTTCATAACTTCGGTCGGTCCTGTGTGCATCTGCATAGCTTTTCTGCCTATCCTGTGCTTCCTTTAATCTCTACATAATCTGAATCACCTGTTCCTCCATTTCTTGAATCAATTCTGGCCCAACTATTACTCTATCTTCTAGTCTATCCCAACTCAATGGCATTCTACATGGCCTCCCATACAAATCTTCATAGGGTGGCATTCCAATGGAACTATGATAACTGTTATTGTAGGCAAACTCTACCAAAGGTAGATATTTCTCCCACTGGTTCTGATTATCCATCACATACATCCTAAGCATGTCTTCCATGACTTGATTTACTCTCTCAGTCTGCCCATTTGTTTCAGGATGATAAGCTGTGCTTAAGTTCAACTGAGTCCCCAATGCTGACTTTAAACTTGTCCAAAACCTAGAAGTGAATCTGAAGTCCCTGTCTAAAATGATCTTCTTAGGTATTTCGTGCAAATGGATGACCTCATTTACAAACACATGTGCCACATCAGTGACATCATAAGTGTCTCTAACCGGAATAAAATGAGCACTCTTGGTTAACTTATCCACTATCACAAGAATGACATTGTGTCTATGGGATGTGAGCGGCAACCCCACAACAAAATCCATAGAGATGACTTCCCACTTGGACATAGGAACATCATGTGGTTGTAGGAGGCCTGCTGGGTGATGGTGGTCAGCTTTCACCTGTTGACACTCTAGGCATTTGGCGATGAAATGGACTACATCGCATTTCATGCCTACCCAAAAGAAGAGCTTCTTCGTAACTGCGTACATCTTTTTCACACCAGGATGCGCACAGTAAAGTGATCTATGGGCTTCCTTTAGTATGATGCTTCGAATATCCCCATTCTTAGGAATGTACATCCTTCCTCGATATCTTAACAATCCGTCTATTTCCAAACTATACCCTTCATACTTTGGATCTAAATGGCTCCCATTCTGGAGGTTTGAAGTAACCTTTAAATACCAATTGTCTCCTTGGAGTTGTTCCAACACACGTTCCCTCAGATTGACCTTTAAGGGTACCAAGGAGAAGATTCGTGGTCTTCTACTCAAGGCATCTGCGACCACATTTTCCTTTCCCTTGATGTATGATATACCAAAATCGTACTCACTCATAAACTCACTCCATCGTCTTTGCCTAACATTCAGACCTCTTTGAGTGAAGAGATGTTTTAAAATTTGATGGTCTGTTTTGAGCTCAAAGTTTCGCCCAACAAGATAGTGCCTCCAAAGTTTCAGAGCTAGCATTACAGCTGCCAACTCTAAATCATGAGTCGCGTATAGCTCTTCATGTTTCTTCAACTTCCTTGATGCATAAGCTATCACTCCTCCATCCTACATTAGCACGGCTCCCAACCCTTGCTTCGAGGCATCCGTGCAGACCGTGAAATCTTTTTCCATATCCAACACTCGTAGAATTGGCGCACTAGTTAGTAACCTCTTAAGCTCAATGAATGCCCTATCACACTCTTCTGTCCATTCATACCTGACCCCCTTGCGTTGCAACGTGGTGATGGGTTTTGCTATTTTTGAGAATCCTTCTACAAATATCCGGTAATAACCTGCTAGCCCCATGAAGCTCCTCACCTCATGGGCATTTTTCGGTACTGGCCATTCCATAATGGCCTTTACCTTTTCTGGGTCCACAAATATTCCTTCGCCAGAAATGATATGACCTAAATAGTGGATCTCTTTCTGGAAGAAGGAACACTTCGACAGCTTCCCGTACAATTTGTTCTCTCTTAGGCAGGACAACACTATTCGCAAGTGTTCCTCATGTTCTCTTTCATTCTTTGAATAGATGAGGATGTCGTCTAAAAATACTTGTACAAAACGGTCTAAGTATTTCCGGAATACGTCGTTCATGAGGCTCATGAATACTACTGGTTCATTGGTCAATCCAAAAGGTACTACAACAAACTCGTAATGTCCAAATCGAGTTCGAAAGGAATTTTTTGGGATATCACCTTCCTTAATCCTTAACTGATGATACCCTGATCGCAAAACGATCTTTGAGAATGCCGCTTCTCCTTTCATCTAATCGAAGAGGTCATCTATTCGCGACATTGGGTACCTATTCTTCACCGTAGCACATTTCAAGTCCCTATAGTCTATACACAGTTGTAAGGATCCATCCTTCTTCTTTACAAAAATTACCGGTGCGCCCCAGGGCGAGACACTAGGCCTTATTATCCCTAAGTCCAATAACTCTTTCAACTGCATTTTCAATTCACAAAGTTCTAACACTGTCATTCGATATGGAATTTTGGAAATTGGTTCTGCACCGGGTTTTAGCTCAATTGTAAAATCAAGCTCCCTCTCAGGAGGTAACCCTGGTAACTCATTCGGGAAAACATCTTGAAATTTTAACAAGACCGGATACTGATCTAATGAGGGTCCCTTCCTGTCTTTCACTGCTTCTACTACATAAATTCGACACCCTTGTCTCAAGCATCGCTTGACCTTCATAGTTGATATAAAGCGTAACGACACTTTTCTCTGCACACCCTGGATCTCTATTGGTCTTCCTTCATCATCGACACAAAGCACCCTCTTTGTGAAACAATCTACCAAAGCTTGATGGGCCATTAACCAATCCATTCCAATGATTAGGTCATACATCCCAAGAGCAGTGACGTATACTTTCAGCCTGGTAGTACACACTCCCAGGTCTACTATACAATTATTGACACTAGGTCCTACTGCTTGTTTTTCCCCCGAAGCCATCTCGACTTGTTTAAAGTCATCATGCTCATAGGCTGCCAACCCACTCTTTTCTAATGAAGATGGTGAAATGAAACTATCTGTCGCACCAAAATCAAATAAAATCTTAACATTGATATGATTTAGCGTACCTGACGAATCCACCACCGTGGATTGATGTTTGGCCTGGTGGTTATTAACTGCTGCGTGAATATGATGGATGCTACTTGCTCTCCCCATCGGCGCCTTTCCTTCTCTGTGCACGAACCCTGATTGTAACTCCAGGCAGTCACGCTGGTAATGGGGTCCCCCGCACCCCCAACAGGTAACACCCAATTGAAGCTGTGCACTATTATGTGTCTGTCTTTGAAATGAGTTCCTTCCCCTGGAACCCCTGCCCTTGCTCACTGCTCTCTGATATGGTCGTGGTTTTGTCTGCACCGTTGGCGATGAACGAGATGCTACACCTGCTGTCATTGAAATCCCCATAGCTACTGCTCTTGGTGTGAATATGTTACCATATGGTGGTGGCCTTGAGCCCCCTCCCCTAGGAAATGTCTGCGGGGCCTTTCCTATGAATCCAGGGCAATGCAGAAATGTCGATCTTGCACCCCCAGTTAAGTTCATATGTTCTTCCACGTAACACGCACTTTCCACTGCCTCCGCTACTGAAGACGGCTTCCACATCCTCACCATAGCTCTTATCCTGGGGTTCAATCCATAGATGAAATGCTCTGCCTGTCGTTGGTCACTATCCATATACGAAACATATTTGACCAGTTCCATAAACCTGATCTCATATTCTTCTACCGTTTTGTTTCCCTGTATTAAGGCATGAAATGCCCCAACCTGTTGCTCCTCATAGTAAGCTGGTAGATATTTCCTCCTGAACCTTTCCTCGAAAAGTTCCCAAGATACTGTGTCTGGGGTAAGGTGCAATTGTCTTTCCAAGTTACCCCACCAGTTCAGGGTGTTGTCTCTTAACTGAAAAATGGTGATCTTCACCTTTGAATTGGACGCATAGTCCCTTAAGGCAAAACACCTAGTCATGCCTTCCAACCATGCTTCCACGCGTTCACTGGCACGACCTTCGGAAAACTCCAGAAGTTTGATCTTTTGCAACTCTCGCGTGATGTCTTCAGGTGGAGGTCCTCCCCCTGAATCCCTTGACGCTTCTGGATTACCCATTCCAGGCGGTGGGGGTTCCACTTCAGTCCCCGCTGGTTGTCGCCCCTTTAAAGTCTCGTTGATGGCTTCCAACGAGCACAGTATGAGGGAAATTTCGGGCAATGGTGGTGGTGGTGATGGCGGTGCTTGCAACAACGCTCCCCCACCTCGACCTCCTCAAGTCTTGACCATCCTGTGTGCTTTGACCTGCATCAACCAAAGTTGTCAGGGTGAGTTCCAGGATGTTTTAAATTGGTGCCACTAAACTTTAGAAATAGGGTTAGGCGTAAGTTTTCTTTACTTGTCTGTAAACATACATTACTCCATTAGGGGATTGGCTCAGTTAGGGTTAGGTTTAAGCATCTAAGCTTCGTTTCTTTTCCCCTACGAAAAAAACTATTGGTTTTCTTCCCTATAGCTATGTTAGCCTTGCACCTCTATGCTTACGCTCCTAGTGAATATGCCGCCTCCTTCCCACTTGTCCTAGTTTAAATAGGATTAAACTGCGGCAACTTGAATAATCATCCACAATTGCCAGTCACATTTCGGCGTTCACCAGCGCTATGTACCTTTCGGCGTTAGTGTTCTTCTTAAGATGCCGCGTTGAGCACATACGTCCCTTTGTGGGCTCCTCCATTCACGTATTTGGCGCTTTGATAGCTTGGCATGCGACCTGTATGGCTCAAAAGGTGCTTGATAGCTTGGCACGTGGTTTAGGGTATGATAATTAAAGTATTTAAATGTTAAATTAATTGTAAAAGAAACAACACATGGCGCGTTGGTAGGGCGGATTTCGTAAAGACTTTCACGGTGGAAGGAGGTTCGAGGTTCAATCCTCGCACACTCCAAAAAATTTATACTTAGCCCTAACTAATATTTTATTAAGCTAAATAACTTAACTTAACTTAGTTAATTAGTTAATTAACTTTAACTTAACTTAATTAATTAGTTTAATAGTTTAATTATTTTTACTTAATTTAATTTATCTAATTTAACTTAATTTATTTTAATTAATTTTTCTTAATTTAATTTAAAATTTAAATATCATAATAATAATAAAAAATTTAAACCTTATCTTAGAAATAAATAAAATTAAACCCTTAATTTATTTCAATTAAATAATAATAATAATAATAATAATAATAATAATAATAAAATAATAATAGGAAGTCTGCGTTTTATTTCTGGTGGGGCGTTTGGGCGTGGCATGTGGCATGCAGCATGCGTTGTGTTCGCATGCATGCCTCGTGTATTAAGTAGTTATCTCCATCTTTATTTTTTTTTGAATGCCTACCATCTTGGAGTTCGGCAACTCTCAGAAGGGTAAAGTCATTTATGCCATGGAGCTGGCCTTGTCTGTGGAGATTCTGGAAATGATGCAGAATTTATCAGTGTTGCAGGCTTTAGCGTATTTGCTGAATTTTGACAAAATCGTGAAGAAGATTGAAGCTGTGGCTCAGCGGGTTATTTGAGGAGATGGATGTTTAATTCAATTGTTGGTTGAGGGCTTCCCACTACTCTGCTGGTGCTACAATTTGCTGGATTACATTGAAGGTAAATGGTCTATGCTCGTTCTTTTTAATTCTGTAAGGTTTCTGGAGTAAAATCTGTCTAATGGTGTGTTTTAATCATTGTGTGCTTGATTCATTCTAGTGATTTGCTGCATACATATTCCCTGATGAATGGTTTCCTTAGTGAGTTAAATTGTGTATTTGCTCCAAACTGGTGTGATGTTCTTTACTGTAACCCGTATTATACAGCTGATTGCACCAAAACACATGAAACTAAGGCATTATGTTTCCTACAGCGTAACAACACTAATCCAATCGAGGATTAAAGTATTGTTGGGTTATATTCGTCCAGTAAATTGTTGGCAGTTTGAACCTCATGCTATAACACCCCTATGAAGAGCGTATTGCCTTCTAYGGTCCACACAAAGACCTAATTGGATCGTTGGTTTAGTTTTCCTTGAGCTGGCATACCATCTGAATGTATTGGAAGCAAATTGTTGAGTGTACTTTCTTCAAAATACATTATCTACAGCGATCTCAGACTTAGGAATTTGCTGGAATGTTGAGCGATTAAGAATACCAGTGTTTGCAAACCATTTAATTGAGTCATTAGAGCAGTATCCACTCTCTGTTACACTCAATACTAAGTGTTGGATAGATGGTTTGAAGCTACAGCACATAGCACTGCCTAATCAACCCAAACCAATGTGTCTTTGACAACCTACAACGAGCAATGTGGGGCATATTGTAGTATATTTTTTTTTTATTTCCCCATAGCCACTTGATGGTGAAAGTAAGAGGAAACGTTACAACCTATTCAACTTGGTTATCTCATGAATGAGCAAAGTATGACTCTTTGTATCCAATAAACAGATTTGGAACCCAACTGGCAGAATTTGGAGTGCTGGTCTGGTAGATTGTAGAGAGCATAATTTGTTTTCTTTTGCTTGCAATAAAACCAGAGTGGGTTGGCTCCATCGTTGAGCATTGGCCTTGGCACCATAAGCCTTACGCTTACCAGAGTGGGTTCTTAACCTTACGCTCCCAATTCTGGGGTCTAGTTTTTCTTTTTAATGCTTTTCATAACACTTAACCTAAAATTGGATACAACCAGCAAACACCCAATTTCCAAAATATAGCAGATTATATTGTGATATTCCCATAACTATTATGTTATGGAATACCCATAGAAATTGAAAGCACCAACAATTCAATTGTTGTTCTCGCACATCCAGATTTGTTGTCTTCCATGGAAACTTTACCAAAGAATACATTATCAAGTTGCATAGGTTATATAAATGTGAAAGAAATAGAATAAAGAATGCACTACAACTAAAATTCATGGACTCGTAGATTTCCACGTTGTAACATGTAATTGTTAAGTATAACAAAAATACGTGTTACAACAACGGAGTAAAATACTTAGGGGAGAGACACTTGAGTAAACTATTCCTGTAATGATAATAAAGAAGAAGAAGAAGCAAACTCAGTATGGGCTTTTTTTTTTTATAATATAATATGCAGATTATATATATATGTGCTTTCGCAATCATTCCCACCACCTAACGGATCTTCAAGTAATAAATTTGAAGTAAGTTGGGTGCAGGTGAGAATAAAGATCAAAGATATAAGGCGACAGGTAGAGGGGGAAATACAGAGAAGTTTAAGCAAGCAAGCAAGTCGGGGTTTTTAATCTCAGCCCGTTTCTGCAACAATCCAGAGCCAGTCATTCTTGAAGCAAGTAACTCAAGCAGTACTAATTCACTGATTGTATTGTATACGTAATTAGACAATGATAAGCTTAACACTACCTTATAGCATGCTTACTAGATCCCCTCCTTCATAATTATATTCGTATTGAAATAAAACCTATATTTGATCGGCTGACTATACTAGATAAATTTCAATCAGGGTTTTGATTCTTAGTGAATATTTCAATTATTAGTGATATATATATATATATATTATATTATCATTTAATAATGCATTTGGTTTGGTTTGCAGGTTAGGCGGGAGGGACTTTGGCCCTCAAGGTTCCAGTATTTGAACTAAGCTCTGATACCAGATGTAATGGCTTTACATTAATTTAAGCAACCATTAATTTTCAACGCTACTGTAAAATTAAAAAAAATTACTTAATCTAGCAAATTCAATCTAATATTTCAATAAATAAAATTTACTAACAATTTAATTTAAAAGATTCATAACTCTAACCTGAACCTGATGTTGCCGCTTGATTCCTTAGCTTGAACCTGATGTTGTCGCTTGCTTCCTTAGCTTGAACCTGATGCTGCTCCTTAGGACACCACAAAACCAACCTCCCTGCCGACTAGTAGCGCCTAGCCCTAGGACATCAATGGATGTCCTAGCCCTCCGAGCCCAAAACCTCTGCAGCCCCCCGGTGCACTGTAAATTCCACTGTAGATTTCACTCCCCTCAATCCTCCAATCTCTCCCCTTCTCATAGAATGAATCCCCCATAATCCTTCTCCACTTCCCTTATTCCTCCTTCACCACCCTTCCTCCATTAACTCCCACCTAACTCTTTATTACACCTTATCCCATTCTTAAATACCTTATCCTATTATTAAATTCCTTATCCCTTATTTAAATGCCTTATCCCATATTTAAATGCCTTATCCCATTCATTATTATGTTTCCCTTTTACGAGAATGTAACTTAAATTAGTATTATATTTTTATTATTAACCATTAATTTAATACTTAATTAATTAATGAATTAATTAATAATTAAATCATTCATTAACCCTCATGAACACTATTTAATAATATCCAATTAGAAATGTTACTTTAAGATATAAATACAGTTTAGTTAATTTTTTAGGATTATTATTAAATTAATTATGCTTAATAATTAAGGGTCGTTACACAGAAGGATTTACAAAGCCATAAAGTTGATAATGAAAGGATTATGAGAGGAGGAATTCAACATGAAGTTAATATAGACCTTGAAAAAAATAGAAAAGAAATTGA
This sequence comes from Picea engelmannii, assembly GCA_009831015.1. NCBI lineage: Eukaryota > Viridiplantae > Streptophyta > Pinopsida > Pinales > Pinaceae > Picea > Picea engelmannii. The sequence continues at coordinate 1,163,609 of ML779624.1, read as the reverse complement.
ATAAGGAGAGTGGCTCAAGCAAATCAAGAAGGCACAGGTCTCATGATGAGAAAAGAAGAAAAATAAGTGTTAGCAGACATCACCATCACTCCCCGAGGCATTCCAATAAGAGAGCACACAACAAATCAAGTACATCCCCTTTCAGAAAGCATAATAGGTCTAGGGTGGATGAGCTATGAGGAGAAATGAACAAAATCAAACATCCTACATTTGATGGTGAGCACAAGAAGGATCAATATGTAGAGACATGGTTGTTGGGAATGAGAAAGTATTTTCAATTTCATAATTATTCTTCTCATGCAGAAGGAATAATTTCCATCTATCAACTCAAAGGAAAGGAATCCATGTGGTGGGATCAGCTTGTGCAGGTGCAACACATTAAAGAGAAAAATGTTACTTGGAAGGAGTTCAAGAATTATTTTGGAAATAAATACTTGACTAAGAGATACTATGATAAGAAAATGAAAGAGTTATTTGAACTCAAGCTTGGGAGTATGACCATAGATGAATATGAAAGAAGGTTTTTAGAACTATTGAAGTATGTATCTTTCATAAAAGATGAGACAGTTAAGATTCAGAGGTATTTGAGTGGATTGCCATCATTTATCAGTGAAAAAATACAGTATGATGATCCCAAGACATTGGAGGAGACCATAAGGTGAGATAAATGCTTATATGATCAGTAAAACAAGGCCAAATATCCAAAAATCTTGGGAAGACAAAAAGAAATTCAAGAGGGATCAAAGGAATAAGGGGACTAAGCCACCGTTCTTCAAAAATATTCCTCAGGGACAACCAAATTCCAAAGAACCCTGAATGATGGAGACATGGGGTCAAAGGCCAAGGAAGCCACCTATTCAATGTTGGGGTTGTAAAGGAGATCATATGTTTATAGATTTCCCTCACAAAGGTGAAAAAGTGAGGACTGTTCATAATGCATAGCAAGATGAAACAGTGGAAGACATGGGAAGAAATGTACCAAGGATCTATGCATCCCTGGACAACAAGCAATCAAAGTATCAACCACATATGATTGAAGTGGAAGGTATGATCAACAACCAAACCATTGCTATTTTAATTGATTTAAGAGCTAGTCATAGTTATATAGATCCTAATATGGTGGAAAGTTTTCATTTGCCAAGAATCAAGCATGGAAATTCTTGGTTGGTACAGCTGGCTACCAAAGCCAAAAGAAAAGTTAATGAGATGGTTAAGTCATGTCCTATGGACATGAATGAAATAAACACTAGGGCATATTTGAACATCTTGCCTTTAGGTTCCTATGAATTTTTAATTGGGATGGACTGGTTGGACCAACATCATGCTATCCTAGACTGTCATAAAAAGGAATTTACTTGCTTGGATGAGGAAGGGAATCTAAGGATAGTGCAGGGAATTCCCAGGGCAGTAACCATCAAAGAAATTTCAGCATTGCAGCTAGAGAAATGTTGCAGAAAAGGGTGTCAAATATTTGCAACTCATATGGAAGAGACACCTAAATATAGGATGTAAATTATTGAAGATTATGCATTCCTAAAAGAGTTTGAATATGTTTTTAAGGAAATACCATGATTACCCCCTAAAAGAGACATTGATTTTTCCATAAATTTGATGCTTGGAGCAACTCCAATGTCCAAGACTCCATGCAGGATGAGTACACCAGAATTGAAGGAGTTTCAAATGCAACTTGAAGAGATTCTGAAGAAGGGGTATATACACCCAAGTGTGTCACCTTGGGGTGCCCTAGTTTTATTTGTGAAGAAAAATGATGGAGCATTGAGACTTTGCATTGAATTTAGGCAGTTGAACAAGGTAACTGTGAAGAATAAGTATCCTTTTCCAAGGATCGATGACCTCTTTGATCAATTGAAAGATGAAAAAATATTCTCCAATATTGATCTTAGGTCTGATTATCATCAAGTAAGAATTAAATAAGAATATATCAACAAGAATTCTTTCAGAACAAGGTATGGTCATTATGAGTTCACATTGGTTCCCTTTGGATTATCAAATGCACCAGTTGTCTTCATATGTTTAATGAATGGTATTTTCAGAGAATACTTAGATAAGTTTGTCATTGTATTTTTAGATGACATTATTATATATTCTAAGTCAAAGGAAGAGAATGAACAAAACTTGAGGATGGTATTACAAGTATTAAGGGAGCATCAATTGTATTCCAAATTGAGCAAGTGCTCATTTTATCAGAAGCAAATTCATTATTTGGGACATATCATTTCATAGGATGGAATAACAGTGGATCCTAAGAAGATAAAATCCATTAGATAATGGTGAGCGCCAAAGAATGTGACATAGGTTGGATCATTAATTGGCCTTGCAGGATACTATAGGATATTCATTGAAGGATTCTCAAAGATTGCACACCCAATCACTTCATTGCAAAAGAAGGGTGTGAAGTTTCAGTGGACATTGAATTGTGAAAAGAGCTTCCAACACTCGAAGCAATTATTAACAAGTTGTCCAATCCTAAGGATTTCATATCCAAATGAAGACTTCATTGTATGCACAGATGCATGTAAAGGACTTGGTGGAGTCATCAGTCAAAATGGGTTTGTTGTATGTTATGAATCAAGGAAGTTGAAGGAGCATGAAAGGCATTATGCCACTCATGATTTGGAGTTGGAAGCCATAGTGCATGCCTTGAGGAAATAGAGGAAATATCTCATGGGGAAAAGGTTTGAGCTGAGGATAGACCATAATGGTATGAAATATTTATTTGATCAACCAACTCTAAATGCTAGGAAAAACAGATGGTTAGAATTTCTCAGTGAATGTGACTTTGATATAAATAATATAAAGGGGAAAGAGAATAAAGTGGTTGATGCACTCAACAAAAGAGTGCATGATTTGCATGCTACATCCATTATCATGTACCAATCATATTTGAAAGAAAAAAATTTAGAGGCTGCAAAATCATATTTTCAATACAAGGAATTAGTGGCAAAATTACAGCAAGGTATTTTACAGCAGAAAATTGAAGACTATAAGCTAGAAAATGATGAAATTCTCATGTATAGGGGAAGAATTTATGTACCAAATTTCCATGAATTGAAAAATATGATATTGAGAGAAATTCATAATGTACCTTATGTTGGGCACCCAAGTTATCAGAAAACTATTGTAGCTGTTAAGAGCCAATATTATTGGCTAGACATGAAGAAAGAAGTTGTTGATTTTATTGCAAAATGTTTGGAATGTCAAAAGGTAAAGGATGAGCACAGACAACCAGATGTTTTTCTACAATCATTACCCATTCCTGAGTGGAAATGGGAAGTTGTAACAATGGATTTCATCACCAAAATTCCCATAACAAACAAGCAACATGATTCTATCATGGTAGTTGTGGATAATCTTACTAAATCTGCCCATTTTATTCCAGTAAAGCTCACTCACAAGGAAACCAACATTGTTGATGTTTATATGAGAGAAATATCTCAATTACATGGTATACCCAAGACAATTATGTCTGACAGAGATCCAAAATTTACATCAAAATTTTGGAAAGAATTATTTAAGGGATTTGGAACAAATTTGAATTTTAGCACAACTTATCATCCGAAATCAGATGGACAAACAAAGATGGTGAATCAAGTGATTGTGGATATGTTGAGGATGTATGTGAAGGATAAACCATCAAAATGGGAAGACTACCTACACTTAGTATAGTTTTCTTATAAAAATGGGTACCAATCATCTCTAAAGATGAGCCCATTTGAGGCACTTTATGGAAGAAGGTGCAACACACCAGTAAGTTGGGATAACCCATAATATAGAGTAGTGGTTGGGTCAGATTTACTCAGAGAAATGGAGGCGAAAATGTCAAAAATAAAATAAAATTTAAAGGTTGTCCAAGACAAGAAGAAAAAATATGTTGACAAGGATAGAACTCACAGGGAGTTTAAAGTGGGTGATCATGTATTCTTGAAAGTGAAGGCCAAAAAAATTTCACTGAAGTTGGGAAACTGTTCCAAGTTGGCAGCTAGATATTGTGGAAAATTTGAAATCCTAGAAAGGATTGGTCTAGTAGATTATATGATTGCCTTGCCTGCATCTATGTCCATTCATAATGTATTCCATGTATCTTTTCTCAAGAAATATATACTTGATGCTAATCATGTAATTGATTGGAATGTGATTCAGGTGGAGCAAGAAGGTGCTATCCAAGTGCATCCAGTACCTAAAAATCCAGAATCGAGCCATAGGGATTGTAAAGGTCCAATGGACCTGGTATGGTCCTGAGGATGCTACTTGGGAGCATGAGGATGCAATGCGGGTAGAATAACCATATCCTTTTGAAGATTTTGGAAATCTTGTTGATATGTGTACATAATGCACTGAGAATAGTGCACAAATAAAGGGAGGGGATTGTAATACCCCTAGGACGAACCCAATTGTAAATGTAAATGAAAATGTACTTAAGCTAGTGAGTTGTTTGATATCATTTTTTGTATGCACCTTCCATGGTATAGGGCACACATGTATTGCACACTAAAATGATGAAGTGTGAACATTCCAGGATACCGCACGCAACAAACTTAAGTGCACACAATTTTGAGGCCAATGAGCCTTTGTGTGTATGTTGTGTTTTATAGGCTAGTGAGCCAGTTATTATAAGCTAGGAGGCTTATGTTTTGAATTAGGCCAGAGAGCCTAGATACTAAAGGCTAGTGAGACTATTTTTTTATATGTCTCATCATTAATATAAAATACATCATTGTGTGTAGACCGACCAGGATAAAAGAGTATGGGGGACTAAACTCCACTAGTTAGGGAAAGGGAGGGGCTAAAATTTAATGAAAAGGGATAAGATAGGGAGCTTAAGCCAAAAAGGAATATTATATTAATATTCCTTAAAGTATAAAGTATGGATAATTATTTTATCCTAAGTTCTAAGGATGGGGACTAGTGGGAAAAAGTAGCTCTCAACATGACAAGTGTCAATTTAGGAACATGCATACATATAGTTTGGACTTAGTTCATTTTCCCATGATTTCAGCCATTCATTCATTCATTCCATCATCATTCACTCACTCATTGAGTTGTCCTCCTTACCTCCCTGTACCTGTATCCATACCCATACTTGTATCTATACCTGGTTAGCCTAGGAGTTGGACTGAAGATGTGGGTTGTCAGGCCTGTGGGATGCTAAAGAGGCGGGTTTTCAGTCCCATAGGAAATTTCTCACTAGGTGAGAGAAATGCTGGGAATTGATTCTTGAAGGTGCTAAACTACAACTACAAGGCTATGAGACTTCATGTCTGGCCTATTTCTAAAGCCCTAGAAGGGAAGTGGGGAAGTCGAGGGACTATTTAGCAGAGAAGGGGCACACTTCCTAGTGTGGGACATGAATGTGGGTAATGAGGGATTGTAGGTTTTTAGTTTGAGTTGGCACCTATGACAAAGTCTTTCCTGTTGTCTATGATACATCATCCTAGTTAGGAATCCCTTTACCCGGGTGGAGTTTATTCCCAACTCGGGGATGATCCAATGTTGAGAGTGATGAGTAGTGTGTTCTAAGGCTAGGAGGTTCATGGAAGGTCTCCACGCAGTTGGTGATATCTTTACCAAGATAAGTGTCAATTGTGTGTTAAATTACATGCTGCATTATTATTTGTGTGTTTAATTTTATGGGTTTTTCCTGTGTGTGGTTTATACCTGTCTTTATACTTATGGGTATTTCCTATCTATGTTTCATGTATATGCTACTGTTATTTCCATATGAATCTGTACATTTACATAATCTATTTGTCTTCTTTAATTTTTATATATAAAGTTCTGCAAGAGTTTCTGTATGTATATGTTTTAATTTGTATACAGTTCGAAATATTTTATGTGGCATAGCCCAGTTGGATTTTGGGGATGTTGCAATATGGTATCAGAGTGTATTTTGGTGTAGCATGGCCCATCTTGGGTGGCTGCGGATGTTACAATATGGTATTAGAGCTCCAATTTTCAACACTGAGCTTGGATGGGCCGAGCAAGTTGAGTTGAAGTGAGATTTCATAGAGAATTGATTTTGAAGTGGCCAAATTTCAAGTTACAGAGCGTCCATGGTAAAAATTAGAAGCATTTTCATGGAGTTGGGAAAACGTTAGGAAAAATCCCCAATTTCTGCAGCGGAATTCATGAGGAATTCATGCGCATAAAAATGAATGTGTGTAGGTGGGCACACTAAAAATGCATGATGCACAATGAAATTTTTTTGATATGTGGAACAATATTGGCATGCGGGTGCGTGCGCTAAAATTTGGTGCTGCAGTGCAGAGTGGCATCCCATGGAAAAATATTTGTGTGCGGGTGCGTGTGATAAAATTTGGCATTGCACGGTGCAGAGTGGCATTGTGCAGAAAAATATTGGCGTGTGGGTGTGCGCACTAAAATTTGGAGTTGCATGGTGCAGAGTGGCATTGCACAGAAAAATATTGGTGTGCGGGTATGCACGGAAAAATTTGGTGATGTGTGGTGTAGAGTGGCATTGCATGGAAAAATATTGTCGTGCAGGTGTGTGTGGTAAAATTTGGCTCTGCCTGGTGGAGAGTGGTATTGCACTGAAAAATATTGGCATGTGGGTGTATGCACTAAATTTTGGCGCTGCGTAGTGTAGAGTGGCATTGCGCAAAACAATATTGGCGTGCAAGTGCACGCACTAAAGTTTGGCGTTGTGCGGTGCAAAGTGTAATTGTATGAAAAATATTTGTGCATGGGTGTGCACACTTAAAATTTGGCTCTGTGCAATGCAGAGTGGTAATGTGCGAAAATTTTTGGCACGTGGGTGTGTGCAGTTAATTTTGGCGTTGTGTGATACAAAGTGGTAATGCGCGGAAAATTTTGGCGTGTGGGTATGCACACTAAATTTAGCATTACGTGGTGCAGATTTAGTGGCACATGCATAATACTAGCGTGTGCAGTGTGGACACACATAATAATGACACGTGTGGTGTGTGCAATATTGACAGAGCATAGAGGAATTTGGTTGGTGTGCACACAATGTGGGTCTATGATGTCACATGAAAGTTTATTTAATGGTGAGCGTGGAGTATTGGTGCACGGTGGGGGCCCACTAAACTTTGGCATGGTTCCACCATCATGTGTCGAAGGGTTTTGACTCTCACTCAACACATTTCCAGTGTTAGAGGTCTCTGATGCCATATTTTGGTTATGTGGAAACGATTTAGTTAGTGCGGCAGGCGACTGCATTATGAGCCTCAGGGATTCCTCAATTTTGGGGCACAAGAGGGTAAGGTGATCATATTTACCAAGTTTACATGGAAACTTCACCTTCCTCTTTTCTTTTTTTCCTTCACCAACATTTTTATTCCATTTATCATTATTATTGTTTTCCTTGGATTTATTATTATTATTCTTCCCGCCCTTACAATTATTACCACATCCTTTCCTCTTGATCCCTCCAGGTTCTTGGTTACCATTTGGGTTTAGTGACGATTGTACATAATGTACATCTGTCGATTGGGTGGTGGAGGATGAAGTCGAATCTTGTCCTACTGTAGACTAGTTAAGAGATAAATATTTTAGATGGTTCGTCACCAGGTCTGTAGTATTACCATTTTTGGAGCCTATAATTCCATCGACATGAGGTCCAGGACTTTGTCTAGGATCGTAATTTGACCGCAGTGCGTCAGGAATAATTTCATAAAGAGTCCTAGATTGAGCATATATAACTGTTGGTATTTGAATATGGCTTCTTCCTCAGATGTCACCCCAGATGTAGAAACATCCTTCGAAATGTAAGAAAACAAAGACTTGAGGAACCATTCCATCAAAAAATATGGAGGAATGTAGGATTTAATAAACCTCTTTAATCTATGCCACTCTTGGATATTATTGGAGATATGGGTGGCTTTATCTCATCGAAGAGTTGATAAAATTTCTATGCCAATATCATAATGAATTAGAAATTGGAAGTCATTGAGAAAAACCAATACCATATGACCAAAAATTTTGTAGGTTCCCCCAGGTAGCTCGATATACCACTTCATGGAGACCCCCATGAGGGTGTGTTGACATAGCCTCAAACAAATAGAATCATCATCATGGGATTTAGATGAGCACCATAGGTGAAAGGTAGTCACATGATCGCTTGGGTCCTCACCATTCTTTCCTTCAAACTTTGGACTATCAGAAGGAAGCTTGGTTGGGATAGGGGACCATGATAGATTATGATGCACATGGTCATTCATCAATTTTGACAACTCTGGAAGATTTATCATGGCCACAAAGGTGAGTCAAGGTTATGGAGTCAGAGCCCATGCTCCCAGGAAAGATTGATTTTGTGAGATCGTAGACCAACCAGGGTTCTAGTATATACCATGGCGCTATCCGATAGGATAGTATCCTCCTACCAACTGATTCATGAAAGTTTGTAAGGGTGTTGAAGCTACTTGTGAAGAGAAATTGGCATTATAAGGAACACCGTGAAGGAAATCCATGTAGGGGGTTTCCCATACCATAAAACTAACTACCTCTAGATGAAACACCAAAGGACAGAGGGGGATTTACCATAATAAAATATTTTTTAGGAATCAACATGGAGGAAGAGGGAATGGCAGATAAAATATAGGAAGTAAACTAATCGCCCATTTGAGCACTCCATCCTGGAGCATTGAAGCTAGGATTAGGCTAGGAGGTAAGAATGTTCCAGCCTCCTATCGTAGGAGTTTCTTGGGGAATATGACCTCAACCAAACAAGAAAGGAACGTAAGAAGGTGTTGTGCCCCTAGACCCAAAACTAGGATTCATATTAGTCGTCAAAATGGAGGATGAGAAGTGCGATGTCAAGTTTGGCATACAATATGAGAAAGGATTATGGGCTGAAGGTATTGACTGAGTACTATAACTTGAAATATCGTATGGGAATGAAAAAGGATGTATTCCCATGGGCTAAGTAGATCTCATGGGTTGGGTATAATTAGACGATGGAGCCTCCGACATCCAAATCATCGATGACAAGGGAGTTGAGGGGACCCCACTAATAATAGAGGATATGGGAGTCGAAGGGATTCTCGAGACATTCATATCTAACTCAGTACTCATAGTGGGAATATTATAAACCTGGGAGGTGGAGATATATGTACCACACTTACTAACTCTATGCATTTTAGGAGGTGGCTTCAGTAAAGTATCAAGACATGGCTGTAGATTCAAAAGATGAAGAGACTAGCAAGAAGGCTTGTCTCGCTCCATGATGACTCAAAATGAGAGATACAATACAAAATCCTAAGGCCGACTAATAATTAGAGAGCACACTCTTAAATAAAGATAAAGGACAATGAACAAAAACAAGATATGATGGTTGAAAGGAACCTCCTAAAGTAAAGTAGGTATGCCTCGCCCAAGAGGTACCTGAGAGTCCACAAAAATAGAGTGGAGGTGTCAAAATCAGTTATAAGGACCCTCGTAGGATTCACAATGCACGCAATCAGATCCCTCAAGAGAGGAAATCCTCCATAAAGTCTATGTTTTGTCTGATCCCTATCTGACCCAAGGTACTGATATAATAACCCCTACAAGCAACCTATGTGGCTACCAATGTCAAGCAAATAAAGTCACCATGATATAACCAATGCTCAGCTGAGAAATCACAAGTCTGGTCCACCATATGGGTAGGGTAGCAAAGCCCAAAATATTGAAATAACCACCTCTCATGGAGTTAAAGGAACTAGCAAGACCCCTAGATACGAATAGAAGCCCAAAAATATCTCTGACACTAAGAAGGTATTAGAGGGATATATTTGCAACCAAGTTCACGTGACCTCTTTCTTAACTCCAATGTGAGTAGATCCTCCTGAGGAAACCGATTATATAATGGGTTTCACCACTCCCTGGTTAGACACATATGTTCAATTTTATAGCCTTGGAGAATTTTACTCACAAAATCCTATTCCAAGGCCTTAGGTCCTATACTTGTTTTTGTACCTTAAAAAATAAAATCGTTTCTAATCAATTTTAATTATTCAGCGTTAATTTTAATGGATTCTACTTAATCGAGAGGTGTGATTGTGAAATTCATGGTATTATGACTCAGCATATATAAAAAGAAGCAAATGTAAAAACATTTCTAAGTACTAGTCTTGATTTTCAATGAAATGGTATCAGGGATGATTTTAGGGGCTAAATTTTGCTCATGGGCTAATTTTCCATGGTTTTTCCAAAAACGAGATTCGCTATTTTAAAAATGATTTGCCCAAATTCTATAGGATAAAAATTTTTTACCTTAAAAATCGCCAAAAATTTATAAAAACTATGTAAAATCCTTATAAATTTGAATATTATTACAAAAATATCGCCAATTATTTATAGTTGGCATATGAAGGATTAGAAAGATTCGCCAAGGTTTCTACATTTTAAAATAAATTTCCATCCTTAAAATCATCCCTGGATCATGGTATGCTTCTAAATGTTTTTTCTAAGATGAAATATCTACAATTTCAATGAAGTGTAGTCTTTCCCAATATGCCAAAACTAATCTAAAGTAGCCAAAATTGAAAATGCCATAAGTGAAATGCAAGAAAGATTTTTTTTTTGTATTTTTGATATAATGAAAAGAATATGCAAGGAACGAATAACAACCTCATAGGTAGAACCTACTGGAAGAAAAAGGATCCAATCCAAGTAGGATACTAAGAAGTAACTACCCAAACCAGTATGCAAGGACAAAAAATGAGAAAAATGACAAGAAATGATTTCGCATGTTGGCGCAAAATTGTTTAGACCAAGGTCCTTCTTAGGTTACCAGCAAAAGGTATCGAAGTAGTCTAGAGATATGGAATTTTCATATTCCTGGGAGGGAAGAAGTCTCACCCAAAGTGCAACTGAGACATGAAGGAGAGGGAAGGGTAAGGAGAATACTTAGATAGACCTCTAAGGTATCACTGTAATATTGCACATAATAGGCTAAACCTGTAACAATCTTGAGGAATTCCTAACTAGGAAAATAAAGAAACAGACTTGTGTTTCCATTCATAAATAAGAATTTAGGTACATCAGACATAAAGGTAATAAAGAACAACATTCCATTCATGCATTAATAATGAATCACAAGATGCAGATTCAAAATTTATGCCTCTATTTATATTGACAATACCAAAATCTGATACATTGTCTGTCCGATTCTCACCTAGATCTCCATATTCAACTATACTATAGTACTGGCCCATTACATCAGTGACTCTCATCACACTATAAAGAGTTACAACATGAATAGTAATAGCTCAGAACTAACATGTTAGGAAATAATTACATTACATCCCTCTCATTAACCTTCCACTATCAACCTATGATTATTCATCATTTCATCATCATTAGCCTATTACAATCACATCAATATCTCATATATAATCCAATATTGTTGGTTAACAACTCGAGAGTTCTTCCTTTTCTTGATCTTGTTGATGATGTTGTGTTGTCCCTTTAACTATTTTTTGTTTCTTCCTTTCTTGCATTCTCAAGATTCTCAACAACTTGCTCAACTTCCATTGCCCAAAATGAAGATGAAATCTATTGTGTGCAACTTCTAACGAACAAAACAAAGGGCCCAATAGGCTCTGACCACAATCCTTGACTCACCCCAAGTCAACTCTTCATCTTTTCTGTGGTCTCCAGGTTGGCTTGTTGTTCTTTGTTTCCTTCTGGTTCTAAGTTGCTTTCACTTCCAGCTTCGGTTGTTTTTTGTTTCTCTTCTTCCAATGAAGGGACCAACTCAGGTACAAGTTCAAGGGATCTCTTCCTAACCTCTTGGAAGTTATCCACTTTATCCTACCACTTCCTAGAAAGTAGTGAAGCTTCAGCAACAAATTGTTGAGTGGCATCTGTGATGCATTCCTTTGGCTTTGATGCAACTAACGAGTTCCATACAGAGTCAACAATGGTATCGAATTGATGCATTTTCATGTATGATTTCTGAACTATAGGTTGAAACTCATGTATATTTTTCTTAGCAACTATTTGGACTTCATACAATGCATTCAATTCATTATCCACTTGCTAGATTTTTCCAAACTTTGTTTGTAGTTCTAATGGATCTAGGGTGTTCGTTGCTTCTGCATTAACTGATTGGATCTTTGCACACAATTCTTGATCCATATTTTATGAGTAGAAGGGAATGAATATAGATTATTAAAAGATGTTTAACACATAATAACAGAGATACAATAAAATTGGTTTTCTATTCAATAAGGACATAAGATGAAACTGTAAAATGCAATGGAGAACAAGATTGTTGGAATAATGGCGGCTTATCTCTGAGAAGAGATGTGATGGTCATGCTCATTCGCAAGAATATGATTACAATGAGGCTTTGAAGGTCTTTTAAAAATAAACAGGAATATCAAAAACCCCAGACATCCAAAAACCTAACCCTAGGAGATGAAGCGCCAAAAGCCATGTGGGCCCTGTTTGGGTAAGTTAGTACATCAACTTCCCAAGGTCATAACTTTTTCATACGATCTTCATTTTAGGCGCACAATAGCACGTTGGAAAGGTCCATCTGAGGTCATTTGTTAATGTGGAGATCCCTAAAAACGTCATTTAGGGCCTCAAAACGGACCCACAAGTCAGGGACCCGAAAACTAGGAAAAAAACTCCCAAACTGGAAAACTACCAAAATAAACTAGTTGGAATAGGTGTGAGGCCACTAAAATACATATGGATCAATCCTCCCCCCTTAGGAATCAATGGTATCCATTGCATTGATTTCCCCCATCATATGAGGAAATTTCTGCTGAATTTGGCCTCGGGTGAGCCACTTTCTTCGATGCAGGAGCTTCCCTTCTTTGACAACTTGATAAAGTTGGATCCTTTGTTGTTAGGTTCCCTTGATCTGTGTGTCCACAATATGATCACTGGATTCCTGTTGCATGAAGTCAAGGTTGAGATCTATTGGTGTCAACTACTCTTCTATCTCTAAGGTGTCCAATAATGGTGGGAAGTATGGTCGAAGGAGAGCCACGTTGAAGACTAGGTGCATGCCAAGGAAAGGGGGAATGTTGAGCACAAAAACATTGTCACCTACAGCCTTGGTTATGGTTTATGGCCCATACCGGAGTGGGTGAAGCTTTCGATGGGGCCCTGTAAAGCATTCTTTCTACAAGTGCAACCAAACTTTGTCTCCCACGTGAAACTTATGTGGCACCTGGTGTTTATCATGGCACTACTTGTACTTGTCATTGGACTTCTCTAAAATTTCCTGAACCTATTGGCGGATGTGTTGGATCCACTCAATGAACTGGGTGGCTTTGTCAGCTTCTGGTGGAGCATGGGATGAGTCGGTCGAGGTGGTCACCAAGGGTAGTGAAACATCCATGGGGCCCAATGGTTGGAATCCCAACCCCACCTGAAAGGGGTTGTGGCCAGTTGAGCTAGCAGGGCTCGGTTGTAGCTATGATGAACATACGGGATACTCTCATCCCATGTGTGGGGGTTCTTGGAATTGTACATGCGTAGGATATGTATGATCATTCAATTGACAACCTCAGTTTGGCCATCTGTCTGGGGGTGAAAGGATGTGGGTTTGGTGAGCTTGGTATCCAGGATTGACTAGAGGCTTGACCAGAATGTGCTGAGGAACTGACTATCCTGATCTGAGACAATGGTTTGTGCGATCCAAAAGTGTACCCAGACGTGTTCAAAGAATAGCTTGGCAATGACCTCTGTAGTGGTGTTCTTCTTGCAAGCGACCATAATCGCCATCTTGGAAAAGCAATCAACAACCACAAAAACACATTCATTGCCCATCTTGGTGGATGGGAGTCCCGACATGTATTCCATTGAGATGGATTCCCACAGCTTTTTGGGAGTAGGAAGAGGGGTGTACAGGCCCTGTTTCTTAGTGGTTTTTTTAGCAATAGCATAGGAAGTGAAAGACTTGATATACTTGGCAACATCCTACCGAAGTTTTAGCCAATAGAAATGTTTCTGCAAAACTTCCATTGTCTTTTCGATGCTAAAGTGTCCTGCCACCTAACTGTAATGAGATTCCCAAATCAACCTCATGCTCTTGCTTGATGGAACATAGAGATGGCCCAGACGGAAAACCAACCCATCCTAAATATGGAAATTAGTGACCAATGAGTCTTCTACCAACATTTGGTGGGTGGTGGAGAAGTCAGGGTCTGTCTCATAGAGGTGGGGCCTTCTAGAGGTATCATGGCTGCAATAGTATAACACTATGGTGAGTGTCGTAACTAGCGGTCGACTGAGAAAATCAACAACTCGGTTGGTACTTCCTTTCTATATTTGATGTTGAGGTGGAACTATTGTAAGTATGTGTACCACTTCTGATGGCGGTCATTGTGCAATTTCCTTGGGTCTTCATGAACTGTAGTGGCTGGTGATTAGTGTGGATGACTATCTCCTTCCCTAGAATTGTAGCACCCGTCCATAGGATGCTAAGCAATTAACAATTTATTCAAACACATACACAATAACAACTTCGTTTTAACATAATTCCATTTTCATTTACACAATTATTCTACATCTGCTCAATGATAAATTTAATAACATGATAAAATAAGTAGTAGGCTAACTTTAAGATTTAAGAGCTTAAAACATAAGTATACTCAAAACATCAATAACAAAATATCACTGAAAAATACCTCCTCCTCAGCTTGTCGAAGCTCACCGGTTGTACTGTAGTCATGGATGCTTCCAAGTATTCTTTCCCGCTTGCCCAGAGTGAAACAACGGAATCCTCCCTGCCAACTAGGAGCCTAGCCGGCTTCCTAGCTCCAAGAAACCTTTCGGTTTCTTGGCCCTCCGTGCCCGTGACCCCAAGAACAGCAAAGCACAAATGCTCAAAAGAAACTATCACAAGAATCATCTCTTCCAAAAATGTCACAACCTCTCCTCATGCTCCAACCTCCCCATCCTTCTCCCTATTTATCAAGTTTTCATACACACTTCCCCAAGTGTCCTCAACCACCTCATCATTATCCATCCACCTCCCTTATGTAGATATTTTGGGAAAATATTAAAATAAAACTAAATATG
>ML779624.1:1098941-1144212 GCA_009831015.1 Picea engelmannii | reverse complement strand
AGCCAGGCATTTGTGTTCCCCTGTGAGCTTATCAAGGAGGTCATCGATTTGAGGAATCAGGTATTGATTCTGGACTATGATTTTATTCATGGCCCGGTAGTCAATGCAGAGTCGCCAGGTCCCGTCTTTCTTCTGCACCAGTATGATTGAGCTCCCACAAGGTGATGAGCTGGGATGGATGTGCCCCTTGTGGAGAAGTTCCTGGATCTACCTCTTGATCTCCTTGATTTTTAATAGAGAGAGATGTTAGACTGACCCATTGGATAGCGGTGCACCTAGGGTCAGATTGATGGGATGCTTGACCTGGTAGTGAAGAGGTACCCCTATAGGAGAGGAGAAGATATTTGAATATTGTTCCACGACCTTATCCACTTTCTTCTGTTGTGTGGAAATACCGGTCATGGAGGGCCTATATGTGGCTGCGATATTTTTCATAATCTTAGATTGAATCATGAAGAAGACAAATTTCTCGATATGAGAGATGACTTTCCTACATTGCTTGGTAGATATCAAGGAAATAGCACTAGGAGGGACTGCCTCAGGTATCTTTTACAATTTCTTGTTCAAAGTAATAATAAAAATATGAGGCCTAGACTCATATACAACATGACATTTCCATAAATAAGGTTTTCCCAAAAGAACATTACAAACTTCGAAAGGAGAAACATCACACAATAGCTCATCTTTGAAGGGCTTGATTCCATACAACAATCAACATTGTTGGCTAACATGGAGATCACTTCCTTAGTGGACCCATCCAATGGTGTAGGGTTGTGGGTACGGTGTTTTTAGTAGGACCAACCACTCGATGACCTGTGCTAAGATGAGGTTCTTCTGGCTACCACTATCAATGATAAAGTGTAGCGGGATTCCTTTTACCCACATATGCGAATGGAAAAGGCACTCTCCTTCTTATGGATTTTTGGTTCACTAGGATGGAGCTTGGTGGTAGAAACAGTGGCACTAGGTTTCAGATCAATGATTTGTCTTTCCCTTTCTAGTTCTGACTCAGAGTTAAAAACTGCATTTGATTCATAGGCTTTCACTTTGGCCACCAGTGACTACTTTGAGCGGGAATGGACAGTGTTATGACAAGGGCTCTTATGGAAGTCACACCACTTCCTGGTATTCTTCTTTGTATTTCCAATGTCCTTATTTTCTTGTGGCTTGGACTGGTTGTCCTGATACTATCCATATTTTCTTTGTCCTTTTTTCTATAGTTTGGGGTCGCCCTTTCCTGGGTTTAGTTGCAAGGGGTTCCTAGGCCCAAATTGTCGCATCGTTTTTTTGAGCTTCTTCTTGATTTTGACTACATATCGATAGGTCATGCTCAAGGATGAGATGTCTAGAAATTCCATTTTGATCTAGATGTATCTATGTAGATCACCGCGATACTTGAACACCAGATGTCACTTTGAATCTTTGATACCCAACTTTGTGCACAAGGTATGGAAAATATTTGTGAAATTCGGCATTGCTTGGTCTCGTTCTTACCATAGTGTGGTCCATTTGGTATACAAGTCATCATAACTTCTGACAGGGTAGTATTTTTCCTTAATAGCATCCCTGAAGGATTCCTAGGAGGTCACAACTATAAATAATGAGGGTTCCTCTATTTCCTTTTTCTCACAGAAATTTTCCCACCAATATTTAACATGGGGAATGGCTTTGAGGAGCGCAAAAGTAAATTTTTCTCTAATTGAAAAGTTATGGGCATAAACATTTCCTTCTATTATATTCAAACACTTGTCTATAGCATCCGTGTCTATATGACCTTCAAATACATGAATATCAAAGTTGATTTGTACCTTGAAGGGGGCGACTCCTCTGCTCGAGGAAGATGCGTCTCCTGCTGGTAGCCGATGAAGGATTTCCATGAAACTATCTATCATATCGTTCCTCTATTGCATGAGGGATTCCTGAAGAAAATTTTTGAAAGGATCTCATGTCCCATCAAATTTCTTTTCTCCTACCATGATAGGTCATTTGGGCATGCAAGAGATTTTTTCCTCAAGAGAAACAAGCTCGAGACCAATTCTTTGTACCCTGACCTCATTGGGGACATGCATTAAGATGACAAGAAGAAAACCACTATGATACCACTAATCCATATTTTATGAGAAGAAAGAAATGAATATAGATTATTAAAATATGCTTAACACAAAATAGCAGAGATACAGTAAAACTGGTTTTCTATTCAATAAGGAAATAAGTTGAAATTGTAAAATGCAGTGGAGAGCAAGATTTTTGGAATGGTGGTGGCTTATCTCTGAGAAGATATGTGACGACCATGCTCATTCACAAGAATATGATTAAAATGAGGCTCTGGAGGAATTTTAAAAATAAACAGGAATTTCAAAAACCCTATACATCCAAAAACCTAACCTTAGGAGGTGAAGTGCCAAAAGCCATGTGGGCCCCGTTTGGGTAGGTTACTACATCAACTTCCTGAGGTCGTGACTTTTTAATAAGATCTTTGTTTTAGGTGCATGATAACCCATTGGAAAGGTCCATCTAAGGAATACATAGTTTTTACTGTTGCAAGCCATAAAAACGTCATTTAGGGCCTCAAAACAACCCCGCAAGTTAGGGACCTGAAAACCTGGAAAAAAAATTCCAAACTGGAAAACTGCCAAAATGAACTAGTTGGAATAGGTGGGAGGCCACCGACATACATATGGATAAATACTCCCCCCTTAGGAAGATATGGTCTCCATTGCATTGATTTCCCCCATCATATGAGGAAATTTCTTTTGAATTTGGCCCCGAGTGAGCCACTTGCCTTGGTGCAGGAGCTACCTTGCTTTGACAACTTGATAAAGATGGATCCTTTGCAGTCGGGTCCCTTGATCTGTGTGTCCACAATATGATCACTAGATGCCTACTACATGCAGTCAGGGTTGAGCTCTATTGGTGTCAACTGCTCTTTTTGGGCCCTTCATTTTTGGATAAGGATTTGCGCAAGAAGGACTATAGTCCCAGTTTTGGCCTAGTACAAGTTGAGAAATATTCATAAGAAGATGGACAAAAAAGAAAGAAAAAGAAATAGAAATCAAGTGTGAAAAGGACAATGCAACTCAAACAAAGAAAAATCGGTTGCAGTAGAACAAGAAAGCGTGAAAGCCAAATCTAGAATACGTTACCTAGCTTATATATAGGGATGATTATGATTGTAAAAGGTTGTTTTCAGTTGGGTTAGGTTGGCTAGGTTGTTGTTGATATTGGTTAGTTGGTATCGCATGTGGAAGGATTTTTATCATACTTATTGTATACTGCTGAGAAGTTAGATTTTTGGGTCTGTAATGTAATATGTACGCCAATTTGGGAGTTAGATCTCTGTGAAATGAGTCCCGAGCCAAGAATCTAGAACAGAGTGATACTATGTATCTCTGAGTTTGTAATGGGGAAAGATCTGAAGTTAATATATGAAGGAGGATATAAAATTTCAAAATATGTTTTGTCTTTCCGTGTTTACCCTTATGCATTTTATCTTTACAGTACTTCTTTATGGTTCATAAGTTCCACATGATGTCTCTGGGTTTGAATTCTTTTCCGCAACATAAGTAGTTTTAGTTCTTGAACTTACGAGTTCAGATCCATTATGTAGTTAGATGTATTGCGCAAGATCAAGATGGATCTTGAAGGTTCTGTGAATCCTATGAAGTATTTTCCTTGCCCTTCCCTATCCAATTGTCTCAGTAGTTCTTCAGGGGATACTTCTTCTCTTTGGAGGAGATGAAAATGCCAATGCTCTAGACTACTCAGTACCTTTTGTTGGTAACCTAAGAAGGACCTTGGTATGATCAAACTTGTGCCAAAAAAATGGTTATGTTTCTCAGACCTGCGTTAAAAGGGAACCTGTAGGGAGGATGTTTCTGCAGATTCACGGATCTAATATTAACCAATGATGGGAAAGAAACTGTGATGCCTTCATATGGAAAGAAGTGGATCTAAGAATAAAATCAGTAGAATATAACCGTGAGGCAGTTTTTTACTCAGAAAGATCAAGCGACTGGTACGAGATATTCAGGGTTAAGTTCCCATAAGAAATTTTCCACTGGATAAATAGGCTCCAAGAAGCCCAGAGTTCCAAGAACGAGTCAAGAGGACCTATACTTGGGACACAAAAAAGATTGCAACACTTCATCGGCTGGCTCATCCAGTCACATGAGAGATTGATTTTTGGGTCAATACCACATTAGAAGGATACATTATTGAGTTTGCAGTTGAGAATCAGAAATATTTTTCATGCGTAGAGGCAGATTTTAAGAAAGACGCAAGGGGAAGATTTCTAAGAGAAATCCCCCTGTGGATTAATTTTTTCTTGATTGAAGAGGGAAGCTGACTATGTCCCCTACTGACATGGTAGTGTAAACACCCTCACTTGGGATAGGGTGAGGCTAGGGTAAAGTCATGGACTGAGAGAGGGGAAGGTTTCTTTAACAAATGGAGGGGGAAACAACAAGAAATGGACTCAAGAGATGAGAGAGCCTTGAAAAGAGCTGCCATAATTGAGAAGTGGTGGCACAAAAAGATTAAGAAAATAGTAAGAAATATCCAAGAAGTTGTGGAAATAATTCAGACCAGGAGAAGTAGAGGAAAGATAGATGGAAGAATTGCGGAAGATGAGAATATAGGAAATATTGGCCAGTCAAAGATTAAGTGACATAGAAGCACATAGAGAAAGAAGTCCATAGGAGGGTGGATAAGAAGGATAAGGTATAGAAGCAAGAGAGGAGGAAGCTGACATGAATCTTGAAGAAAGAGAAGATTCAGCCCCAATGACAGGAACGATCAGAAATCTGGCTGAAGAGATCACTCCAAAGGAAGAAAACGAGACCCCCCAAATCAAAGAAAACTACCCTGAAACCAGTGGCTCCAACCCCAAATCACCCATACCACAAGTGTCTTCTATACAAGTGGTAAGTTCGATATTACCTTCTCATGCTAGTTTTGTTCCAGTACAATTAGTTAGTCAGTTATAGCAAGGAAATGTGAATACAGAGAGGATATTGGGATCCCCTAGTAGATCACAAGCAGGACCATTAGGTTTCACTTTGATAAGAGCACCAATATTAGCAATGGTTGGTCACACGGGAGGTTCAATTGCCCGATACCCAAAAGCTTGGGGTAACAGAGATGAATATGTGGAGAAAAATTGGTTCTTGTGCGAAGCGATCTGGAGATCCAAAGGGACTTCAGATGTGAATAAGTTGGTTGAGTTCTAGACTACCTTCAGGGGTCACACTCTCAAGTGGTACATGAATATTATTGATCCAGGAGTGTCGGGAATTCAAGGTCAATCGTTCACACTTGGTCGGGTACGGACAAGATTCATAGTGGATTTTAAACTACCTCAGTCAGAACAACAGGCTCTATCTGAGTTGCATGAGATTCAAGAAAAGGAAGGTGAATCAGCTTGGGAACAAAACCAGAAGTTAAAATATGCTATAGGGAGGTTATCACATCCAATCCATGAGGAACATCAAAGGGAGTGGTATATCTAGGGATTTCTACCTCTGACTCGAATCCTGCTAACACAACAATGGATAGCCACTTTGACAGACGCCTTGGAACAATCGATGAATATTGAATCCATGGTGGGATACCCTAGGATTCTGAGAGTGACCAGACCCCCAACAGATGCGAATTTGGCATAGCTACAAGGGAAAATATCAGCGCTTACTGAAAATATTCAAGAATTGACAATACATAGACCAGGATGACTACAAGTTTGGTGCACCGGATGCTATACAGAAGTACATATGGTGAATGAATTTCCATGAATGAGGAGAATGGGACCTCCCTAGAATCTGATGGGACCCTCACCTGGACCCACGAGAGGAGTTGTGCAAGTGTCTATGAACTTACCATTCCATAAACCCACCCCATATCATGCTTTTCCAGGGATCCAAGCAGCATGAGAAATTGAGTATTGTGATATTTTTCGAATCCATGGGCATGGGTCGAAACTGTGCCCCAATATGCAGAAATATTCAACATTACCAAGTAAATTACACTGTGAGTTCTGCGCATCTACCACACATACTACCAATCAATGTAGAGCATTGGATGCACTTGCAGACAAGTTGGACTGAATAACATTCAGGGTGAATGAAAACCCTCGGGGATCGGGAAGAGGTTGAGGAGGTGGAGTTGGAGGAGACTTCAGAGGAGGAAGGACTAGGGAAGAGGGCCAAGTAGATGTTATAATTTTGATGAGAAAGGCCATATGGCTAAATACTGTCTTCATCTGAGGTGGCCATGGTGCTCTCACTGTAGAACTAATGGGAACACAACTGAAAACTTCCCAGAACTAATTGCAAAATGGGAAGATTGAGTACATCAATGAGGAACTAACCTCATCAGTTCAAAAATCAAGAGAGTTAGTAAAGGACAATTACACAACCTCAATATTGCTACTCGAGGAGGATCAAAGACATGAGTTGATGATGATAATCTACATCATACCTAGAAAGAAACACCTAAATAAGACATGTATGACCCTCTAAAACATAATTTGTTCTTTAAAAATGCCATAGAAGTATTTCAGAATATCCCTAGCCCTGAGTTACAAGAGAAACCCCCATAGCCTATTGTTTACCCTAAGATTGTGCAAGTCCTTTCTTCACCCCCTACGCCTAGAAACCCTGCAGTCACACTGAGACAACCTGAGCAACCTCAAAATGTAGTCTACCTTTGGTTTCAATTATTCTCTGACATTCTCAAGAATGACCAACTAACATAGAAGTTGTGCAATGTGTTATACCTAGTTTTAGGGAATAAAGAACCCACAGAAGAAGGAATAAGGACCAACCTTCCTGAGAAGAGTACTCAGAGGGTGCAGAGAAGGAAAGAGCGAACTGGAAAAGAGTTCATACTAGTATCCCAGTTAGAAGAATTTGAGATTAACGATGTCATATTGGATCTAGGATCTGATGTGAACATTCTTCCTAAAAAGATTTGGGAAGCTTTGGGAAAACCCCAGTTGACATATTACCCAATCCAGTTAAGGATGGCCAACCAGTATTGTATTTTCCCCAAAGGAAGACTAGAGAATGTGGAAATAGATGTTGCAGGAGTGAAGACAATAATTGACTTTGAGGTGATTGAGATCATGGGGGATAAGGACCCTTACCCTGCACTACTTGGGATTGATTGGGACTATGACAACTATGGAGTGATTGACCTAAAGAAAGACACCATGACATTTGAGGCAGATGGAATCAAGGTAGTTCAACCCTTGGATCCATATGTAGGGCCTAGATATACAGATTCAACCAACAATAATATGGATGGAGAAGACTTGGATCAGTTGTACATTATAACAATAGGATCAGTTTTACACTGTAACAATAGGAACAAGAGATGATTACATAAATCCTATTGTTGATGGATCGATAATTTAGAGGAGTATACAGTCAGTGGACGAATATTCAGAACTGACATTTGATAGTTGGAAACAAGGCTCATAAGAAATATTCTCAAGGAGATGTGCAACTATCAGAGTAACTAGATGGGTTGGGACCGAGGTCAAAAAACACCCACTATATGATGGTACCTCAGGACTTGACATTTTTGTGCTCATCATGGAAGAAAAGGTAGTAGAGGATGAAAGGAGCTTGCTACTAGATTTATCCCTCCATGACACCTCTACCAGATGGTGGGTCAATTATAAATCCTTAATCAACAATTGGGACGATGTGAAACAAGCTATCAAATATAGGTTCCAATATAAGGAGCAACTAGAATCATAGATGCAGATGGATTTACAGGTTACGCAAATGTTTAGTAGAGAATCTGGTCCTAGAGCACATATTGAATAGTGTGTGACATGGTGGAAAGCTACTGAAATACCCTCTTGCTTTTGGGTTCAGGTATTTTCACACCCACTAGGTCAAATCCTGAAATCTTGGTTCATACATGAAGAAAAAAGAAGATAGACCAGCGACTAGCAGACATTGGCAAATCACTTTTGCAAGGACTTCTCATTTACAGGTAAGTACCCTGAGCTTGAAGTAGTCCTGCAAAATATTAAAGAAATTATTTTTACAGACAATAGTAATAAGAAATCAAACCCAGTAGTATGTGTAAAACATAGTTGGGAACTTCAGAATAATATTGACTTAACCTCAAACAAGAAGTCTATAGAATGCTATAATATTAGAAGGGATTCAGAAAGACCAAATGATTTAGAGGAATTAAGAAACCTAGCCATTAAAGAGACAGAAGGGAACATATAAATCTAGAACACCATACCCAATTAGACTGATAGTTCCTATAATCACCCATTAAAATTGCGCAAAGTCAATATAGGGACCACAGATAAACCTAAGATAGCTATGGTGGGAGATTAATGGGATGAGCAAGCTAGTCAAGAAATATAGAGTTTGTTGCAGGAATATGAGGATTTGTTCCCAAAGACCTTTTCAGAGTTAAAGGGAATCAAAGGAGTTATGGGAGAAATCAAAATTGAATTGAAACCAAGATCCAAGCCTATGAGGAATAGACCATATAGTCTTAACCCTAGAGTAAAAGAGAAGGTTAAGAAGGAGATATACAAGATGTTGGTAGTTGGACTTATTTTTGCAGTGGAAGAAGAAGAATGGGTCAGCCCAATAGTCATCCAAAGAAAGAAAGGTAGAGAGGATATGAGGGTCTATGTAGACTATATAAGCCTTAACTCTACTTGTGTGCATGACCCTTTCCCAACACCTTTTACTGATGAGGTGCTAGAATAGGTTGTGAGGAAAGAAGCATACTCATTCACAGATGGATTTTTAGGATACCACCAAGTAAGGATTGTCGAAGAGAACAAAAATAAGACCACATTCATAAAAAAATCGGGGTATTTTTCATATAACGTTATGCCATTTGGATTAAAGAACGCCCCTGCAGTTTTCTCCAGAATTGTAATAACATCTTTTAGAGATTTCATTCACAAGTTTATAGAAGTATATATGAATGATTGGATGATATACGGTCTTCTCAAGGAACATGTAGTGTTGTTACATCTGATGTTTGACAGATGAAGAGAATTGTAGATATCATTGAACCTCAAAAAGTGTATCTTTTGTGTACCACGTGGGAATTTGTTGGGCCACATAGTATGTAGAGAGGGAGTACTGGTAGACCCAGCCAAATTCATGGTTATTGTGAATATGCCACCACCTATGAGTGCTAAGCATTTGCGCTCCACGCTGGGACACACAGGGTACTATCGCAAGTTCATCAGAAGATATGAAAACATTACTGAACCTCTGGAAAATCTATGGAAAAATGTTGAAATGTTCCAATGGACCCCAAAATGTGATAAATCATTCGAGACCCTAAAGGAAAAGCTAAACACAGCACCAATTCTGATATTCCCAAACTAGAAAAATGAGTTTCACGTCCACGTAGACTCTTCAGGTATTGCCTTCGGAGCTATCTTATCACAACTTGGAAATGGAGCCATGTATCATCCTATCTACTTTGCAAGCAGGAAGTTGTCACAAGATGAGCGAAAATACACAACAACATAGAGGGAGGGTTTAGCCATGATTTATGCTTTGCAAAAATTTAGACATTATTTTTTAGGTTCTCATTTTAAGTTCTTTACCAATCATTCTACATTGAAATATCTAGTTAACAAACATGTGTTGGAAGGGAGAATTTGTATATGGTTGCTACTATTTCAGGAATTCTCTTTTGAAGTAATTATTAATCCTGGAAGATGAAATGTAGGACTTGATCACTTGTCTAGATTAGAGTCATGGGAAATTGGAGAAGCAAATGATGATCAGCTCCTAGATGTAGACTTGTTCCAGGTTGAGGTCATACCAGAGTACCTGGAGGACATAGAAGTATTCTTAAGTACAAGGGACTACCGAGAAACATATTCCACAACCAAGAAATGTCATATGGTTGTTAGAACAATGGATTACCAGTTGATCGTAGGACAATTGTATAAATTGGGACTAGATAGTATCCTTAGAAGATGTGTCTTAGATCACGAAAGACAGGATATACTATGGAAATGCCACAACGGAGTTGCGGGAGGTCATGTAGGAGGAAAGGCCACTACGCAGAAAGTCCTCGAAGCTGGACTCTGGTGGGAAATACTCTTCAAGGATGAAAATGCATATGCTAGATCATGTGATGTTTTTCAAATAGTGGGTAAGCCATCATGAAAAGATGAATTACCACTTCAACTAGTTTGAGCTCTAAAAGCATTTGAGAAGTGCGCAGTTGACTTCATTGGAACGATAAACCCCACAACTAAGAATTCAAAGGATAGGTACATCATTACCACAACTGACTACCTTACATGTTGGGCTGAGGCAACAACTATTAAGGAATGCTCGGCCGATACTTCTGCTAGGTTCATTTTTGAAAATAATATCACTCAATTTGGATGTCCTAGGAGTCTAACCAGTGATCAGGGAGCTCATTTTATTATTAGCACTATAGCAAATATTACAATAGAGTTCCTAATCCAACATCACAAAATCATCCCTTACCACCTGCAAGCCAATGGAACAGTAGAAGCATTCAACAAGATTCTAGAGAGAGGGTTAACAAAGGTTAGTTGTGCAAATTGATAATATTGGGATTACAGGACAACCGCAAAGAAACTCCATAGGTACATACCATTCCAACTAGTTTAATGGAAGGAGGATTTAGTGCCTGAAAAATTCATCACTTCGAGTCTGTACATTTCACAGATCACCCATATGTCAGAGGAATATTCAATGGCGCAGAGACTCATGGATTTACAAGAACTCGAAGAGACCAGGTTTTTAGCAGACTTCCATCAATTGGTTGAAAAATCAAGGAAAAAATCTTGGCATGACAGGCACATTAAAACTAAATTATTTGCACAAGGAAACAAGGTTCTACTCTATCAAAACCAGTACCAAAAGCATCCTTGAAAGTTGTGAATGCATTGGTTGGGACCATTTATAGTTGCGGATATTCGACCTTCAGGAGCAGTCGGACTTGTGAAACTGGATGGTACATTGTAGCCAGGATGGATGAATGGCGCTCACCTGAAACCCTATATGTCTCAGAACTGAGAAAAAAGGAATGTCTCTCTAGTACGAAGGATCATGTACAATAGTTATATTTGAGTTTTCTACAATTTTTGTAAATTCAGTTAATAAAGTTGACATGTGTAGTGGTGCGCTACAACATGTAGTTCATTTCATTGTTTGTTAAGTGTTGTTTGATGAATAAATTCTTACTCAACAATGAAGGATCATAAGCGTAAAGAATCCATTAATGAAATTCATTAATATGAAGGGGACCCCCTTTGTGGTCGGAGGGAGAATGAATCATAACACAATCTGAGTCCATGTGCCACACAGACCCAATCTAGTCACAAACTTTATTTCCATAATGGTACCCCGTATGAATTCAGTTAATCCATAAAGTTGTGATACACAAATATTCCATCGGTATTCACACCGGTATTCCAATCTGTCAAATGGAAAGGTCTGAAATCGACCACATCCCTATCAAACTTGCATAAGTAAATTCCAGAATCGCCCGATAGGATTTACCCCGTTAACCTGTCCCATCAGAAAACTTAGATCCAAATTTTATCCATATGGTGATGATGAACAACAGTTATTGCTAAACTTGTCAGTTAAACTCGAGTATAAGGCTCTGAGAACTCATTGTAGAACGCATGTTTTTCAAATAACTTAGCAATTTATGAATTCTATAGAGTGAGCAAGCCTGTGCAATTATGAAATCCATATTTGTGATCCCTAATCCTTAGTTCTCTACAGAAGTTGTGATAACTTAGAGCCCACAATGTTGAGAGCCACATAGAGTCAAAGAACAATGTCTAAAGATGCAGTACCAGACGAGCCTTGTGACCCTCGATTTGAGGTTATGGGTGATCTCAAGGGTAAGGCAGAGCAGGTCAAGCTCCTTGATCTTGAATTAACATACCTAATCTCGTTTCCCTATATGAACATAAATGTATTCTGGAGTATAGATCTAGACAAGTTCGGAGGCATGCAGTTTGTGCCAAAACTAGAATTTATCAACCTATTCAACTCAACTATCATGAACCTCAGAGACCTTTCAGTATTCGGTACCACTGGTGATGTTGGGAAGTGCACCAAATTTCTGATCAGTAGGGTGCATGACCAAAGTATCTGGTTGGATAGGCAGCACCCAATCCATGTTGAAGACATCCATCAGCTTACTGGACTATCCCTCAAAAGAAAGGATGTGACGAAAGGATTCTAGAGTCTCGTCAAGCACAAAAAAAAGAAAGGAGAGCCCAACCTCTATGACAGGTTCCACACTCAGAGGGGGGGAACATAGCCAAAATTGACCCGATACTACCTAAGATAGTCAGGAATGGCTACTACATCATAGCCAGCAAGTTCATGAGGTCGTGTTACAAGGGAGAATGCACAATGGATGCATTGTCGGTAGCATATTTTTATTCCAATGATGTTGTATTCAACTGTTGTAGTTACCTGTTGGAGGAACTACTTGTGGCTTACAAGGAAGCCCAAGAGAAGGGAGGTAGCTTCACATACGGATACCTATTGATGGCATTCACAATGATAAAGTGGAAGCCACCCATGGGAAGACTGTTGGCACTAGTAGACAAGGGGCACCTTATGAATATGTTTGAGCCCTAGGATTCCAAGACGAACTCAGAGAATACCTCTTTCAACAACACAACATTCTCCAAGTGGTACAACGGCCTAATTGACGCAACACATAGGTTTCACATTCCACACGAGCTCCTCAACTGCAACATGAGGAATATAGATTTCATCATAAAACAACATCATACGTTCGCATGGAAAAGGCATGCTAACATGGAGGATTTCCACTCGAGGATGTTGTCGTTCTACCTAGGCAAGGAGACTTTTGACAAAGAAGTAATGTCATGGCTAGGAGTTAAACGCAACCCCAGCAAGTCAGGGTTGCACTATATTTTACCTATCGAGCTGCTGAAGAAGAAAGGCAAAGAAGCAGGGGTGGCACTAATCCCAGGCTCAGAGCCACAGAAGAAGGAATCTTCGACATATTCAAACTCCAAGGAGGAGGAGGAGACATAACCATTGGATCCCAAGAAAAAAACATTTTTGATCTTCCCGCAACTGCCAGAGAAATCCATGTTGACAGGTAAGGATGTCAATGATATCTTGAGTGTTGTGTTCATTACTGAACCATTAAAAAATAAGTTTAGAACCAAGGTCTCACCGAGTAAATTTATGAACCCCCAACCCCTTTTATTCATCATTCCCCGCACTCTCTTAGTGGTATGAGAAACCCCCATCATCCATATTCAATATGACCATGAGCCTAACACCCTTCCATCCACCATCATCACTGAGCACCCTCCATCACCATGAAAACACCAGTCGCCAACCCTAGAAACCACTAGTCCACCCCATACTACTAATCCAGAGTCAAAGTAGTTGGACCCCCCAGAACA
Organism: Picea engelmannii; assembly: GCA_009831015.1. Lineage (NCBI taxonomy): Eukaryota > Viridiplantae > Streptophyta > Pinopsida > Pinales > Pinaceae > Picea > Picea engelmannii. The sequence continues at coordinate 1,130,759 of ML779624.1, read as the reverse complement.
ATGAGAGTGAGAACTCCCATAAACAAACCAGGAGTTTCATGAGCAGAGACTAGAGGTTTCTGGTCCAAATCCAGAAGTACAAGAGTAGAGACTGCAGCTGACTGGTCCGAACCCGGACACCCAGGACCAACAAATTTTTCCTTTTGTGCCAAAAAAAGACATTCAAATGGTGGAGGAGCCACAAGCTCAAAGTACCATGCATATTTCCTCAATTTCCAAGGTTGAGGGTATCGAGGGAAGCAAAAATATGGAACTAGATACAAGTAAAGAGAAGGAGATACTATAGGTTCAAAAAGAACCATAGTCAACATTCGAGCAGAGTGTGGCATCTGCACAGGAATAGATGGATATGGTTCTCCAAAACCCTCAGTAGTGTGAAGAGTTGTTGCAACTCTTCCTGGATAGAATAGAGGTTCTGACACTACTTCCATTAGCGTTGAGGTTGAGGCTGGTGCCAGGACCATCCGTAGGGGAGGAGGAAGTGGAAACTCCTTCAGAACACTCAATAGCTAGCAGAATTCCACTGTAGACTCGAGCACCTGAGGATGAAACACTGTATTTCACTGACATTTCATAGTGTTCAACGACACACTTGGTTGGAATTATCATAGCATCAAATGATCAACTGGAGTAGAGGCTCCAGCAGGCTGACAGGTCTGCTAAGATCGCAAGGGAGGAAGTGTTCCTTGCGCAAGCATCTAGAAACCAAGAGGAATATGCCAAGGTCCAAATCAAGCATAGACTCAAAATATTCCAAGAAATTCTTGTTTAATCCTGTCCATTGATTATGAAGGTATCACCCCAATTTCCAGAAGTCATGGATGCAGGAGAACCTGAGCACTAGATTGAGCTGCTGCAAGGAGCATGGTCACAACTAGCCATTCGTTCCAAGCATATGGAAGTGTAGTTGCGACATACCTAGCAAGAAGTAGAGCAGCAGCCTTGAAAGTTGTAGGAACATATGGAGAAGATAGTGTTGGAAGGGAACAATTCCCGAGAAACACTACATAAGAACACAATTGAGTGCACAAAGATTTTCAGGGAAGTCAACGATTGGATGGCCATCATTGCTAGATGCAAATAGATCTTGGAGGATGTGTGCACTAGAATCCAAGTGTCGAATGAAGAAGTTGTGGCCACGATGGATCCGTTGGAGTAACAATAGAATTTTGACTAGATCCAGCAAGTGGACAATGAACTGAATTCACTATTCGAGGTGCAATCCATAGAAAAGAAGGAGTTGCACGAATTTTGGTCTGTCGTTCAGACAGTTTATATACAGGTACATCAATTCTATGCAACAACATATTCTGAATGGAACTTGTTGTTCGCATCCAATACCAAGGGATGCATTACATATGCAACCCAACAGTTCATCGTCGAGGCCTCACTCCTTGTCAGGAAGTGGTAGGATAAAGTTGGAAGTTTCCAAGCAGCGAAGAAGCGGGCCTTGGAGTTGGTCCCAGAGTTGGGCCCTTCATTTGAAGAGGAAAAAGAAGAGAAAGTACAAGAAAAATATCAAAAGTAAGAGGAGAAGGAGGATAAGGGAAAACAATAGTTGCTCCTGGAAGCTGCGAAAGAGCCGAGTACTTGACTTGAGGGAGAATCAAGGTTTGTGGTCAAAGCCTATTGTGCCCTTCATTTTTGGATAAGGATTTTCACAAGAAGGAGTACAATCCCAGTTTTGGCCTAGTATGAGTTGACTAAGATTTAGAAGAACTTGGACAACAGATTAGGAAAAATCAATAGAAATCATGTGCAAAAAGGAAAACGCAATACCAGCAAAGCAAAAGAAGTTGCAACAGAACAAGAAAGCATGCAATTCAAAGCCAAAAGACACGACCTAGCTTATATATAGGTATGATTAGGATTGTAAAAGGTTTTTTTTAGTTGGGTTAGCTCAGATAGGATATTTTTGATATTGGTTAGTTGGTATCGCATGTGGAAGATTTTTTATCTTAGTTATTGTATACTGCTAAGAAGTCGTAGTTTTGGGTCTGTAATGTAATATGTATGCCAATTTGGGAGTTAGAGATCTGTGACATGAGTCCCGAACCAAGAGTCTAGAACAGAGTGCTACTGTGTATCTCTAATTTTGTAATGGAGAAAGATATGAAGTCAATATATGAAGGAGGATCCAAAATTTCAAAATATGTTGTGTCTTTTTGTGTTTACCCTTATGCATTGTATCTTTACAGTACTTCTTTAAGGTTCATAAGTTCCACATGATATCTCTGGGTTTGAATGATTTTCTGCAACATAATTAGTTTTAGTTCTTTCACTTACGAGTTCATATATATTATGTAGTTATATGTCTTGTGAAAGATCAATATAGATATTGAAGGTTCTGTGAATCCTATGAAGTATTTTCCTTGCCCTTCCCTATCCAATTGTTTTAGCAGCTCTTCCGGTGAGACTTCTTCTCTTCAGAGGAGATAAAAATGCCAACACTCTATACTACTCGATACATTTTCTTGGTAACCTGAGAAGGACCCTGGTTTGATAAAACTTGTGCCAACAACTCTGCTATCTCTGAGGTGTCCAATAATGGTGTGAAATATGACCGAAGGAGAGCCATGTTGAAGACTGGGTGCACATCAAGGAAAGGGGGAATGTTGAGTTCAAAATCATTGTCACCCACATACTTGGTGATGGTGTATGGACCATACCAAAGTGGTAAAATCTTTTGATTGGTCCCTGTAAGGCATTCTTTCTGCAAGTGCAAACAAACTTTTTCGCCCACTTGAAACTTATGTGGCAACTGGTGTTGTTCATGGCATTGATTGTACTTATCATTGGACTTATGTAAAATATCATGAACCTATTGGCGGATGTGCTAGATCTGCTCAATGAACCAAGTGGATTTGTCAGCTTCTGGTGGAGCAGGGGATGCGTCAGACGAGGTGGTCACTAGGGGTAGTGCAACATCGATGGGGCCCAATGGTTGGAATCCCAACCCCACCTGAAAGGGGCTATGGCCAGTTGAGCTATGTAGGGCTCAATTGTAGCTATGATGGACATAGGAAAGACTCTCATCCCATGTATGAGGGTTCTTGTAATTATACATGCATAGGATATGTATGATCATTTGATTGATGACCTCAGTTTGATCATCTGTCTGGGGGTGAAAGGTAGTGGATTTGGTGAGCTTGTTATCCAGCAGTGACCAGAGGCTCGACCAGGATTTTCTAAGGAACCGACTCTCCCAATCTGAGACAATGGCTTGAAAGTGTACCCAGACATGTTCAAAGAAGAGCTTGGCAGTGGCCTCTACAATGATGTTCTTCTTGCAGGTGGTCAGAATCGCCATCTTGGAAAAGCAATCAAAAACCACAAAAACACAGTCATTTACCCTCTTGGTGGATGGGAGGCCCAACATGTAGTCCATTGAGATGGATTCCCATGGCTTGTTAGGAGTGGGAAGAGGGGTGTACATGCCTTGTTTCTTAGTGTTCAGTTTTCCAATAGTGCAAGCGATGCAAGACCTGATATACTTGTCGACATCATGTCAAAGTTTTGGCCAGTAGAAATGTTTTTGCAGCACTTATACTATCTTTTCGATGCCAAAGTTTCCTACCACTTGACAGTAGTGAGATTCCAAAATCAACTTCATGCGCTCGCTTTATGGAATGCAGAGACGACCTAGATGGAACAATAGCCCATCTTGAAGATGGAAATTAGTGACCAATGAGTCTTCTCCCAAAATTTGGTAGGTGGTGGAGAATTTAGGGTATGTCTCATAGAAGTGGGGCCATCCAGAGGTCTCATGGCTGAAAGAGTATAGCAATGTGGTGAGCTCCGCGAATGGAGGTCGACTGATGAAATAAGCAACTCGGTTGGTACTTCTTGTTTTATACTTGATGTTGAGGTGAAATTGTTGTAAGTATGTGGACCACTTCTGATGGCAGTCATTCTGCATTTTCCTTGGATGACTATCTCCTTCCCCAGAATGTAATGTCTCCACTGGCGGCAGGCTTGCACAATAGAGTACATTTCTTTTTCATAAGTAGGGTACTTATGGACATCATTTGATAATGTCTCGCTATCATATGCAATGGGGTGGTCATGTTGAGTGAGAACGATGCCCACAACATAGTCTAAATCATCTATCTCAATCTCAAATGGATGTTGGAGGTCCGATAATGAAATTAATGGGGATGAGAATAGACGTTTCTTCAAGTAATCGAAGGATTTTTGTTGGGACATGCCCCAAAATTTTTTTTCCTTACCTCCACTCATGGTTACTTGGTTGAGGGCCCATGTGATATGAGAGAATACCAACACAAACCTGTGATAGACATTGGCAAGGCCCAAGAAGCTCTGAAGCTCAATGAGTGTGGTTGGGGCTGGCCAGTCACGAATGACCTAGATCTTGGATAGATCCACATGCACACCATGTTGATCAATGATGTAACCTAAGTAATGGACCCTGTCCATCCCGAAGGAGAATTTTTTCAACTTTGCATATAGTTTGTGCTGCTGCAAGGTGTGTAGAACCTGCTCAATATGATGCAAGTGTTCCGCCCAAGTAATGTTGTAGATGAGAATGTCATCCAAATACACCACTACAAAAGTACTGGTGAAAGGTCGCAAGCTATCGTCTATCATCCTCATAAATGTTGATGGAGCATTTTTCAAATGAAAGGGCATGACCAACCATTCAAAAATATCTTCTTTTGACTTGAAGGCAGTCTTCCATACATCTGTCTATTCTATTGGGACCTTGTGGTATCCAGACTTCAGATCAATCTTACAGAAGTATTCTTCCCCCATGAACTGATCAAGGAGGTCGTCGATTGATGGAATCAGGTACCGGTTCTGGACTGTGATTTTATTTAGAGCCCAGTAATCAGTGCAGAGTTGTTAGGTCCTATCTTTATTCTGCACCAGTACAATTGGGCTCCCACAAGGCAATGAGATGGGAAGTATGTGCCCCTTGTGGATTAGTTATTGGATCTGCCTCTTGATATGATTTTTTTCTAATAGAGAGCATGTTAAGTTCCTGAATATATCTAAAGATAAATCTCAAAATAACCAAGAATCTCAACAAAAATAATCCAAAGCATTCACCAAATACTGAACACAAGAAATAGAGAAAACCCTTGAGGTAGGGTAACACCATATATTAATCCTTATGGAAGGATAAAACTCCTCAATAAATCCTTGCTTGTACAATGACAATATTCTTCACTATGTCTCATTACATTGCTTACATTTCTTTATATATCTCTCGCTATCTTCTAGGAACCTTCTAGAGAGCCTTTTCACATTTATTACATTTAACTACCATATTAAGCTTTTATTAATATAGTGGACCTAGTCCACCTTACATTGAATAACCACATTCTCATATATTAAATGAATTCCACTAATAATACAAAACCACATTCTCATTGGGTACCTCCCTAGGTGCCCCATATTACCTCCTTAGCTATATTACATTCCATCCCCCTTCACATGTTTCATCCTCAAAACATGAGAAGAAACCATACAATATGACTGGCTAAGAAATGTAGCCAAATGGTACCAAGAATGACCATCCATCCATCCTAATGGAAGTCGAACATGATGTCCATATGCTGCCTTGCCACCCTGATCTTTCTCTGCATCATGTCGGGGTTGCCATGAGATTATTTTTGTAGCCTGAGCTCTTCCCGTAGTGTCAGTAGTCCTCCATGCACCTCTTGATCGATTTCCTTTCTGATTCCATGTTGGTGCATAAATGTGTTGATTCACATGATTTTTCCTTGATGATTGTTGTGTCTCTATATGATGTGGATGGCGATATACAACAATTCTAGGAATCTTCTCTTTTTTCTTCAAATATGCAACACTTTCTGCCTTTAAGCCAATGACCTCCTTAACTTTATGATTATTTCCTTCATGTAGTTTTTCTTCATTTCCTTCTGCAGACTCTACCTCTAATTCAACTTCAAACTTGGAAATAACTTATTTTCTAGCTTCCATGGACCCATATTTCTTACTAAGATACACATCCTGCAATGTAATTTTCTTTTTCTTGTACCAAATCCTTAGAAACTTCTTTTTCACATTAATATTAATGGTACCCACTGATTCTATCCAAGGATATCCCAAAACAATTTCTTCATCACCTATATCTAGAGCCTCAAAATACGAATGAAACACACATTTATCCATATTGAGCTTCAAATATTTAAAAAGTTTAAAATCTTCACCTGCAACCTGTGTGTTTTAAATATTCTTTTCTAGAACTTGCAATCTATTAACCAATTGAATATTGATAAAATTTTGTTTGCGACTAAGATTAATAGAAACAATGACATTTTCTTTATGAATACAACCATGAACTTGTAATACAGATTTTTCACATAAAAATAAACTCTTGGTGATGTCTTTATCCTTACTCTTTGTATGATACCACTTGTCTAAAAGTAATTTTTTAAGTTCTTCCTCAGAAAGTGACATCCACTCAGAATGGTGAAATGATTTCCACCATATGAGAGCATCACCTTTGGAACTCTAGTCTACAAAAGATTTCCACAGCCCTTTCCATAATGAATTGTGAGATTGTATAAATTCTTCAATACTAGGTCCATCATCTCTTCTAGTAAAAAACACCATCCTTGGATTAAATCTTCAACAAAAACTAAGGTGTAGAAATAACTTGCTATAGAAAATCACATCTTTTTCTGGAAAAACTCTGAAACTCTGTTGAATTTAAAATGCTCATAACTTTACTTCCCGGACTCCGTTCCAGCTGATTGTTTTTTTGAAATTGGGTATTTTTCCAAGAGAAATTCAAAAATCCAATTTTTTTTCAAATTCATCTCATAAATATTCATCTATGAACCTAAAGTGCGCCACCCTTTTTTTCTAGAAGAAATCTGCAAAAAGAGCCAAAAAATTCTCCCATTCTTTGGCCAAGGAAATTGCTCTGATACCAATTGTTAAGTGCTTGAATAAATCTGAATTTAACTCTCAAAATAAACCCACAATATCAAAAAGAATAATTTAAACCATTCACCAAACACTAAACACAAGAAATGGAAAAAACCCTTGAGGTAGGGTAACACCATATATTAATCCTCAAGGAAGGATAACACTCCTCAAGCAATGCTTGATACATTCACAATATTATTCACAATACTTCATTACATTGCTTACATTTCTTTATATAGCTCTCTCTATTTCCTAAGAACCTTCTAGAGAGATTTCTCACATTTATTACATCTAACTACCATAGTGGGCCTTTATTAATATAGTGGATCTAGTCCACCTTACATTGAATGAACACATTCTCATATATTAAATGACTTCCACTAATAACAAATAAATACATTCCCATTGAGTACCTCCCTAGGTATATCACAGACCGACAGTAGACCGACCTATTGGGTAGCGGTGCGCTTGGGTTTAGATCGATGGCATGCTTGACCTGGTAGTGCAAAGGTACCCCGGTAGGAGAGGAGAAGATATCTGAATATTCTTCCACAACCTTATCCACTTGCTTCTATTGTGTTGAAATATCAGCTATGGAGGCCCTGGATGTGGCTGTGATCTTTCGCTTACTCTGAGAGAAAATCACGAAGAAGACAAATTTCTCAGTTTGACAGATGACCTTCCTAAATTGCTTGGCAGAGATCAAGGAAATAGCACTAGGAGGGACTATCTCGGGTATCCTGTACAATTTCCTATTCTAAGTAATAATAACACTAAGAGGTCTAGACTCATAAACAACATGAATTTTCCATAAATAAGGTTGGCCCAAAAGAACATTACAAACTTCGAGAGGAGCAACATCACACAATACCTCGTCTTTGAAGGGATTGATGTTGTATGACAATCAACACTATTGGATGATGCAAAGATAGATTCCTTGGTGGATCCATCCAATGGTGTAGGGTTGTGGGTGCATTGTTGTCAACAAGGTCAGTTTCTTGATGACCTATGCTAAGATTAAGTTCTTCTAGCTACCGCTATCAATGATGAAGTGCAACAGGGTGCCTTTTCCCACATATGTGAATGTAAAATGTGTTCTCCTTCTTCTATATCATCTAGTTCACTAGGATGGATCTTGGTGGTAGCAACAGTGCAAATGGGTTTCATGTCAATGATCCATCTTCCCCTTTCTAGTTCTGAATTAGAGTCTAAACCCGCATATGATTTAGATGCTTTCACTTTGGCCACCAGTGACTACTTTGAGAGGCAATCGACAATGTTACACCAATGGCTCTTATGGAAGTCTCACCACTTCCCGGTATCCTTCTTTATCTTTTCGATGTCCTTCTTTTCTTATGGATTGGACTAGTTGTCCTGATACTATCCATATTTTCTCTGTCCTTTGTTATGTAGGTTGGGGCCTCCCTTTCCTGGATTTTGCTGTGAGGCGTTCCCAGGCTCAAATTGTCACGTCTTTTGTTTGAGCTTCTGCTCAATTTTGTTGACATATCAATAGGCCGCGCCCAAGGATGAGAGGTATATAAATTTGATTTCGATATGGATGTATATATGTAGAGAACCACGATAATTGAGCACTATATATTGCTCTGAATATTTGATACCCAAATTTTTGCACGGGGTATGGAACATATTTGTGAAATCTGGCACTGCTTGGTCTCTTTCTTGCCGCAATGTGGTCCATTTGGTATACAAGTCATCATAGCTTCTGACAAGGTAGTATTTCTCCTTAATATCATCCTTGAAGCATTCCTAGGTGGTCAGGACTATAAATAATGAGGGTTCTTCTATTTCCTTTTTTTGACAGAATTTTTCCCACCAATCTTTGACATGGGGAACGACTTTGAGGAACGCAAAAGTAATTTTTTCTCTATTTGAAAAGGTATGGACATAAAAATACCCTTCTAGTATATTCAACCACTTTTCTACAACATCTTCATCTATCTGACCTTCAAATATAAGAATATCGAAGTTGATTTGTACCTTGAAGGGGGGCAATGCCTCCGCTCGAGGACGATGTGTCACCTGTTGCTAGTCGCCAAAGGATTTGCACTAAAATATCCATCATCTCATTCCTCTGTTGCATGAGGGATTCCTCAAGAAACATTTTGAAAGGATCTCCTATCCCTTCATATTTATTTTCTCCTGCCATGAGAGGTCGTTTTGGCATGCGAGATCTTTTTTCCTCAAGAGAAAAAAGCTCGAGACTCAATTCCTTATACCTAGACCTCGTCGAGGACATACATTAAGACGATAAGGAGAAGACCACTTTGATACTATTGATCCATATTTTATGAGAAGAATGAAATGAATATACATTATCAAAATATTCTTAACACAGGATAACAAAGATACAGTAAAATTGGTTTTCTATTCAATAAGGAAATAAGTTGAAACTGTAAAATGCAGTGGAGAACAAGCTTGTTGGAATGGTGGCAGCTTATCTCTAAGAAGAGATGTGATGACCACACTCATTGGAAAAAAGATGATTACAATGAGGCTATAAATTCCTTTTAAAAATAAACAAGAATGTCAAAAACCCTAGACATCCAGAAACCTAGTCCTAGGAGATGAAGCGTCAAAACCCATGTGGGCCCTGTTTGGGTAAGTTAGTACATCAACTTCCCGAGGTCGTAACTTTTACATACGATCTATGTTTTAGGCACATGATATCCCATTGGAAATTTCCATCCGAGGAATACACATTTTGCTTCTAAAAACTCCAAAACTCTTAAAAACTTCGTTTAGGGCCTCAAAACGGCCTCACAAGTTAGGGACCCGAAAACTAGGAAAAAAACTCCCAAAGTGGAAAACTGCCAAAATGAACTAGTTGGAATATGTGGGAGTCCACCAACATCCATATGGATCAATCCCCCCCCTTAGGAAGAAATGGTCTCCATTGCGTTGAGTTCCCCCATCATATGAGGAAAGTTTTGTTGAATTTGGCCCTGGGTGAGCCACTTGCCTTGGTGTTGGAGCTGTCGTACTTTGACAACTCGATAAAGATGGATCCTTTATTGTCGAGTGACCTTGATCTTTGTGTCCACAATCTGATCATTGGATTCTTGCTGCATACAGTCAGGTTTGAGCTATGTTGGTTTCAACTTCTCTGCTATCTCTTATGTGTCCAACAATGGTGGGAAAAATGGTTGAAGGAGAGCCACGTTGAAGACTGGATGTAGGACAAGGAAAGGGGGAATGTTGAGTGAAAAAGAATTGTCACCCATAACCTTGGTGATGGTTTATGGCCCATATAGGAGTGGGAGAAGCTTCTGATGGGTCCCTGTAAGGCATTCTTTCTACAAGTGCAACCAAACTTTGTCGCCCACCTGAAACCTATGCGGCACCCAATGTTGATCATGGGGCTACTTGTAATTGACATTGGACTTTTGTAAAATATATTGAACCTATTGGTGGATGTACTGGATCCAGTCAATGAACCAGGTGGTTTTGTTAGCTTATGGTGGAGTAGGGGACGAGTTGACCAAGTTGGTTTTTAGGGGTAGTGCAACATCCATGGGGCCCAATGGTTGGAATCCCAACCCCACCTGAAAGGGGATGTGGTCAATTGAGTTATGCAGGTCTCTATTGTAGCTATGTTGGACATAGGAGATACTCTCATCCAATGTGTGGGGGTGATTGTAATTGCACATGCACAGGATATGTATGATCATCCAATTGACAGCCTCATTTTGGCCATCTGTCTGGGGATGAAAGGAAGTGGATTTGGCAAGCTTGGTATCCAGTAGTGACCAAAGACTCGACCAGAATGTGTTGAGGAACCAACTATCCCAATATAAGACAATGGTTTGTGGGGTCCCAAAGTGTACCCAGACGCATTCAAAGAAGATCTTGGAAGTGGCCTCTGCAGTGATGTTCTTCTTATAGGTGGCCAAAATCACCATCTTGGAAAAGCGATAAACAACTACAAAAACATAGTTATTTCGCCTCTTGGTGGACGGGAGGCCCGAAATGTATTCCATTGAGATGGATTCCCATGGATTTTCAAGAGTAGGAAGAGGGGTGTACATGCTCTGTTTGGCAATAGCGCAGGCGGTGGAGGACCTGATATACTTTCCAACATCCTGTCAAAGTTTCGGCCAGTAGAAATGTTTCTGAAACACTTCCATTGTCTTTTTGACACCAAAGTGTCCTACCACCTGACTATAGTGAGCTTCCCAAATCATACTCACCAGCTCGCTTGATGGAATGCAAATATGGCCCAGACAGAACAAAAACCCATCATGAAGATGGAAATTAGCGACCAATGAGTCTTCTCCCAACATTTGGTAGGTGGTGAAGAATTTAGGGTCTGTTTCATAGAGGTGGGGCCATCCAGAGGTCTCATGACCACAAGAGTCTAGCACTGTGGTGAGTGTCGCGACTGGAGGTTGGTTGAGGAAATCAACAACTCGGTTGGTACTTCATGTTTCATACTTGATTTTGAGGTGGAACTGTTGTAACTGTGTGTACCACTTCTGATGGTGGTCATTCTGCAATTTTCCTTTGGTCTACATGAACTGTAGTGGCTTGTGATAAGTTTGGATCACTGTCTCCTTCCCCATAATGCAATGTATCCACTGGCGATATACTTTCACAATGGACTACATTTCTTTGTCATAAGTAGGTTACTTACGGACAACATTTGATAGTGTCTCACTATGATATGAAATGGGGTGGCTATGTTGAGTGAGAATGACACCCACAACATAGTCTGAAAAATCTGTCTTGATATCAAATAGATGTTGCAAGTTCAGTAATGAAAGTATTGGGGATGAGTATAGACAATGCTTCAAGTCATCGAAGGCTTGTTGTTGGGATAGGCCCCACAAAAATGTTTCCTTACCACCACCCCTGGTTACTTGGTTGAGGGCCCATGCGATATGAGAGAATCCCAACATGAACCTCTGATAGAAATTGGTGAGGCCCAAGAAGATCCAAAGCTCAATGAGTGTGGTTGGGGATGGCCAGTCATGGATGACCTAGATCTTGGTTGGATCCACATGCACACCATGTTGATCAATGATGTAGCCTAAGTAATGGACCATGCCCATGTCGAAGGAGCATTTTCCAAGTTTGCATATAGTTTGTGCTACCACAGGGTGTGTAGAACCTACTTAATATGTTGCAAGTGTTCTTCACAATTCTTTTTGTAGATGAGGATGTCATCCAAATAAACCACTACAAAATTATTGATGAAAGGTCATAGGATATCATCCATCATCCTCATAAAATTTGCTAGAGCATTTTTCAAACCAAAGGGCATGACCAACCATTGAAAATACCTTTTGACTTAAAGGTGGTCTTCCAAACATCTATTTTTTCTATTGGTACCTAGTGGTAGATATACTTTAGATCAATCTTACTGAATTATTTGGCCCCCATGAGTTGATCAAGGAGGTTGTCAATTCGGGGGATTGGGTACCAATTCCAGACTGTGATTTTATTCAGGGCCCAGTAATCAATGCAGAGTTTCCAGGTCCTGTCTTTCTTCTACACCAATACGATTGGTATCCCACAAGGTGATGAGCTGGGATGGATGTGCCCCTTGTGGAGAAATTCTTGGATCTTCCTCTTTATCTCCTCATTTTCTAATAAAGAGTGGCGATAGACCAACCCATTGGGTAGTGGTACGCCCGGGGTCAAATCAATATGATGCTTGACCTCGTAGTGGAGAGGTACCCTGGTAGGAGAGGAGAAGATATCTAAATATTATTCGATGAACTTATCCACTTGCTTATGTTGAGTGGAAATATCAGTTGCGGAGGCCCTAGATGTGGTTGTGGTCTTTCACTTAATCTAAGAGAAAATCATGAAGAAAAAAAATTTCCCAGTCTGAGAGATGACATTCCTACATTTCTTGGCATAGATCAAGGAAATAGCACTAGGAGGGACTACCTCGGGCATCCTGTACAGTTTTGGAGGACTAATTAAGCTTTCAGATATTGTTAAAATCTCCTCTTCCAGAGAAGAGGAGATCCCAAATTTTTCTAGGATCTGAGTGAGGTGTTCCAATCTTAAACTCATTGTTAAACCATCTTGTGGAAAAATATATTCTTACATCACCCAAAACTGAAATCTAAATGAAAAAATTAAATAAAATCACTCTTGTTGAAACAGATGAAAAACACTCTTGCTGAAATATAAAACAATTAATCTTCATAGTTGCATAAATCAAACACTCTTGCTGAAATAGTAAATCACACTTGCAGAAATTAAACACTCTTGCATAAATTGAAATTCACACTTGAAGGAATTGAAATTCACACTTGCAGGAATTGAAATTCACACTTGCAGAAATTGAACAATCAAGGCTTTGGAGAAAAATCACTATAGTGGTCGCGTAGGTTCTTACCTCTCATATTACTATTTCTCCTCCCTCAAGCTGTGTAATTTAAAATATAACCTATTGTTGGCACAGGGGTAGACCTAGGGTTCAACGCTACAACAACGCACCAACAAAACCCTAACTATTGGCCCTTTCGGAAACACCTGTGAAGCAAATGAAGTCTCACCCGAGGTAGAGGTGGGGGTGGTTGTAGGACTCAAGTGTCTGCAACCTTAGCTGGGACACAGATCTGTGATTGTATTAATTAATAAGTCATTTAGCACCTTCAGCACCTTTAGCTCCTTAACATGAAATCATTATCTACTTCACTGATAAAAAAGAGCCTCGCAGTATCCACACTAATCTATCGTATACAAGAACTTAGCATAAGTAAAGAGGTTAGATGTAACTGATCAAGCACTGAGCATATTAATGTACATTAGATCTAACATTCTATACATCATTAGCACTGAGCATGATCAGATCTATCTAATCATCTAAAATCACTAAGCAAAGAAGACATAAACACATTCAAACAAGCACCAAGAAAGATAACACAGTGATTACGTGGTTCACCCCTCTCATGGGGCTACGTCCACCAACTCTTATTTTTTATTGCCTTCAGTCAATATTTTACAACACAGAGTCTCAAAACCTTACTCCGCATAGGAAAAAATATTTGCACAGCTCACTAGATCCTTCTTCCTCATGTTACAACACTAAGCCTTTCACAATCTGTCAAAACTACTTGCACTCAGGTCTGCAAGTCTCTTACAATCATGCACAAAGCATCCAAAAACCCTACTTTCACTTAGCATACATTTACATCACTTAGATTTAGCACTTAGCCTTTCATTTGTCTCCCCCTCCTTCTCTTCCTAGCCTAGGAATCTATTTATATATACAAATAGGCCTAAACATGGGTAAACCCATGGGCTGACATCCCTTTCCCATTACATATTCCCAAAAACCAAAAAGGAGGCCCAAAAGGGGGCCAAGATCCCATGATATCCGCTTCATATTGTTCTCCTCTTTCAACAGGTTGTTGAAGTCCTAATTAGGTCAACATGACCAAGAAACTCCCAAACTTGGTCAAGGGCCAACAGGCCCCCAACACTCACCTATGACTCATCCCAAGTCACTCTGGTCTGACCAACTCTGCCTCGAAGGCCTCGAGCTTGGACCAATCTAATTCAACTTGCTTCTTTGATGTGTCCTCTTTCTCAGTGAACTCCTGGATCACTGCATCGTTCACTGGTCCTTCTAAGCGTTGTTCTGTTATGAGGATGACCTAGTCTAGCTCTACTCCTTGGCTCTCGACCTCTGTAAATAGCAGACATTCCTTGTCTTGCATAGGTTGAAGTCATTGAGTGACTTCCATCACTTTTCTTTGAATCATATGAATCTTCTATTGAGTTGTGTGTTGTTCATGAGACCTGTTCATTCTATCTACTATTGACAGGGCCTTCAGTTGTGCCTATAGTGTATCTGCATGTTGTTTTTCTTCCTGGAGCTGCGACTCCAATGCCTATAATTCTGGATTCTCTTTAAGGTTTTCATATGTTTGGGTACTCTGGTTACTTAGCTGCTTTCACTCGAAGGAGAGATATTTTAATCTTCCCACTGCACTGTGAGCAGTTTCTTCTCGTTGGTCTCTTATCTCTTGAGGGGTTTCGGGTACAGTGTGGAGCTCTAGATCTGCAATGCACTGCTGGAGCTTCTAGATTACCTCTTAGAGTTGTGCCACCTACTGTGGAACTCTTTCTTTGATCTGTACTTCAACAATTTTCACAGAGCGAAGTGCTCTGTTGACCCTTTCCTTAACTTCAAGTTGCTCGGTGAGCAATTATTCCTTGCTTTGTTGTAGCTTTGCTTTCTCTTCATCCCACTTTTCTTGGAGAGCAAGTTTTTATCATTTTGCATTGTTGTTCTATTCTAGAATATCTCCCTGTTCTCTCTCCAGAGCCTAGGTGGCTTGTGTTGTTTCTTATTGATATTGTCAAAGGTGAGCTTCGACTGTATCAAAAATCCAGTGTAATTGAGTGGGCTCATCACCTAGTTATGGTGTTCCAACTGTTAGGGGCATAGTGGATACTGTGTGACTGGACTATAGTGCCTGCTGCACTTCTTAAAGCTTGGCCTTGATGCAATTGAATACCTCCTCCTTCTTGGCTTCCTTCTTCTCTACTATCTCCAGTGAAGCATCATTCAGTGAAGCGACAATGAAGTTGAAGTTGTCGAAGGTTAGGGTGGTCTCAAAATTGGTTCTAGTTGCTTTCATTTTCTTCCTTGAAGAAGGTTTCAGAGGGGAAACCTTCCTTTTCTTCGAGGGATCCTCCTCGTCTCTTGGCAGTGTAACCTCACCTTTCTTCTGTTCTATTTTTGTGCCATCACCCCCTTGCTCGGCTGAAATAGACGCAGTCTTTAGGATGCTCTTTCTAAATATTCGACCTCTTCAGTCTTCTTTATCTTGCTAGGTTTGTCTATATATGGTGCAGTTTTGGGGCTGTCAACATTGGACATCTCTGCAGGGTCCTTTGGAATAAGGAGTTCCACTGACCATTACTTGGTAATCTTCTCCAAGTCATCTTCTGTTAACTTGTAGTATGACTGTAGCTATTGGTGATGCTCATCAACGTGTGTTGTGATGTAGATGAAGTGGTGGTCCGTGTTGAATTTCATAAATGGCCTAAATATATGAAGTGTGTTTGGGTTTATGAGAGGCATGGCCTGATGACTACCTTAAACTAGTTATAATACATGTGGAAGACAAAATTTTACTGCCACTACTTGTTCATGTTGCTGGAATACCACAACGTACTGAAATTCGTGGCCAATGGCTCAAAGGGCTCAACATCCGAGAAGGTTGCACCTTTCGGCATCTCCCATGTGATGAAAGTGATTAATATGAGTAGATAGATAAAATGAAACTCATACCCTTGGTCCTGCGCTTCCCTGCAGTCTATTTCTAGCTAGTTCACCAAGTATTTGGCCCAATTCATATGTAGGCCCTTTGCACACTTCCCTGCGAGGTCAACTACAAATCTAGTTACTTGGGTCAGTCGGTTCTTATGAACTAGCTTGCCTGTGATCAGTTGACAGGCAAGGCGCACTACATCTCTCTAGATAGAGGCTATGTTGTAGCCTTGCATGCCCTTCTCTACATCGCCATAGGTATCCTTTATTCTCTTGGTGAGAGTGAAATTTGTGGTTTTCCAAGGTAGAAATCCTATGGGTCGGGGCCCTGCATGCTAAGCCCTATGATCTGATTAATCAAAGTCAGATCCACTATGATGTGGTAGTTCAACCATAAGTATCCTCCATGATAGCAAGACAGTAGCAACTTGACACAGGGATTCACTTCTTAATGCCTCCCGAAGTGAGGAATCTTCATTACATTAAGAAGGGTTGATTGTGCAAGGTCCTAGGTCCATGATTGAGTGATAATCTTGGAGTTCTTTCCTTTGGTTCATGTTAGATATTTATTAGGGGTGAGCATACTATAAACCTTCCTGTCGTATAGGTTGAAGTCACTGAACTTCAATGCGATGAGCTTATCCTGGTCGGTATGAACTGCACACACTTCTTTCAGAAGATACGTAGTGATCAAATCATACTCAAATTCACGGGGTACACTATTACGATTGATGGCACCACTCAGAGGTGGTAGATAAGTAGGTAGAATGCTCGAAATCATCTTAGCATTTGTGATATCATCTCTTTGCTTCATTTGTTTCTCATCAGTTGGCTGGGATGGACCAGTTCAAGGAGTGGAAGGAGAGGCCTGCAATCCTCTTGTCAATGATGCTTGTACACCTATAGAAAACCCTTGCTCCGACATGACTCTCTTTGTCATCAAGTCGATCAAAACCTCTTCAACAACTTTTTCTGCAGTGCTCAATGCTTCCGACATATGCACTTGGGGTAAACAATCTGTGGGATCGGGGAACAACTCAGACATGGTAATGAGATAGAGAACGAGAGCACAATGATCATTGTATAAACTTGGCTTAGTCTGTGGGCTCAAATTCTCAGTTGGAAAAAGTGTTCTCGATGCGTGGTGCAACGAGCTAAATAGGTAAATCGACAATGGTTGGCTTGCAATGGGTATGAGCCTCCATTAACTCATTTTCGATTCATTATGGCACAGTCCAACGGTCAGATGACAAACCTTTATTTCTTTTATGTCCGTTCGGAGAAGAAGTCGAACAGATAAATCAGCCCCAACGACTATATTTCTTCATCATGGCGAAGTGCCATGTGTCGTTGTTATGATATCTCGATGAAGCTCCAATTCTACAATTTTTCTTTCTATGAGGTATCCTTTAGAACCTCTTGTAACCTTTCAGTGTCATCCCTTTTCTTTCTTAACTTTCTATCCTTCTTTCCAGTGAGCTTCGTCTCAGTAATACTTTTCTCATTTTGATTCTTTTCTTCTTTGGTCTTAGTTACTTCGCGATGTTGAAATTCTTTCGAGATAGGTAATTCAATCTTTTGAGGATCCTCTAGTGTTCTCTTATCTTTGACATCTGATATTCTAGTATTAAATATCAATGATCTTCTCTCATGTTCCTCAATCAAGTGCGCGATCCTTCTGGTCATAAAGTCTTTTAACTCTTTCTTCTTTTGTTCCAAAACTTCTTCTTCTTCCTTTCATCTGGCTAGATCTCTATCAATCCAATGTTTTCCTATTATCATGGTAAATGGGGCGTTGTCTTCAACAAATTTAATAATCTCAAAGTCTTCTTTTATCAAATTTCCATTAACAGTCATAGGTATCTGAGTGAGCCTTCCACATAGGTTTACTAGATTTCCTCTGAATAAACGTATTCCTCCTAGTGAAGGGATCATAGCAGGCCTTCCTATAGCTTCCCAGTTTCTTTCTGGCATAATATTCATCTGTGTTTCCTCATATAGAACACAATCAATGTCAAAGTCCCCTATTGTTTCTTTGATGCATTCCTTCTCTTTGAATATCTCTGATAAGATGACATGTCGGTGGTCATTCAGATTTTCTTTCATCTGTATCAATACTTTCTCTGATTCTTTCTAGGGTCCTACCTTTTCTAGATCTTCCTTAGGGTTCTCTTGATTTAGGTTCATTCCTTCAAGCTTAGCGATCATTCTAGGGCAATCCAATACTTCATGGTCTAGAGCTTTACAACAAAGACAACTAAGTCTTCCATCAGGGAATTCCTTAGCAAGATGTCCCGACCTTCTGCAACTGTAACAAAGGGTTAATCCTCTCTTCCTTTTAAATGATCCCCAGCTTTTGTTGTACTGCACACTAGGATCGTATGAGCTAACCTGAAACAAATTATTTCTAGGATCCTGTATCCATTTGTTAGTCCAAACATATTTTCTATGCATAGGTATAACATATCTTTCATGATTCTTATCAGATCTATTCATAACAAATCTTTTTTCATCTATTAGTGCCCTAGTTTTTAAGCTAGGACAAAATCTATCAAACATACCTAGATTCATACTCTAGAAACAAAAATTTCCACTTATCTTAATTTTACAGAGAACAAAGATTTTAGATATAAGACTTTTTAACTATTCTTACCTTTATTAGAGCACAGAGCTTGCAGATCTTACCTCTTTTAGTCATAAGTTTCCACTTTTACCTTTCTTAGAGCACAAAGCTTTCAGATCTTGCTTCTTTTCTTTAGATCTGACCTCCTTTCTTCAGATTGAGCTTCTTTCCTTCATATATGGCCTTCTCCCTTTAGCACAGAGCTTCACGGGTCAAGTAAAATGTTGTGAACTAGGGCAACAGATCTACACACAGAGCTTTCACACTTTTAGATCGAATCTTTTCACAAATTTTATTCTTCCTCAGTTCCCAACAATCACAGTTTTGGTCCCAGCAACGGAACCATTTGTTGGCACAGGGGCAGACCCAGGGTTCAATGCTACAACAATGCACCAACAAAACCCTAACTATCGACCCTTTCGGCAACACCTGCAAAGCAGATGAAGTCTCACCCGAGGTGGAGGCAGGGGTGGTTGCAGGACTCAAGTGTCTGCAACCTTAGTTGGGACACAGATCTGTGATTGTATTACTTAATAAAGAATTTAGCACCTTCATTTCCTTAACATGAAATCATTATCTACTTCACTGATAAAATAGAGCCTCGCAGTATCCACTCTAATCTACCGTATACAAGCACTTAGCATGAGTAAAGAGGTTAGATGTAACCGATCAAGCACTAAGAATATTCATGTAAATTAGATCTAAAATTCTATACATCATTATCACTAAGCATAATCAGATCTATCTAATCATCTCAAAGCACTAGGAAAAGAAGACATAAACACATTCAAACAAGCACCAAGCAAGATAACACAGTGTTTATGTGGTTCACCCCTCTCCTGGGGCTACGTCCACCAACTCTTCTTCTTTATTGCCTTCAGTCAATCTGTTACAGCACAGAGTCTCAAGCCCTTACTCCACACAAGACAGAAGATATGCACAACTCACTAGATCCTTCTTCCTCTCATTATAGTACTAAACCTTTCACAATCTGTCACAACTATGCACTCAGCTCTGCAAGTCTCTTACAATCATGCACAAAGAATCCAAAAACCCTACTTACACTTAGCATAAATTCACATCACTTAGATCTAGCACTTAACCTTTCATTTGTCTCCCCCTCCTTCTCTTCCTAGCCTAGGAATATCATTATATATACAAAATAGGCCTAAACATGGGTAAACCCATGGGCCGACACCCCTTTCCCATTACATATTCCCAAAAACCCAAAAGGATGCCCAAAAGGGGGCCACGATCCCGTGATATTTGCTTCATCTTGTGCTCCTCCTTCAACAAGATGTCGAAGTCCCAACTAGGTAAACATAACCAAGAAACTCCCAAAACTTGGTCAAGGGCCAACACCTACCTACCTAGACCTCAATCCCTTTAGCACCTCCCTGGATATGACTCAAAAATGTTGGGGGTAAATATTGTAGTTGAATAAGTGCCTTGCGGAAATATTAATTGGAAACATTCAGATTATTTTCAACTAGCCCATATAATAAGACAAGTCAGTTAATGAAGAGTGGTTGGTAGTTGAACAACCAACCACCCCAATGAATAGAAGTATGGAGGGTTGTCAAAAGGGATAGGAAGCGGTCAACTAGAGGATAGTAGGAAATATCACCACGTGTCCCCAAGATTAAGAAATAAGTTTCCTTCTAATAGAATAAATATAAGGACAGGTTAAGAACCTACCTAAGTCATGTGTGCAAGAAAATGAAAATGGAGAGGCATGCAGCCATGATATGCACAAAGGGATAACTAGAGGAGAGGATGGGCCTATGGGGAA
The DNA here is from genome assembly GCA_009831015.1 of Picea engelmannii. Lineage (NCBI taxonomy): Eukaryota > Viridiplantae > Streptophyta > Pinopsida > Pinales > Pinaceae > Picea > Picea engelmannii. The sequence goes on along the minus strand of ML779624.1, from coordinate 1,110,161 downwards.
GATAGTTGATGAAAATAATGCATGGGTTCATGCAATAGAAGGACCAGAGAACCCGTAGAAGGGATCTAAGCTAGAGTATGGAATACCTAAAACGCAACTTGAGCTAAGGGGGCCACGAGCTTGATGCTGGGAAGGAATATGATAAACTTAGAAGAGGCCTGGGCTAGGTGAATGTAAGGAAAAATATCTACCAAGAGTAGAGTGAAGGAGAGTGACCTTCAAATATTGTTGAGAACCTAAGAGAGATTCCCTAGTGGTATCATGGATTTTCATGGGGGTGGCCAGAATGCTAAGATTGAATGAATTTGAGCCTACGGTTGGGTAAAAAGGAGAACACCCACATTCGGTTGGTGGGATATCAACTGTAACAGATAATTATTTCATAGGTTGTATGTAATTGAATTGAAATGCATGATTGAATGCTTGTACTTGTGCTATACATATACGTACTTGATTTATAGTTATGATTCTTATTGTATTTGAAAACTCCTATGTTTAAGTGATGGTAGGATGGAAATAATGGTGCATGCCCTGCACAACTAAATACAAGCTTTTTGTAATGTTCTAATATAAAATGAATGAACTTAATTTTATGATTCTCTCTCTCTCTCTCTCTCTCTCTCTCTCTCTCTCTCTCTCTCTCTCTCTATATATATATATATATATATATATATGGAAACTAGGATCATAAGTTAATAGTTGAATGTAAGGGAAAGAGCCTAGAGAAAAATCATTGGATTGTATAAGTCCTGAATCGGATGAAAAACCATGTTTTGATCTTGAAGGAATCACAATCATTGGATCAATGGAGTGAATATATTCAAATCCTGTATCCGAGAAGGTTACCATGCCTGTAGAGAATGTGCTCAAGTTAATATGGACTATTAATCAAGGATTAATCTTGAATTAACCTCTGTTATAGATCATTGTGGTCTCATTTAAGAGGTATTTGGGGGAGAGGTAATGTCGGCATGATGTACCATGATGACCTGGAACGCCAATGTGTCTAGACGTTGATAGGTTTCAGCCTATGAATGGAAACACTTATTTTGGAGGTGGGCCATAACTCATTCCCTTGGGTGAACTATGTCTTAGACCTTCATTTTATCCTTGGATGTTAGACCAAAAGTTTGAAAGATATCGATCATTGATTAGAGTACATATGGGATGTGATATCCATCATTGATCGAAGTGGAAGTGCTTAGATGTTGATGAGACGAGGTTTGACATCATGCTAACTTTATGTTGATGTCACGAGCCTAAGTGTACAAGGAAGCCAAGTGGAGTCTTGTAATTGTTTGAGGTAATAGGGAGTGGGTCCCTGTCGAGTTTAAGGGTTGGAAAGGTGAGATGAATGGGTCTATGAGTCTTCCAAACCACGAACTTGAGAAACTCACAAAATAATCTAAGTGTGGAGTGTTAAAAGAGAGGAAGGGACTCAGATCACTCTGTGAGTCTGTGAGTCCACCTACCCGTGAACCCAACAAACTCAAGAAATAATGAAAGTGTTGATACATCTCAGACAAAATTATGGAGGAGGGGTACATAATTGTAAATATGCAATCATATGAGTCTGTGAGTTTTCATATATGTAAAAATGAAAAAGTGTTGAGGATTTCAGGCAAACTTATTAAGAGGAGGTACAAAATTGTACGTCTGTGAGTCTTTGAGTTTGCATAGATGGAAAAGTGGCTAAGGTTTGAGACTCTTTGGAAGGACTTATGAAAGGAAGAATCATGCATTCATGAGTTCATGGGTATGTGAGTCTATGAGTGCACATAGATGGAAAATTGACAAAGTGTTGAGGCTTTTAGATGAACTTATGAAGAGGAGGTACATAATTTTACGTCCACAAGTGTGCATATATGGAAAAGTGGCTAAGTATTGAGAGTCTTTAGACAAACTTGTCAAGTGAAGGATTATGCATTTGTGAGTCTGTGAGTCCATGAGTCCATCAGTACATGTAGATGGAAAAGTGGGTAATTGTTGAGACTCTTCAGATGAACTTATGAAAGGAATAATCATGCATTTGTGAGTCCACGAGTCTTTGATTCTTCAACCTATGAGAGTGCATCAAAAGAAGTTCTAAGTGAGGATGGATGTATGCCTATGCAAAATGAAATTCCCCCATGGAATATTAGGCTAGTGACGCATTAGGATCAGGGTGTTTCCAAGTCAATTGGCACATAAAATGAAACATAATGTGAATTCCATGTGGAAGAAAGAGATATGTTTCCTATGTAAACCCAATAACTATGGAAGGTCGTAGCTTTTGTTCCATAGCTCAGTTATGAGTGAAATTACCGACCTTGGAAATATCATGAAAATAAAAATAGGGTGGAGATATGATAGAGAATATTTAAGGTTGTTAAGAGAAGAGAAAATTTAGTACCCCATCCCCTAAAAAGGTACTTAGGGAGTTGGGTCTGTTACACTGTGCTTTCTCCTACATCTCTGTCAATGGGAACTCTAATTCCCCTACTGATATTTTCAGTACTCTGTGATCTGTTGATGTTGATGGTTATGATGTCATATATTTTTCCTATGTGGTCTTGGTTTTACTCTAAATCTATTCTTCTTCTCTCTTTCTGACTGGTGGTATCCTGGTTGCCTCCAAAATATTGCATAGTGTCTCTATCTTTGCTTGCATAGTCATTTGCATATCCTCCTTTTTCTACGTGTCTTAGAGAAATTATTTCTCCATTAATTCCTTACTTGATATATGACTTTGTGTAAGTCCTCCTCATTCAAGGCTTGGATCACTATTGGATTGATGGCTTTCCTCTTCTTATGCTTATGCATTGATTTCTCCTTCAAATGTTCCTTCCTCTTTTCTCCCACAAGTGGTGGGATTTCCTAAACATCACCTTCACCATTTCCTTTCTCTCATTGTTCCGATTATTCTTCTTCTTGATCCTTTTTTGGTTCTTATGAATCCTTTTCTGGTTGTTGCATGTTCTTCTGCATTGTTTCTGTCTTTGGGATTCTCCACTATTCATCCCAGTCATTTACAATCTGAAGGATTTCTTTGTCTATCACCATGTAATGTGTCAACAACCATTGTTGAGTTGGATCCTTTTTTCCCTAAATATACATATGGTTGTTCCCTACCCTAAATCACATAATGTCCTTATAAGCTTCAACTATCTGTGGTTAAATGCGCAGTGTGTCTTCAATGCATTGTTGAATAGTATTCTTATACACATAGAAAGTTAGAATATTTTCCAATTGTCTGTTTTTATGCACGATATTCCACAATGATATATATCTTGCTGCCAATAATGGTTTATACATTCCTTCTAGGAACTGCGTCTCTTCTGGATCCATCCAAGTAGTCAATGCTATCAAAATTAATAACCATGCATAATGGAACTCTATGCCTTTCTCCTATTCCTCCCTGCAGTCCATTAAAACTTGAGTCACAAGAAATGTTGACTAGTTCATCATCACTCTTGCTACACATTTCTCTATTGTTGCTATGAATTCCCTTGGCACTTGGTCCTTGCAAGTTTTTCTCAGTAAGGGCATCACTTGTGTTGCAAATATTACAGTATCATTGTTGATGCTAGCAATGTCTAGTCCACACGCTCCTCTTAATGTGCCATACTTTTCCTTCATTCTTTTTGCTAGTGATTTTTCCTTCATCTTGTATGTGAATAAGGGTAGAGGGTATTCTCTTTCCAAAGGTGATGCTATAATATACGTAATCAACTGGGTTTCAATTGACACTTCTCTATCCAACCATAAGAATTCTCCATGGATGCAACTCAACAATACTTTGATGAAAATGTTTATCTCCACACTCCTGCAAAAATTGGGTATCTCCAACAGATTTAGTATTCCTTTCAGTTACAATCTTGTCACTTATTCCTTTGGGTCAACTATGATTACAAGTGATTTGATGTTCATTCTGTGTGCAAATAATTCTATGGTGCTAACCATGGAAACTTTTTTAAATCTCCTAGGTCATGGTTTGAATATCTCATGTTCTCTATTTCACCTAACATATCTCCCTCAACAGTGAACCCAAGTGGAATCACTGGTGTAAACATGTCATACTTCACCTCCTTCTATAGTATGACTTGTTTTTCTATCAGTTTTCTTGGTGGCACATATGCTCTTGGAAAGTTCACCAAACTTGGATCTACTTCTTCTGCCCTTGGGACTTCTTCCTGCACCAGCACTGCTACCTACTTAGTGCATAGTTTCTTTGTTCTTGATTTATAATCTCCTATATTTGGTGGTGCCATAGCTCTCTGTAGTTTGGTTCTTCCTTCAACACACTTAGATTTTCTCTTTGTAGTCTTTGTCTCTCCTTTGTCTCTCTGTCCTCTCGAATGTGCATGCAACAATAAATTTTTCTCATCGCCCTTCTCTACTTTTATATCTTGCTGCCAACTATTATCTTCCTCTTCACACCCAAACCTACAGTTCCATATTATTGTACTCATGTTCAATTCCTTCCATGTTTTTCATTAAATTCGGATTATCCGGTGAATCATGGTCTAGATTTTCCATCCTGTCAAAATATTCATTGCCATTTTTCATTTATGACTACATGTTCCCACCGTCTCACCATGATGTTTTCTATTTAATGATTTACCCATCCTCGTCACATATCTTTATCTTGGTTCTTCACTTCTCCTTTCTACGTAGTTCAACTTTCCTAACTTTGCATGACATTTTCTTCTTCATCTTTGATTATTTGAACGCTACCTGATTAATAACTTCAATTATCTTGTTTTTCAAATGTGTATTGTGACTTGACTCAAGCTATTCTTATTAATTTTTCTTTTTTTTTTCTTTTTCTCTATAATACAATGTAATAAAAATACTATGGTACACATACTTCGTGGTTAGACTAGTGCGCGGAAGCATGACTGTCCCTATACACTTTCTGTAATATCCCTAGGCCACACCCAATTGTAATATAGATGAGAATGTACTTAAGCTGGTGAGTTGTTTTGATATAACTTTGTATAAACATTTCATGACATAGTCTGCGCATGTACTGCGCAATGCAATGATGAAGTGTGCACATTCTAGGATACTATGCATAGCATCTTAAGTTCACATGATTGTGAGGCCAACAAGCCTTTGTGTATATGTTATGTTTTATAGGCTGGTGATCCAGTTATTATAAGCTAGGATGCTTATGTTTTGATTAGGCCAGAGAGCCTAGATGTTAAACGTTGGTGCGCCTATTTTTGTATATGTCTCATATTTAATATAAAATAAATCATTGCGTATAGACCGACAATGATAAAAGAGATGGGGGACTAAAATCCACTGGTTAGGGAAAGGGAGGGGCTAATTTAAGGAAAGGGGCTAAGCTAGGGAGCTTAAGACAAAAAGGAATATTATATTAATATTTATTTAATCATAAAGTATGGATAATTATTTATCCTAAGTTCTAAAGTTGGGAACAAGTGGGCCAAAGTAGCTCCCAACATGACAAGTTTCAAGTTGGGGACATGCATACATATTGTTGGGAATTAGTTCATTTCCTATCATTTTTTCCATCATTCTTTCCATCATTCAATCATCCAGTCAATCATCCATGACTATTCACACCCATTGAGCTATCCTTTGTATCTTCATGACTGTACCTGAACCCGTATACATAGCCATTTTTGTTGGTGTGTCTGGTTAGCTTGGGAGCTAGACTAAAGAAGTGGGTTTTCAGGCCCATGAGAAATTCTCTGGGTGAGAGAATTGTTGGGTATTTATTTCCTGAAGGTGTTGAACTGCAACTACAGTGCTCTGAGACTTCCAGTCTGGCTTGTTGCTGAAGCCTGGAAAGGAAGTGGGGTAGCTGAAGGACTGTTGAGCAAAGAAGGGGCACACTTCTTGGGTGGGATAGGCATGTGGAGAATGAGGGACTGTGGGTTGTTAGTTTGAGTTGGAACCTGAGACAAAATCCATCATGTTGTCTATGAGCCTTTAGCCTAGTTAGGAATCCCTTTACCCGAGTGGAGTTTAGTCCCAGCTCGGGGGTGACTCACTGTTGAGAGTGATGAATAGTGTGGTCTAAGGATGGGAGGTTCATGGAAGGCCTGCACACAGTTGGTGACATTCTTACCAAGATAAATTCCAATCTGGGTGATAAATTTACGTCCTGCATTGTTATTTATGTTCTTATATTTATGGGTTTATCTATGTGTGTTTATAACTGTCTATAAATTTATGGGTATTTCCTATATATATTGCATGTATATGTTTATTGTCATTTTAGTATGAATCTGTGCATTTACATAACATATTTTTCTGTTATGTTTTATATATATGTTTCTGCAAGAGCTCTGTGTCTATATAATTTAATTGCATGTCATTCAAAAAATTTATATGGCATAGCTTAGTTAGATGATGGGTATGTTACAGTATGTTCTACAGAGAGAGAAAAAAAATAGTTCTCTGGCATAGTGTGGCCCGACATGGATGGTCGGGGATGTTACACTTTCAACCAACTATTGTTTACGATCCCTTCCATGGATTCCCCATTGAATTTCTCCAATTTAAAAACACCTAGTTCTGTCACAAATATTATCACATATGGACCCAACCAGTGTATTTAGAACTTTCCAGGGTGTTGTGAAAAAATTGCTATCATAGAGTAAAACTAAGTCTCCCATCTGGAACTTCTTCTATTTAATGTGTATATCATGCCACACCTTTTCACATGCTTTCTACACCTGTTGATGAAACAATGCAACAAAATGGTCTTCCTCTAGTTCTACTAACTTTGACCATATTTTCTCTACTACGCCAAAATCAACGAGCTCTATTAGTGTGACAATACACCGACTCGACACGATTAATGCCATGGGAATAATTGCTTCTTGCCAATATACTAAATGAAATGGTGTCTTCCTACCAACTTCTTACATGTGTTCAAGTATTCCCATAGTACTATAGGAATCCTCAAATCCCAGTCCTCTATATTTACATTACATATCTTTGTCAATGCATTCTCTAGGATCTTGTTAAATGCTTACACTATTCCATTTTCTTCAAAATGATAAGGTGTGCTCTTCTAGAGATGAATCTAAAATTCCTCTGTCAAAGTAGAAACCATTCTATTTAAGAAAAAAATTCCCTAATAACTCATGAGGATTCTCATACATCCAAACCTCGTAACAACATTCTAAAAAAAAATTCCCAATAGTTTTTCTGTCGCAATCTCTGACAGGTTCTGCTTCATCCCATCGGGTCAAATGATCTATCACAGTGATTATGTATTTTGTTTCTGACCTATTTGTCAGTGGTTTGATTGGTCCAACTAAATAAAATTCCCATTTTTCAAAAGTATGTAATGTAACTTGCAATACTAAAGGCATCTCATCTCTTCTAAATGGATTTTCAACTCTCTGACAAACATCATAGGTCTGAAAAAACTCCTTAGCATCCTTATGAAGGGTGGGCCACCAACGTACCGTGCACAAAATATTATGAGCCATCACTTTCCCTGCATAGTGTCCTCCTACAACTGCTTCATGTGCAACCGATAATATCATAGGTCTTTCATCCTCCAATACACATCTCCCAAGAATATCGTTTTCACCTTACTTATACAAATTCCTAGATATAAGTTGATAAGTTGCTACCTTTACTACTAAAGTCTAACTGTTTCTTTTGTGCACTTGTAAAATCAGGCAGGGCTACTCCTATGATTAGGAACTGGACAATATCTATGAAGTAATCATTGACCATCTGTACTATGAACAAGTGCGCATTTGGTATATTTTCATCCAAATTCCTTGCATCTTCCCCTGTTAGTATGCATGACAAATGATCATGTCCTGAGTTCAATTTCCCTAGTTTCACAATCACTTAAATTCATATTCCTGAAACATTGATATCCATATTCATATCTTCCTCCCTAAAACTATCTTATTGACTAATTATCTCAATGCAAAATGATCTGTATACATCCTAAAATGTGATCCTAGCAAATAGTGCCTAAAATTTTGTAGTGCATACACCATTGCTAGTCCTTCACAATCTGTAGTAGTATAATTCTATTTGGTAGTTGACAAATTTATACTATAAAATGCAATGGCATGATCAAATCCTTCTTCCCCTGGTTGATATAGAACTGCACCTAATGTTAAAGATGATGTGTGTACATGGACATGTAATTCCTTGTTCCAATATGGAAATACTAGAATTGATGCAGTAACCAGTCTGTGCTTCAAGGTGTCCAAACTCTGTTGACATTCCTCATTCCATTGAAACATAACCTCTTTCTTCAAAATTTTCTCCAATGGGGCTATGATCTACACGTATTCCCTTGTAAAATTTCTATAGTACCCTATATCTCCACACTCCTACGAAAATTGGGTATCTCCAACAGATTTAGTATTCCTTTTAGTTACAATCCTGTCACTTATTCCTTTGGGTCAACTATGATTAAAAGTGATATGAGGTTCATTCCTATGCACAAATATTTCTATGGTGCTAACCATGGAAACTTTTTAAAATCTCCCATGTCATGGTTTAAATATCTCATGTTCTCTATTTCACCTAACATATCTCCCTCAATAGTGACCCCAAGTGGAATCACTGGTGTAACCATGTCATACTTCACCTGCTTCTATAGTATGACTTGTTTTGTTGTCAGTTTTCTTGGTGGCACATATTCTCTTGAAAGTTCACCAAACTTGGATCTGCTTCTTCTTCCCTTGGGACTTATTCCTTCACCAGCACTGCTACCTACTTGGTGCATAGTTTCTTTGTTCTTGATTTATAATCTCCTATATTTGGCGGTGCCATAGCTCTCTGTAGTTTAGTTCATCCTTCAACACACTCAGATTTTCTCTTTGTAGTCTCTGGCTCTCCTTTTTCTCTCTGTCCTCTCGAATGTGCATGCAACAATAAATTTTTCTCATCTCCCTTCTCTACTTTTATATATTGCTACCAACTAGTATCTTTTTCTTCACACCCAAACCTACAATTCCATATTATTGTACTCATGTTCAATTCCTTCCATGTTTTTCATTAAATTCAGATTTTCTGGTGGATCATGGTCTATATTTTCCATCCTGTCAAAATATTTATCGCCATTTTTCATTTATGACTACATGTTCCCACCGTCTCACCATGATGTTTTCTATTTAATTATTTACCCATCCTCGTCACATATCTTTATCTTGGTTCTTCACTTCTCCTTTCTACGTAGTTCAAATTTCCTACCTTTGCATGACATTTTCTTCTTCATCTTTGATTAGTTGAACACTACCTGATTAATAACTTCAATTATCTTGTTTTTTCAGATGTGTATTTGTAGTGGCCATATTTTTTTAACATCAATTAATTCTACAACATAGCAGTAAAATTCAATAATTCCTTTAATTGAGCAGAATAGTAAAATTCAAAAATTTCTTTAATTGAGCACATTCGCATATAAATTTATCAACAAATAATAAAATTTTATAGCAAAATAAAACAAATACACAATTTAACATTCCTGGGTCTGATGCTAACCCTATGTTTTCTGCTTGCCTGGTTGACCATTGCTGCACTGTGTAAACACTACCCAAACCTTGTTCCACCCTGCCAACTAGGTCAACTTCCTAGCTCCAGGATATCATATGGATATCATGGCCCCCATGCCCAAAACCTCCAGCAAACCGGTGTCTGTACTGATCCAATCCAACTACAGAACTCAACTCCCCTCTCTGTAATCCAAGAGAAACCTCCAAGAAAAATCATAATCCCCGTAGAATGATTCCCCTTCGTAAACCTCCTCCCCCTCCATATCCTTCCTTCACCACCTCTTTTATTTACTTCCTTACCTACACATAGTTAATGCCCTTTATCCTTTCATTTATTATGTTATCCTTTCGTAATTAATATCTTATCCCTTTCCGTGTACATAACCTTTTTAACAATATAATTTATTAACCCCCTTTTATTTCTTTACTTAATTAATTAATGAGTTAATTAATACTTAATTAATCCTTGACAATCATGAACAAGTAATTAATAATAATTAATTAGTTAAAGTTATTTAAGAAATAATTATTGTTTAGCTAACTTTTAGGACAGTTAGATTATTAAATTAATTACAATTAATAATCCTATACATCTATTTAAGTAGGGTCATTACATACACCCCCCCTTCAGGAAACTTCATCCTGAAGTTAAGGTATCTTATGGTACAAAGGAAAAGAAACATGGTTCACACATTCATAACAAGTAATCGACATTATCAATAAGTAAGTCAAGAAAACTCATGCATACTAGTGTATATGTACAAGAAATGCATGTGTATCTAGTACATGAAAGTCTCGTGCATGTACTAATAATCAAAACTACCATACTTTAGTAATTTATGTATGCATCCAATCCAGTCAGCAAAACTAGTCTTTTATAAAAGACAACAACCAATCAATTGTTTGAGAAATTCTTTAATTACAATTATCCGGTTCAACTATTTTATTTAGACAACTGTGGTTTAGTTACAAAATTATGAATATTCATATACACACATTTTATTTTTATTTTTTTCTTTTTTGAAGGGAAAACATTAAATTCCACCACAAGACAGATCTCCATACCTTCTCAACTATTACTACTCATCCTTCCTCCCAAACCTACTTCCATCTCCATTCTTATCCTTCCTCTGCTAGACCATCTTGGAGCGTAAACTATATTGACTTAACTCCAAATAGAACCCGTAAGCGGAAGTGTCGCTATCTTGACCAAGCTTCCCTAGAAGGCATCTGACAGTCATCATCACATGTCTTGGGGAGCATGAAATAACACTATCCTCCCATGACTTCAGGTTTCAGAGGATACACGGTGGGAAATTCCTCCACCCCTCCTAATAGGACTAGGGTCCACACCCTACAATGGAGGATACATGGTGGGAAATTCCTCCACCCCTCCTAACAGGACTAGGTCCCACACCCTACAATGGAATACACAGTGGAACCTTGTTGCTGTAGGTTTTGTCATCGTTTATTCGGTTTTGGGCAGTGTCATTACCTGAAATCATGCACTGGTCCACATATCATAGCAATGCATCCAAACCAATATAATTTCACATACAATATTCATACCATAATGTTTCTTAGTTAGTGGTCCTGATATCCACTTTCATCATCATTATTCCTTGGCTATTTCATAGCCCATAACCTGCAGATTAGTCTGTAACACAAACTCATACATTTCTATGCATTATCATCATGTAATTGCATACTATCATCATTTCAATTT
>ML779624.1:1074554-1098891 GCA_009831015.1 Picea engelmannii | reverse complement strand
AAGTTCATACATTTAAAGTTTAGGTGTATCACTTAATAGTTTCATTGTGACTAGAAAATAAAGTATATAGGCCTCAGGTAATCCTAGCTGTCTAAGTCAAAAGGTGGTGTTACATACACCCAACCTTCGAGAAACATGTTCTCAAGGTGGTCAAAAAAGTGAGGGATAGTCTCGTCGTAGTGTCTTGGCATCTTCCCAAGTAGCAGATCCTGGACTATACTTGTCCCACTAGACCTTAACTTGGTCTACCAGACGATTTCTGAGCTGTCGAACTCTACGGTCCAATGTGCGTAACGGTTCTATTGTGAGGGTTCCCATGTCCGATACCTGTAATTCCTTCCAATTTAGTTTATGTGATTCCTCAGCAACATAATGACGTAAAACAGATACATGAAATACATTATGAGTTTTGTGTAAGTGGGGTGGCAGTACGAGACGATATGCAATGGGTCCAATTTTCTCTTGGATCCTGAATGGTCCTATAAATCGAGGTGACAAATTTTTCCCCTTCCCGAACCATATGGTACTCTTATTAGGCCTGATACGAATGAAAACCTGGTCTCCCACTTCATAACTTTGGTCGGTCCTGTGTGCATCTGCATAGCTTTTCTGCCTATCCTATGCTTCCTTTAGTCTCTGCCTAATCTAAATCACCTATTCTTCCATTTCTTGAATCAATTCTGGCCCAACTGTTACTCGGTCTTATAGTCTATCCCAACTCAATGGCGTTCTTCATGGCCTCCCATACAAAGCTTCGTAGGGTGCATTCCAATGGAGCTATGGCAACTGTTACTGTAGACAAACTCTACCAAAGGTAGGTACTTCTCCCACTAGGTTTGATTATCCATTACATACATCCTAAGCATGTCTTCCATGACTTGATTTACTCTCTCAGTTTTCCCATCTGTTTTAGGATGATAAGTTGTGCTTAAGTTCAACTGAGTCCCCAATGCTGACTGTAAACTTGTCCAAAACCTAGAAGTGAATCTGGAGTCCCTATATGAAATGATATTCTTAGGTATCCCGTGAAAACGGATAACCTCGCTTACAAACACACGTGCCACATCAGTGACATCGTAAGTGTCTCTAACCGGAATAAAATGAGCACTCTTGGTTAACTTATCCACTATCACAAGAATGGCATTATGTCTATGGGATGTGAGCAGTAACCCCACAACAAAATCCATAGAGATGACTTCCCACTTGGACATAGGGACATCATGTGGTTGTAGGAGGCCTGCCGGGTGATGGTGGTTGGCTTTCACTTGTTGACATTCTAGGCACTTGGCGACGAGATGGACTACATCACACTTCATGCCTACCCAAAAAAAGAGCTTCCTCATATCTACGTACATCTTCTTCACACCCAGATGCGCACAATAAAGTGCTCTATGGGCTTCCTTTAGTATGATGCTTCGAATATCCCCATTCTTAGGGATGTACATCCTTCCTTGATATCTTAACAGTCCATCTGTTTCCATACTATATCCTTCATACTTTGGATCTAACTGCCTCCCGCTCTGGAGGTTTGAAGTAACCTTTAAATACCAACTATCTCCTGGGAGTTGTGTCAACACATGTTCCCTCAGATTGACCTTTAAGGTTACCAAGGAGAAGATACGTGGTCTCCTACTCAAGGCATCTGTGACCACATTTTCCTTTTCCTTGATGTACAAAATACCAAAATCGTACTCACTCATAAACTCACTCCATCACCTTTGCCTGGCATTCAGATCTCTTTGAGTGAAGAGATGTTTTAAACTTTGATGGTCCATTTTGAGCTCAAAGTTTCGCCCCACAAGATAGTGCCTCCAAAGTTTCGGAGTTAGCATTATAGTTGCCAACTCTAAATCATGAGTCGCGTATAGATCCTCATGTTTCTTCAACTTCCTTGACGCATAAGCTATCACTCATCCATCCTACATTAGCACGGCCCCCAACCCTTGCTTCGAGGCATCCATGTAGACTGTAAAGTCCTTTTCCATATCCGACACTCATAGAATTGGCGCACTAGTTAGTAACCTCTTAAGCTCAATGAATGCACTATCACATTCTTCTGTCCATTCATACCTGACCCCCTTGCGTTGCAAAGTGGTGATGGGTTTCGCTATTTTTGACAATCCTTCCACAAATATCTGGTAATAACCTACTAGCCCCATGAATCTTCTCACCTCATGGGCATTTTTCAGCACTGGCCATTCCATAATGGCCTTTACCTTTTCTGGGTCCACAAAGATTCCTTCGCCGAAAATGATATGACCTAAATAGTGGATCTCTTTCTGGAAGAAGGAACACTTCGACAGCTTCCCATACAATTTGTTCTCTCTAAGGTAGGACAACACTATTCGCAAGTGTTCCTCGTGTTCTCTTTCATTCTTGGAATAGATGAGGATGTCATCTAAAAAGACTTGTACAAAATGGTATAAGTACTTTTGGAATACGTCGTTCATGAGGCTCATGAATACTGTTGGCGCATTGGTCAATCCAAAAGGTACTACAAAAAACTTGTAATGTCCAAACCAAGTTCGGAAGGCATTTTTTGGGATATCACCTTCCTTAATCCTTAACTGATGATACCCTGATCGCAAATCGATCTTTGAGAATATCGCTGCTCCTTTCATCTGATTGAAGAGGTCATCTATTCGCGGCATCGGGTACCTATTTTTCACTGTAGCATGGTTCAAGTCCCTATAGTCTATACACAGTCATAAAGATCCATCCTTCTTCTTTACAAAAATTACCGGTGCACCCCAAGGTGAGCCACTGGGCCTTATTAGCCCCAAGTCCAGTAACTCTTTCAACTGCATTTGCAACTCACAAAGTTCTGGCGCTGTCATCTGATATGGAGTCTTGGACATTGTTCTGCACCAGGTTTTAGCTCAATAGTAAAATCAATCTCCCTCTTAGGAGGTAACCCTAGTAACTCATTCCAAAAAACATCCTGAAATTATGACAATACCAGGTACTGATCCAATGAGGGTCCCTTCCTTTCATCTACTGCTTCCACTACATAAATTCGACACCCTTGCCTCAAGAAATGCTTAACCTTCATAGTTGATATAAATCATAACGACACTTTTCTCTATACACCTTGGATCCCTACTCATCTTCCTTCATCGTCGACACAAAGCACCCTTTTTGCGAAACAATCTACCAAAGCTTGGTGAGTTGCTAACCAATCCATTCCAATGATTAGGTCATACGCCCCAAGAGAAGTGACATATACCTTCAACCTGGTAGTACACACTCCCAGGTCTACTATACAATTATCAACACTAGGTCCTACCGCTTTTTTTTCCCCCGAAGCCATCTCGACTTGTTTAAAGTCATCGTGCTCGTAGGCTGCCAACCCACTCTTTTCTAATGAAGATGGCGAAATGAAACTATCTATCTCACCAGAATCAAACAAAATCTTTCCATTGATATGATTTAGCGTACCTGATGACTCCACCACCGTGGATTGATGTTCGACCTGGCGATTATTAACCACTGCGTAAATCTGGTGACTGCTACTTGCTCTCCCCATCAGTGCCTTTCCTTCTCTATGCACGAACCCTGATTGTAACTCTAGAAAGTCATGCTGGTAATGGGGTCCTCCGCACCCCCAACAGGTAATGCGAGTTTGAACCTATGCACTGTTATGTGACTATCTCTGAAATGAGTTCCTTCCCCTGGAACCCCTGCCCCTACTCGTTGCTCCCTAAGATGGTCGTGGACCTGTCTGCGTTGTTGGTGATGAATGAGATGTTGCACTTGCTTCCATTGAAATCCCTGAGGCTACTATCCTTGGAGCAACTCTGTTCCCATATGGCAGTGACCTTGAGCCCCCTCCCCCAGGAAATGTCCTTGGGGCCTTTCCTACGAATCCAGGACCATGTGGAAATGTCGGTCTTGTACCCCTAGTCAAGTTCATGTGTTCTTCCACATAACGTGCATTTTCCACCGCCTCCACTACTAAAGACGGTTTCCACATCCGCACCATAGCTCTTATCTTAGGGTTCAATCCATAGACGAAGCGCTCTGCCTGTCATTGGTCATTATCCATATACGAAACATATTTGACCAGTTCTATAAATCTGATCTCATATTCTTCTATAGTTTTGTTCCCCTATACTAAGGCATGAAATGCCCCTACCTGTTGTTCCTCGTAGTATGCTGGTAGATATTTCCTTCGGAACCTCTCCTTGAAAAGTTCACAAGACACTGTGTCTGGGGTAAGGTGCAATTATCTTTCCAGGTTACCCCACAAGTTCAAGGCGTTGTCTCTTAACTGAAAAATGGATATCTTTTCCTTTGAGTTGGACGCATAGTCCCTTAAGCCAAAACACCTTGTCATGCCTTCCAACCATGCTTCTGCACATTCATTGGCGTGACCCTCGGTAAACTCTGGAAGTTTGATCTTCTGCAATTCTCGCGTGATGTCTTCAGGTGGAGGTCCTCCCCTTGAATCCCTTGATGCTTCTGGATTACCCATTCCAGACGGTGGGGGTTCCACTTCAGTCCCTGTCGGTTGTCACCCCTTTAAAGTATCATTAACAGCTTCCAACGAGCACAGTATGAGGGCTAGTTCGGGCGATGGTGGTGGTGGCGCTGGTGGTGTTGGCGGTGCTTGCGATGATGCTCCCCTGCCTCGACTCCTTCGAGTCCTGACCATCCTGTATGATTTAAACTGCATCACCCCAAAGTTGGCAAGGTGAGTTCAAGGACATTTCAAATTGGTGCTACTTAAACTTAGAAACAGGGTTAGGAGTAAGTTTTCTTTACTTGTCTATAAACAGACATTACTCCATTAGGGGATTGGCTAGGTTAGGGTTAGGATTAAGCATCTAAGCTTGATTTCTTCGCCCCTATGAAAAACAATTATTGGTTCCCTTGCCCTGTAGCTACACTATCCTTGCACCATACTCACCACTTCCTATGCTTACTCTCCTAGTGCATATGTTGCCTCCTTCCCGCTTGTCCTAGTCTAAGCCCTTTTAACTTTTTGCTTACAACTTGATTAAAGTGACTTCCGACCTTATGTTTATTAATTTATGCCGAAAGGCGTACACCTATTGACAATGGGCACAATTAATGATCTTTTAATCTTATTTAACCTTAAACCCTTATCTGATGGCTATGCATTGAAGATGTTGGCATATTCTTAGTCATCCTCCAAAATCCATGGGTCAGATTTGTTGTTCATAACTTTCTTGACTTTATTAAGGCATCTGTTAACATGTTTACTTTTTAACATTTACCTAATCACATTAAAAAAAATTGTTGTAAGGATATATAATTACCATGTTTAAATGATTAAATAGGATTAAACCGTGGCATATAAATAATTGTCCACAACTGCTAGCCACGTTTCGGCATTCACCAGCACTATGTACCTTTCGGCGTTAACCAGCCGCCAACCACTTTGCGACTGTGCTAGTTTATTAAAAACTAATAATATAGACTAAACTTAATCCTAAGCTTCAATCGCCTTAATCAACACTTCAATTTATTCTCGAAAATTAATATTATTGTCAGTGTTAATTAATTAGTCACTAATTTACTTAATCCTTCCTATTAATTTAATTATCATTATTTTTATTTTTTCCTCCAAGGCACATACATGGTGCGTTGGTGTTTGGTTGTTCCTTAAGGATTAGGTAGTGGGTGGTGGTCAGGGGTTCAAAACCCATAGCCTCCATATCACCCCTCCTTTTGTAATTTAATTTAATTTTCTTTTTTTTGTTTTTGTTTTACAGTATTATATCGGGATTAAAATATTATATATTTCTCAACTTAAACAAATTAAAAATATATATAATAAGAAAATTTAATAAATAATTAAAATATAATGTTACAACTAAAATTAAAATTATGCCAATTAAAAAAAAACGTTGTATTGGCAACGTGGGGATTGCATGCCACCCACTTGCCCGAAGACTCACAAGTCGGCAACGTGGGGCTTGCATGTGACTTGTGTGCCCTTCGCTCTCCTTATTTGGAATAAAAAAATGACCATCTCTTTTAAACCCTAAACTCTTACACTTCTCCCTCATTTGTTGTCGTTGTGCGAGGAGGCGTGAGGGAGCATGGCCGCCATGGTTAACCCTCTCCTCCATACTACCTGCAACGAGTGGGTGAATCTGCAGGCTTCTGCATCAAGTGAATTTGGAGAGGAACTGTAATTGTTATTATTTATGTTTGCTTTCATGGCTACAGTTTTCCCTTCATAACAATAGTTTTCGGTTTTCCTTTCACAACCATAGTTTTCAATTTTCCCTGCATCCTTCAATTCAGGAAGAAATAGGCAAGGATAGAGATAGAGATGTACATATTCATTTGATGTGTTTTGAGTGTCAGGTTTGTATCCATATTGTGTATAGGGCGATCTAACAACGAGGTTTATTGGGCTGTAATCCTTACAAATTTGGTAATGGGTTTGAGGACTCAGGCCAAACTCCTTTCTGTTCCTATGTAGGGCTAACAGATAGATTGCTATAAGTCGATAGAAAGAACAGTCCAGGCTTTGGGAGGACAGAGGCCATTTAAGACAGCAAAAGCTCCAGAGATTGGTACTTCCCTTTAATTTTCATCAATGTGAAGCATCCGTAGATGTGGGTTGTTTTCTTCTTATGGGAGATAGACAGAAGGGCACGAGAATTTAGCCTAGGTGGGATTTACTTTTTGAATTGATGGGGTTTTGCCCACTAGTGCAGCCTTCTTGATGATAGTTTACAGGACCGGTTGGTGGTATCAATTAGTCATCTCTGTGGATCGAACTAGATAGAATATAATAGGTAGTTTCCCTTGTCAAGAACAGAAAAGAGGACAAACGGGTGGGTGATATCTGCAGCCTGCACCAAATTTACACTCTTCTGTTCTCAAATAATGTTGACATTCTGGTTGGCCAGGTCATTCAAGGAATGCCTCTTCAGTTTTTGTATTCATAAAACTCATTCCAATGGGAAGTTTTGCTTCTAAAGATGACAAGGTATTTTAGCATCATAAGGAGAGGTTGTTAGTCCCGCCGTCTTTAGCAAATTCAAATTCAACAGTCATGGCATCATCCTCGAATTCCAATTCAACAGCCACAGGAGCTTCTTCCACTTCAGGGAATCAACTGGTGGAATGGCAATGGAAAACTGATGACCTGCATGGGAATTCCTACGATGCTTCATGTAGTGCATCCATCGAGGCCATGCATGCCCATGTGACTACTCCGTGAGGTGACTACTCTGTGACTACTCCATGGAGATAAGCATCGACCAGGGTTCGACTCCGACTTCTCTTGGTCTGATTATTGTAGGTGAACGTGTTCGATCGCTACTAACTTCTACCTATTCATCATTGTACTTGCAATCATGGCTCGTCGCGATGGAGGTTCGATCTCCCGACCTTTTGAATATTGATTGTTTGGTTGCTTGGATTTCTCTGTTTTCTCTTTCCTATGTCTTTACTAATTCAACTAGAAATAAACCCTAGAGATTTGGGTGTTCCTGGAGAACAGTGTTGCCATTGTTATCTGAATAAGTATCAGGAGGAGGCTAAAAAGGATGCAGAGCCTAACCAGACATGCGGTTCATCTCCTTGGAGGTCAACACTTCACGCCTCGGCAGGGTTCAATCCTTGATCATTCACAAGTTCGAGGGATCCACATTGAACCAGGAGCTTGGGAGAAAGCGGTATGCGATTCATGCCATTCTTTTTATCTTCACCTTTAAATTTGGGTTATTCTTCCTTCTATTCACTCATTGAAAGATAAATCCATTGATAACATATTCTATTTTATCCATGTACAAAACCCCTACGATCTCATCAAAATGTTGCTTTATAATATGATACAAAGCACTATGTTGGCTGTAGCACATTGGTCATTCTTTCTTCACTGCCAAATTCATCTACGCCTCCTTGTTTGGAGAGGAATTTTTATTATTGTTTACTTCTATTTCTTTTTTTCCATTTTTGATATTGTTTTTTTTTTTCCATTTTTTTTTATATTGGTTTTCAATTTTTTTCCCCTTTTAAATGAGTATCAGTGAATTGGTTAAAACGTTTTTTTTTTTTATAGCTCAATTGTTTACTTCCCTTCACTAAATAATTCAAAGAACACATCTATCTTGCATTCAATTGGTTTTTTTTTTAAGTAGCCTGATGATTACAATAAAGAACGGAGATATGATGATGCTCTATGTTGTAGCCTGGTTGTAGCAGGGCTCCATAAGGTATGTTGAAGCTTGGACGTAGAGAGGCTCCATAAAGTATCAGCGATAATAGTTGTACACTCTGAATGAAGGCTCATCTTTATAATTATTCGATAGAGAATACAGTCTGCTTGCTAATCCACAGTGGCATATACCTTGTTGAGGGTTTTGTTCCACATTAACATGACTACTATTATAGGAAGAAAATACTATTTTAATGACTATATTAAACTGGTTGTGCTATTTTAATGATTATATTAATTTGGTTGTATTGTAGGATCTGTATGCCTATTTCAGTTCCCTACATCAATAGGGAATTTCTATATGATTCATGGATTGTTGGCTTCCTGAGAGATATTATCAAAATGTTATTCGTTGTTAGACTTCGTCTAGGAGTTTGCCTTTGGGACATTTTACCTATTGATTTTTGGATTACCTTTCCTATTTCCTGGCTTGTAACAACCCTAGTAGTTAAAATTCGTGTTAAAATTCATATTGCATTTATTTTTTTATTTTTTTTATTAAAATTTATGTGTTTTGTTTGCAGGTTAAGCGTAGCTGGAGTTAGAGCTTGAAGTTTTGGCCCTTAGGCCCAGATTTCAAACAAAAGCTCTGATACCATGTGTAGTGGCCATATTTTTTTAATATCAATTAATTCTACAACATAGCAGTAAAATTCAATAATTCCTTTAATTGAGTAGAATAGTAAAATTCAAAAATTTCTTTAATTGAGCACATTCGCATATAAATTTATCAACAAATAATAAAATTTTATAGAAAAATAAAACAAATACACAATTTAACATACCTGGGTCTAATGCTAACCCTCTGTTTTCTGCTTTCCTGGTTGACCGTTGCTGCACTATGTAAACATTGCCCAAACCTTGTTCCACCCTGCCAACTAGGTCAACTTCCTAGATCTAGGATATCATATGGATATCCTAGCCCCCATGCCCAAAACCTCCAGCAAACCGGTGCCTGTACTGATCCAATCCAACTACAGAACTCAACTCCCCTCTCTGTAATCTAAGAGAAACCTCGAAGAAAAAATCATAATCCTCGTAGAATGATTCCCCTTCGTAAACCTCCTCCCCCTCCATATCCTTCCTTCACTGCCTCTTGCATTTACTTCCTTACCTACACATAGTTAATGCCCTTTATCCTTTCATTTATTATGTTATCCTTTCGTAATTAATATCGTATCCCTTTCCGTGTATGTAACCTTTTTAACAATATAATTTATTAACCCCCTTTTATTTCTTTACTTAATTAATTAATGAGTTAATTAATACTTAATTAATCCTTGACAATCATGAACAAGTAATTAATAATAATTAATTAGTTAAAGTTATTTAAGAAATAATTATTGTTTAGCTAACTTTTAGGACAGTTAGATTATTAAATTAATTACAATTAATAATCCTATACATCTATTTAAGCAGGGTCGTTACAATATTGTGACTTGACTCAAGCTCTTCTTATTAATTTTTCTTTTTTTTTTTCTTTTTCTCTATAATACAATGTAATAAAAATACTATGGTACACATACTTTGTGGTTAGACTAGTGCGCAGAAGCATGACTGTCCCTATGCACTTTCTATAATATCCCTAGGTCGCGCCCAATTGTAATATAGATGAAAATGTACTTAAGTTGGTGAGTTGTTTTGACATCACTTTGTATAAACATTTCATGACATAGTCCGCACATGTACTGCACAGTGCAATGATGAAGTGTGAACATTCTAGGATATTGGGCACAACATCTTAAGTGCACGTGATTGTGAGGCCAACGAGCCTTTGTGTATATGTTATGTTTTATAGGTTGGTGAGCCAGTTATTATAAGCTAGGATTCTTATGTTTTGATTAGGTCAGAGAGCCTAGATGTTAAAGGCTAGTGTGCCTATTTTTGTATATGTCTCATATTTAATATAAAATAAATCATTGCACATAGACCGACCATGATAAAAGAGATGGGGGACTAAACTCCACTCGTTAGGGAAAGGGAGGGGCTAATTTAAGGAAAGGGGCTAAGCTAGGGAGCTTAAGACAAAAAGGAATATTATATTAATATTTATTTAATCATAAAGTATGGATAATTATTTATCCTGAGTTCTAAAGTTGGGAACAAGTGGGCCAAAGTAGCTCCCAACATGACAAGTTTCAAGTTGGGGACATGCATACATATTGTTAAGACTTATTTCATTTCCTATAATTTTTTCCATCATTCTTTCCATCATTCAGTTATCCAGTCAATCATCCATTAGCATTCACACCCATTGAGTTGTCCTTTGTATCTTCATGACTGAAGAAGTGGGTTTTCAGACCCATGAGAAATTCTCTGGGTGAGAGAATTGTTGGGGATTTATTTCCCGAAGGTGTTGAACTGCAACTACAGTGCTCTGAGACTTCCTATCCGACATGTTGCTAAAGCCCGGAAAGGAAGTGGGGCAGCTGAAGGACTGTTGAGAAAAGAAGGGGCACACTTCTTGGGTGGGACAGGCATGTGGGGAATGAGGGACTATGGGATGTTAATTTGAGTTGGCACCTAAGACAAAATCCATCTTGTTTTCTATGAGCCTTTATCCTAGTTAGGAATCCCTTTACCCGAGTGGAGTTTAGTCCCATCTTGGGGGTGACTCACTGACAAATATCACAGGTCTGAAAAAACTCCTTAGCATCCTTATGAATGGTGGGCCACCAATGTACTGTGCACAAAATATTATGAGCCATCACTTTCCCTGCATAGTGTCCTCCTACAACTACTTCATGTTCATCTGATAATATCATAGGTCTTTCATGCTCTAATACACATCTCCCAAGAATACCATTTTCACCTTACTTATACAAATTCCTAGATATAAACTAATAATCTGCTACCTTTACTACTAAAGTCTAACTATTTCCTCTATGCATTTGTAAAATCAGGTGGGGCTACTCTTATGATTAGGAACTGGACAATATCTATGAAGTAAGCATTGACCATATGTACTATGAACAAGTGCACATTTGGTATATTCTCATCCAAATTCCTTGCATCTTCCCCTGTTAGAATCCATGACAAATGATTAGGTCCCGAGTTCAATTTCCCTAGTTTCACAATCACTTAAAATTCATATTCCTGACATATTGATATCCATATTCATACCTTCCTACCCAAAACTAGCTTATTGACTAATTATCTCAATGCAAAATAATTTGTATACATCCTAAAATGGGATCCTGGCAGATAGTGCCTAAAATTTTGTAGTGCATACACCATTGCTAGTCCTTCACAATATGTAGTAGTAAAATTCTATTCAGTAGTTGACAAATTTCTACTATAAATGCAATGGGATGATCAAATCCTTCTTCCCCTGGTTGATATATAACTACACCTAATGTTAAGGATGATGCGTGTACATGGACATGCAATTCCTTGTTCCAATATGGAAATACTAGAATTGATGCAGTTACCAGTCTGTGCTTCAAGGTGTCCAAACTCTGTTGACATTCCTCATTCCATTGAAACATAACCTCTTTCTTCAAAAAAATCTCCAATGGGGCTATGATCTACACATATTTCCTAGTAAACTATCTATAGTAACCTATATGACCCAATGTTACCTACAGTTATCACATTGACATAAGTGGTGGCAAGTCAATAATAACAACAATCTTCATAGGATCAACCAAAAATCGTTGTTTACATACTACATGGCCCAACAAGATACCAAATGTTGCACAAAAAATGCATTTCTTCAAGTTCAAACAAATATGGAATAGTCTACATCTATCCAACATCAAGTGCAGAGTTTCAACCTAGTCTTTCAACAAACTGAATACTACCCAATCATCTAGATAAACTTCTAGGAATTTATGAATGAATTATTTAAAAGACGAGAAAACAACTTGGGAAAACACTACTGGCGAATTTTTCAACCCAAAAGGAATGATTGCATATTAGTAACATCCCCATTCCATTGCAAATGTTGACTTGTGCCTATCTTCTTGTGCAATCTTAATCTCGTGATATCCAGAGAATCCATCAGTAAATGAGAAAGCTTCTTGTCCTCCTACATTATCCAAAACTTCATTTGTAAACAGTGTAGGAAAGGGGTCATGTAATCATGCATCATTCAATTTTCATAGATCCACACTAATTATGATAAAATTCTCAATTCGTTGATTAATCAATAAAATTCTCAATTCGTGAATTGATTTTGGGGAAATTTGTTCCAGAATTATCAACCCACAACGATTTCTTGTTGCAGAGGTTGAATTGGTGTTGTTGGGGTGAAATTGAATGAATTTTGTGGTTGCAGAATGTCTATGGTAAATCGGGGAAAAGTTAGGAGAAATCCCCAATTTCTGCAGTGGAATTCATGAGGATTTAATGCGCATAAAGGTGAATGTGCACAGGTGGGCACACTAAAAATTCATGATGCACAGTGGAAATCTTGTGATAGGTAAAATTCGGTACTACACGAAAAGATATTGGCATGCTGGTGCGCGCACTAAATTTCGGTGCTGCATGGAAAAATGTTAGTGTGCAGGTGTGCACGCTAAATTTTGGTACCACGCAGAAAAATAGTGGTTTCCTGGTGCGCGCGCTAAATTTTGGTGCCATGCGGAAAAATGTTGGTGTGAGGGTGCACACGCTAAATTTGTCATTGCGCAGTGTGCATATGCATAAGAAGTGTGCATGGTGTGGACATTCATAATAATGGCACGCGTGGTGCGCGCAATATTGACATAGTGTAGTGGAGTTTGGTAGTTGTGCGCACAATGTGAGTATATGTTGTCGCGCAACAGTTTTGTTAATGGTGCACGTAAAGTTTTGGTGCCTAGTGGAGACATAATAAAATCTGGCATGGTGCAACACATTGAGTTAAATGCACATAGAATATCAATGCACGATACAAAAAAAACTACGCATGGTACAAAAACTATGCGCAGTGGATATTGGTGCGCGACATAAAAGTAGTGTGCGCAAGTTAGTGGCGCGATAGAGAAGTGATACACAGTGATTTTAAAGTGCGCAAAGCACGATTTCCCTTGTGTTGTTGTTGTGCATGGTAAATATGGGTTTACAGGTTGAAATTTGTGCACGCAGAGTCGTTTGGAAGGTGAATAATAATAGAAAACCATTGATTTTATGTGACGTTTTATATCATTTGAACATCATCTTTTTTTAGCGCTTTTTTGAGGGCCTTAAGAGCGTTTTTAGCAACTCAAAATCCAAGAGACAGAGGTGTATCGAAGGTACACTGTGTCTCTGCAGCTCAAATGAAAGAACTCAGAGAGATCTTTCTAATGGTGTAAATCATTCGTCAACAGAGCTTTTAAGAGAAAGTTACAACTTAAACAGTGGAGGGTAAATTATAAGACACAGTTAGCTTCAAAGAGCCATAACTTTCTGCTCCAGAATCGGATTGAGGCGCAGGAGTAGTCAATGGAAATATATTGAACCATAGAAGGAATTCTTGGATCTAAATTAAATTTCCGAGCATGTTAAAGGTGTTTAATATGGAAAATAAGGTACCTATAACATTCCAGACCAAAAACACAAATGGCCTAGAACTTCAGCAAGCTGTAACTAGCAACCCAGAACCCAGAATGAGGTGAAAATTGGATAGAATGTCCATAATATGTTTATGCAGAACCCCAATTAATCTTGTTGAGCCTCTAAATTGACATCCCCACTACCCTATTACACTCCTCATATACACCTTTTTGGCTTACCTAAGATTGGATAAATGACAAAGAACACTACCATTAGCCATTGATGAGGTCAGAAGGTAAAGTATAATTAATTCATGCATTTTTATGGTTTATTGATCTAGGAGATTAAATGTTTCACGTACTAATGTTTTAATTTTCCACGTGTAACCTTTGACCTCTATATGAGACGAACCTTTATGTACCAACTCAGCCATCTGGTACTTATGTGCGAGATTGCCACTGTCTGAATCCGGTACCAAGCGCACCTTCCATTTAGATCTGGTACCGAATCTCACCTGTCGCAATCTAGTAACAATGGCCGTAGAATATCATGATCTGGTACCAACCACTTGTGCACTATTTTGATCTGGTACCATTTACCGAATCTCACCTGTCACGATTCGGTACCAATACAGGAAGCAGAATATACCATGTTTAGCTCCAGATCATGCCCAAGATAAATTTTAGATGTTTGTTGAATCATCAAAGCTTTAGCAAGGTTATGTTAAGATAGATTTTTTTATTTTCTTCATCCTCATACACTTTGTTTCATGAGGATGAAGCTTAAAAATATGTAACCGAATGTATAAATTTGACAATTGACTGATTCGCTAAAAGATCTCACCTCCTTGTGTTTCACGACTAAGACTGTTTAAATAGTCATGGCAAGGATGGTGGAGGTAGTAGAGGGTTAACATAACACAGTATGTGAAGTAGTGTTACATATTGCAGAATATGTTTTGAGTTGAAGTTTAATAGAAAGATGTCAATTATTTCTAGGTCTTGATCATTTATGAATGAATGTGAGTTGAGTTGTTATCATAGTTTGATTTTATGTTTTGAAATTTGAGTAAGAGGAATGCGTGGATTGAAAGAAATCTTACTGTACACTCCAATCGTTGACCTGCTGAAGTGGAAAGGGCCCACTACCCAACAAAGGTCAACATCCTTATAGATTAGTGTTGGTAGTTGATTTCAATAGTATAAATGTTAGACTAGTTGAAGCTTTGATCTTTTCAGATGATAGCAGTATAGTTCAATTTAGGTTTTGATTGCTTAGAGATCTTTTTCATATGCTCTATTTCTGTTTCTATGAATTTGATTTCATTTCATGGAAATAAATGTTGGCAGCAGTAGTCGGACATATTTGAAGGAGAACTAGTGAAGTTCACAATAGCACATTGTGAACCACAACATACTCAGTATATTGACTGTTGAACTACCCATGCTATGTCTTGATGATTGATGTGTGATTTCCCTTTCAGAAGTTTGATTGCATAGTTAGTTTTCTGGGTCAGATAGCAGAGTTGATCTGTCAAAGAAATCCATCTCATATTTCCATGTGCCATAGTGGAGTAGATAGCCTCTCTGTGAAAGACAACCAAAGTGTGTTTTGATTTTCTAGTTTGTTTTATTTCCAGCATGCATAATCTAGAATAGTTCTATACTCATGACATTAGAATTACCTTTCTTACTAGTGTCTTGTAACTCTGTTGATTATGAATCTTGGATTGATAATTAATGAGTGAATTATATTACACATGTAATTAGCACAACATTTTGGTGTCGTTGTCGAGGAGTTGCAAACGGTAGGAAGTGATTTTTATCTTAGATTGTTTGCATAGTTTTTTAATGATGTTAAAGGTTGCTTGTGGGAGGGGGATAAAATGTCTAAGATGTGAGTGAAGAGCCACGCGACCACTAGAGTGGGGTTCTCTGAAGCCAGGTTGTCTTCTTACCTTCTAGATAGAATTAGGATTTCAATTCAGCTAAGAATCAAAATTTCCATTTTATGCATAGATATAGAGATAATAAGGGTAGATTTGTAAGCTCTAAAGATTCAAAAACAACCCCCCCACTAATCCAACTGACACTAATGCAGGAAAAATTCCACAAGGAGAAAGTTCAAGGGGAGCCAGCAAGGCTCCAAAAGAAGAACCTGAAACGGAATAATAAACATTGGGGTGGGCAGAACGTGAATCTGCTGAACGTTTAGGAGACACACAAAATCTAGTTTCTGAACCATCTATCAATGGAATGGTAGAAGAAGAAGGAAATGCATCCACTGAGACTGAGACCTTTGGGTTTCCAATCTTGGATATTTCTAGAAACATCAACATGAAGAATATCCCACTATCATCATTACCCACTTTCAGAGGTATGTCAACTGAAGACCCAGATTTATTTTTATTTCAGTTTGACATATTATGTAGAAGATATAACTACCCAGACAATGCCCAAAAACTTAAGCTCTTTCCTGCTACAATGAAAGATTCAGCCTTAAGATGGTTCACGAGCTTAGGAGAAAATGCAATCCTCTCTTGGGATCAGATGAAAGACACATTTTTACGGAAATACCAAGACTATTGTAAGGATAATGCTAAAAATGACATTTTTAAAATGCAGCAAATAGAAGATGAAATCTCTGAAGACCACTTAGAAAGGTTCTTATACAACTACCAGAAATCAAAATTATTCACCACAAACCCAGTTATAGTAGGAACCGTATTTTTGAAGGGTATTAGAGATGACTGCATAGAAGTTTTAAATTTCTTAAGTTGGGGAGATGTGCACCAAAATCCTTTTGCAAAGATTGTAGATTACTGTAGAAGATACTCAATAGGAAAAGATAAAATAGGCAAAGCACCAAGAGATTCTTTTAGCAGAAATACAAGACAAAGCTCAGGAACTGTCACCAGAATTGAGTTAGGAAACTTATTAGAGAACTTTAAAACATACATCTTGAGCACAATCAGTAACCAGTTAGATACCCTAAAACTGAAAAAGAAACAAGAAGAAGAGACTATTTTAGCAATCTTTTGTCCTAGATGTCGAAAGAAGCATGGTGAGAAAGAATGTCCATTAAATGTCATAGAAATTTTTGGCCTGTGTACACTAGAGCACCCCACATCTAAGTGCCCAACTTTTCTTGAACTACAAGCCATGTATAGGGGAGGAGGACTCTCACAAGAACAATCATACCCTTCCAAAAGACCTTGGAGAGCAAAAAACCCCAATGCATTTTATGACCCTAATTCACAGTATCAACATCAACAATGGGGTCCTTCCCCAATGACCTATCCACAATGGACACCTTAGCAAGCTCAAACTCAACCTTGGCAACAAGGTTGGAGGGGGCCTGTGTATGGGAATCCCTCTTACCCTATATATCCACAATATATTGCAAACATTTCCCAATTAGTACCTGGATTTAACCCACCAAAGATGCAAGCTTTACTCCCACCTCTTATAGAGCAGCAATTTACAACCCCCTTGAACCCTAACCAGTAGTAGTAGGTACCTATAAATTCCAATCAACAACCAAAAAACCAAGCTACCCACAACCCTCCGAGACCAACAGTAATCCATGCCCAGCCAATCCATAACCCCAATAATCGACCCACCCACCCTATGCATAATACATAAGTTCAAACCTTTCCCACCTATGAAATTCAACTACAATCAGGGAAAATTGTAAATCAATCAAATCCTGGAGTAATAATTCAAGAAGAAAATAATAATCATTCTAAGGAAGAAAACACTCAAAGCACCCCTGTAGAAGAAGATACTTCCCCTCCTATTCCAATCACTTCTCAGTCTGTTGGAGTACCTCAACAAGTTAATCTTCCACCCTACCCCGAAAGACTATTAGTGAAGAAACCTGACCCACCCTTGCACAAAGATATAGAGGATGAATTACAAAATGTATGTATAAAAATACCTCTACTGCAAGCCATTAAGGATATCCCCATATATGCCAAAATTATAAGGGATCTTTGCCTTAAGAAACCAGGAAGGAAAAATAAGGAACCTCCCCTTGTTCAGGTGGTGGGGAAATTATCTGAATTTATCTCTGAAATTCCATACAAATATAATGACCCTGGGAACCCAATAGTCACTGTTGAAATCAATGGTATTTCTTTACCAAACACACTCATTGATTTGGGTGCAGCAATTAATGTAATGCTTTTTGACACTATGTAAAAGCTCCAAATCAAGTAGTTAAGACCAATGATAGAGTTGGAAGATAAGTCAGTCATTAGCCTTGCAGAAAGTTTAGATGATGTCACAGTCACTCTAGCTTCTTGGGAATATCTAGTAGACTTTCTAGTCATCTAGTCTAAATCATCCTCCAAACCAAGACACCCTGTGGTTCTTGGCCATCCTTGGCTGGCCATAGTAGATGCCTTTATCAGTTGTCGGTCTAGTGAGATGACTATATCCAATGGCCCACATAGCCAAAAGCTTGTCCTCTTTCGTCCTGCCCAACTGGCACAGGAGATACCTGTCTAGTTAGAAAACCCTTATGGAGAAGAAAATTACATTAGACCCTTGTTGACACTTGAACAGGTAAAAGGAATGCAAGAACAATAAGATGAACAAGTCTTAAGTTTATTTTTGGTTGATACAAATTATATTGAATATCCAAGGTCTTTTGCAGAGTTGTCACACATTTTCAGTTCTGAATTTCAACAAACTTAGCACCCTGATATCACTCAATTATACACTTTATCACTAGCTCCCTCATAGAAGGAAGAAAGTACTGAACTTGTTGAGATTAACCCAGGAAAACCCTTGTATATCAACTCTAGTTTGGAACCAGAACAAAAGACACAAGTAATTGAAATGCTCCAAAGACAATTTGATGCCTTTGCATGGGATTATGTAGACATGAAAGGCATTCACCCTGACACATGCACACATCATATCTACACTAATGACCAAATCAGACCAGTTAGACAGCCTCATCGAAGGATGAATCCATCCCTTAAAGATATTGTAAAAGAGGAATTGCAAAAACTCCTTCAAGACAATCTCATATACCCCATTTAAGATAGTCAATGGGTGTCTCCACTTGGCATAGTTCCCAAGAAAAATGGTAAGTGGATAATATGTGTAGACTTCATGGAGTTGAACAAAGCCACCCATAGGGAATATTTTCCCTTGCCATTTATCGATCAGGTGTTGGATACCTTGTCTGGAAAGAAGTATTTTTCGTTCCTAGATGGGTTTAGTGGTTATAAACAAATACAAATAGCACCCGAAGACCAGAAGAAGACCACTTTCACCTGCCCATGGGGAACCTATGCTTATAGGGTTCTTCCTTTTGGACTTTACAATGCCCCAACCACTTTTCAAAGGGTTGTCCTAGCCATTTTCTCTGACTTGACCAATGATTGCGTGGAAGTTTACATGGATGAATTTACAGTCCATGGAAAAGACTTCCAAGAAGCTTTGACTAGTTTACAAAAAGTCTTGATTAGGTGTAAGGAAACCAATATTTCCATAAGTAATGAAAATTCAAAAATGTTTCTCACTAAAGGTATTGTTTTGGGACATCACGTCTCTGGTTTTGGAATGAGAGTTGATCCAGCAAAGATTCATATTATCACACAAATTAGAATACCTTCCTCACAAAAGGAATTTCACAGCTTTCTAAGGCATGCTGGCTACTATAGAAGATTCATTCTAAATTTTACAAGCCTAGCTACCCCTTTATTCAAGTTATTATCTAAAGAAGCTGAATTCAAGTTGGATGGTGAATGTCAAATATCTTTTGAGATTATAAAATAGAAATTGTCAACTACCCCTGTATTAAGAGGACCAAATTGGTCCCTTCCTTTTCATATATGTACCAATGCCTTAGACATAGCTCTTGGGGAAGTTCTTGGACAAAGAGAAAATCAAATGCCTTATGCTATTTACTTTGTCAATAAAAATCTGTCTCCAGCCGAAGTTAATTATTCGGTCACAGAAAAAGAATTGCTAGTTGCGGTCCATGCTATCAATAAATTTAGACACTATATTACAGGATATCAAGCTTTTGTACACACTGATCATTCAGCCATCAAATTCTTAATGAACAAACTTGTAACAAATCATAGAGTTACAAGATGGTTGTTATTATTATAAGAGTTCAATATCAACATTATTGATAGACCTGGTACGGATAATCTTGTGGTTGATTTCTTATCTAGAATGATTCATTTGGGAGATAACACACCAGTAGAAGATAACTTTCTTGATGAAAATTTGTTTTCTATTTTTACATTCACTCCTTGGTATGCAGATATAGCTAATTATCTTGTGACAGGGAAGATGCCTTAGAAATGGTCTCCTAGAGAAAAACAAAAAGTAATTTAGCTAAGTGAAAACTACATGTGGCACGATGATTGCCTCTACAAAATAGGACCAGATTTGGTAATTAGGAGATGTGTAAGGGAAGATGAAATTCATGATATTTTTCAAGACTTCCATGATGGTTCTTATGGAGGACACTTCACAGAAAAGAGGACCACTTATAAAGTTCTGCAATCTAGTTATTATTGGCCTCATATTTTCAAAGATGCTAAAACCTATGTATCCAATTGTGATGAATGCCAATGAATGGGTAAGCCTACTGCACGAGACCAAATGCCACTTCAATCCCAAGTAGTCATTGAGCCTTTCAAGAAATGGGCATTAGATTTTGTAGGGCCCATTAATCCTGCATCTAAAAAGAAAAAGTACATACTTGTATGTACCGACTATGTGACTAAGTGGATTGAAGCAAAATCTTTACCAGCTGCAAGTGAACAATCAATGGTAGATATCCTTTTTAATGACATCTTTACTATATTTGGTGTACCTCGAGAAATTGTGACTAATCATGGAACTCAATTTACCTCTAATCTAGTCAAAGTTGTTACAAAACAATACCAAATTAAACATAGGAAATATACACCCTACCATCCACAGGAAAATGGACAAGTAGAATCTACCAACAAAGTTATTGAGCCCATTCTTACCAAAATAGTACAGGTACACCACAAGGACTGCGCTGACAGATTACTAGAAGCCTTATGGGCTTATAGAATCACCTGGAGGAATACAACAGGACATACACCCTATGAGTTGGTGTATGCGAAGCAGGTACTTCTCCCCATAGAATTCCAGATCAAAACCTTCAGGACTACAGTACAAGTTGGCATGAACTTGGATGAATCCCAACAACAAAGAATCTTGAAACTTAATGAGTTGGAAGAAATCAGGCAGGAAGCACTTCAAAGAACCACCCTCATTCAAGAGTAGAGAACAAAATGGCATGACAAGTATCTCAAAAAGAAAAAATTTCAACAAGGAGATTGGACCCTGTTGTATGACAATAGATTCAAGAACTTCAAAAGTAAGTTAACTAGTCATTGGATGGGACCTTACGAAATTGACATAGTCTATGACAATGGTTCAAGCAGGATAATGACAATTGATGAACAATAGACACGACTACTTGTGAATGGTCACCGGTTGAGAATTTATAACAAACCCCTATCAAAAGAGGAATTTTTGACTTGTATACTACATAATTCAAATATGAAGGTGATCAGTAAGGAGGGAGACCTTCCTACTGATCCACATTGATTCATTGGTTTATTTTTAAACTTTTGTAATAGGTGTGGATTGTGTTAATAAGTTGAAGGTAACAAGTGATTCTTACCTCCTTTTATTTTACTTTCGCATTTTATATTTGTAAGTAGATTTCTATAATTTATTTGATCCTTCAAGAACTTCCTAAACATCAGTTTGTAGGCATCAACAATACTCTATTCTACTC
Organism: Picea engelmannii; assembly: GCA_009831015.1. Classification (NCBI taxonomy): domain Eukaryota; kingdom Viridiplantae; phylum Streptophyta; class Pinopsida; order Pinales; family Pinaceae; genus Picea; species Picea engelmannii. Next base: position 1,077,419 of record ML779624.1, on the reverse strand, counting down.
CGGTACCATAAATCTTGTTCTGGTTCGGTACCAGCAGTCCTGTGCTAGTCCAGTACCAGAAGTTTGTCCTTATATGGTACTATCAGGACACATCACCTATTTGACAGGGAATGCTATGTATATTTAAAAATATTATGTCAACTAATATGAAGTATGAAGCCATGCATCAACCACTTAAGCTATAACTAAGAAGCCAAATGCAGCATCAAATGGCATCCCTTATGAAGCGATAATTTCTTTTAGTTATGTTGTTGACTAAAGGGAAGTATTTTTAATTTCTTTTGGTTATGTTGCTAGCTAAAAGGAAGAATTTTTAATTTCTTTTGGTTATGTTGCTAGCTAAAAGGAAGAATTTTTTATTTCTTTTGGTTTTGTTCCTAGCTAAAAGGAAGTATTTTAATTTCTTTTGGTTGACAAAGAAGACATAATCTTTACCTATGATTGTAAAAAAAAAAATCATGCTTAATCTGCTTTAAAGTCTAGAGGTTGCCCTTATCCAGTATTTCAGCATGATTAAAGGGATAAAAACTATATTAGCCTACAAGTAACTATCTCACCCTAACTAGAATTCAATAGTATTCATTGGATTATCTTTTCTAAAGTATATGAACACTCTCTATCAAGGGCACACTAGGAAAAATTTTATGGAAGAGGATGTATCAGTACCCTAAGGTAACTTTAGGTCATTCTCTTATGGACAAACTCAAACAAAATTATACATCTGGATCCAATGTGCAATACAAAAGATTATTTTTCATTCATACAAATCCTTAAAGACATCCAAATAAGAGAATACACCTTCCAACCCAATACCATCCCAGCCTATAAAAAGGTTTTCAGATGAGCCTCCCCTATCACCATGCAAAAACACTCTTTAATAAAATTGAAATAGGTGACTATGGACAAGAAGCCTCTGATGGAAAAAGGGTTTAAGAGACTAACCCGCCAGGATACTGAACAGGTCTGCTGGCAGCGGGTAGCAGTTTGTGGTATGACTAGGCAAACCCATCAAGGTACTGAACAAGCCTGTTGGCAATGGGGCATTCTGCATGGGGAAGGGATGTCTCTCACTAATTATCAAAACTACCCCACCAAAGTAATGAACAAGCTTGATGTAAGTGGGTTCTTGTTGAGAAATGTCTCATCTATACTTGTCTGATTGAAAAATCCACTTTTGTCATCTAAAATATGAACACTACAAGAAAAGCTCATTGTTAACATTTATGAGATACAACTCCAGATTACTAAACAAAGATAATTATTACAAGAAAATGTCCATTTGAGAATTACCCTAAGTCAACCCTACTGGTCTGACATCTAAAGCCTACATTACCTAAGAAGGAAACTTTTTAAGAGTGGAGCCCTAACTAGGTAGTCTAATCTACTTATACTTTGAAATTTATCTATAACATCTAATGATAGTAAATCTCTTAAGCAAGTTAGGTTGGATCTGTTCTTCTGGCAAAAATATAAAAACCTCCCTATTTTCACTGTTGAATGCTACCCTTGTTAATACATCATCAACAGAAAGGCAATTTCAATTTTTTAGTCATGTGATCATATGCTAGGTGATAAATGTACTTTTGGAGTTTGATTTGGTTTCCTTTCTCTTATCATCTTTTCTCCATTATGATACAGAGTGTTGGATCTTCTTGCATAAGGATATGCAACATCTTTGGCATGGGGGAGGGTGAAAGAAGATCCTTCATAAATCTTTTCAGACTCACATTTCATCTTTAGAAATCAGCATGATCATCTTACAACCCTGAAAAACCAGACACAAAAGACGATAAGCATAGAATAAATAATTTTCACGAAGTACAGGAAATTCCAGTACCAAGATTTTAGAAAACTCCATCCTAAAAAGATGAACTCTGACAATCTACAAGATTCAAATACAAAGGCAGTCACATATGCTATGGGTATTGATTATACAATGGTGAAAACAAAGGTAACATGGTATTATTTACTTTCCCTTGCTTATAAAACTACAAGAGGTATGAAAACATATACTAGATCTTATGACCTTAGTGTTAAAACCATGCACCTAAATTTCACTTCCCTCATACCCATATGCTTAACCTTAATCAATCCTCTCATAACATAAGTTCTTGAAACTAATTGAAGGCAAAATCACATCAAAAGTGTGAATATGGAGCATGTCTAGTAATGATGGGCCACGAACGTGCTTCATCCTTAAGAAAATCACGAACTTATCTTGTGTCATGAGCCATGATTCAACATCAAATTCACCACTCAAAGGTCCAATCACCTATACCAAACAACAATGATTCTTCAACACCCAACTTTTCATCCCCATCATTATGCTAAACGGGCAAAAATGAAATGACTTATCTAGGTGGCGAAGCCATCCAGATGAGCCTCATCTTGTCTTAATTTCCCTTTGCGACATCTTTTCTTAAACTCACCATTCAAATTAGTAACACCATCAACATAGTTTTTTTGTCGTTATCAACTTTTCTCCAAGTCCTGAGCTTACTCCTCTCTGCGATCTCTGGTACCAAACCCTTACCTTCATCAACTGACTAAATCCCTGCACTACAACCCGATTTTCTTTTTGTTTTCTCACAATTTATAAATATGGTTGTAAGTAGACATGAACTGGTCTTCCAGATTTATAGAGAGACCGAGGAGTTCCAACTATGTAGAGATAAGTATGCTAGATCAGGATGGATGCCATTTTTGGAAAAATTCGCAGGCTAGCATGAGAAGGTATCTCACGCATTTATTCAGGGTTACGATGGAGAGATTGTGCATATAGGCAATCTGTAGCTAACAATCAATGAAGCAACCTTAAGGGAAGTCACGGGATTACCTAACAGAGGAGCCAAGTATTTCAAAGGA
>ML779624.1:1015955-1066652 GCA_009831015.1 Picea engelmannii | reverse complement strand
AGAGTAGTGGTTGGGCCAGATTTGCTCAAGGAAATGGAGCAAATGATAAAAATAAAGAAAAAATCAAAGGCTTCCCAAGACAGGCAGAAAAGCTATGTTGATAAGGGAAAAACTCACAGGGAATTTAAAGTGGGTGATCATTTATTCTTGAAAATGAAGGCCAACAGAAGTTCCCTAAAGTTGGGGAATTGTTCAAAGTTGGCAGCTCACTATTGTGGGCCATTTGAAATCCTAGAGAGGATTGGTCCAATGGCTTATATGATTGCATTGCCTGCATCTATGTATGTTCATAATGTGTTCCATGTATCATTTCTAAAGAAATATATACTTGATGCTAATCATGTTATTGATTGGAATGTGATTCAGGTGGAGAAAGAAGGCGCTTTTCAAGTGCATCCAGTATGCATTCTGGACCGGAAAATCAAACATCTCTGGAACCGAGCCATAGGTCTTGTAAAGCTCCAATGGACCTAGTATGGTCCTGAGGATGCTACTTGGGAGCATGAGGATGCAATGCAGGCAGAATACCAACATTATTTTGAGGATTTTTGAAATTTTGTTGTATATGAGTAAATGATGCACTGAGGATAGTGCATAAATAAGGGGAGGGGATTGTAATATGCCTAGGCCATGCCCAATTGCAATATAGATGAAAATGTACTTAAGCTGGTGAGTTGTTTTGATATCATTTTGTATACACATTTCATGGCATAGTGCACACATGTACTGCGTAATGCAATGCTGAAGTGTGCACATTCTAGGATACCGTGCGCAACATCTTAAGTGCATGCGATTGTGAGGCCAGTGAGCCTTTATGTATATGTTATGTTTTATAGGCTGGTGATATAGCTATTATAATCTAGGATGCTTATGTGTTGATTAGGTCGGAGAGCCTAGATGTTAAAGGCCAGTGCGCCTATTTTTGTATATGTCTCATATTTAATATAAAATACATCATTGTGCGCAGACTGGCCATGATAAAAGAGATGGGGGACTAAACTCCACTGGTTAGGTAAAGGGAGGGGATAAGTTAAGGAAAGGGCCTAAGCTAGGGATCTTAAGCCAAAAAGGAATATTATATTAATATTTCTTTAATCATAAAGTATGGATAATTATTTATCCTAAGTTCTAAAGTTGGGTACAAGTGGGCCAAAGTAGCTCCCAACATGACAAGTGTCAAGTTGGGGACATGCATACATATTTTTGGGACTTAGTTCATTTCATGTCATATTTTCCATCATTATTTCCATCATTCAATCATCCAGTCAATCATCCATGAGTATTCACACCCATTGAGCCATCCTTTGTATCTTCATGACTGTACCTGAACCCGTATCCATAGCCATTTGTGTTGGTGTGTATGGTTAGCTTGGGAGATGGACTGAAGAAGCGGTTTGTCAGGCCCGTGAGAAATTCTCTGGGTGAGAGAATTGTTGTGGATTTATTTCTTGAAGGTGTTGAACTGCAGCTACAGTGCTCTGAGACATCTTGTTCGGCCTGTTATTGAATCCCGGAAAGGAAGTGGGGCAACTGAAGGATTGTTGAGTGGAGAAGGGGCACACTTCTTGGGTGGGAAAAGCATGTGGGGAATGACAGACTGTGGGTTGTTATCTTGAGTTGGCACCTGAGAAAGAATCCTTCCTGTTGTCTATGAGACTTTAGCCTAGTTAGGAATCCCTTTACCCAGGTGGAGCTTAGTCCCAGCTCAGGGTGACTCACTATTGAGAGTGATGAATAGTGTGGTCTAAGGCTAGGAGGTTCATGGAAGGTCTGCACGCAATTGGTGACATTATTACCAAGATAAGTGCCAATCTAGGTGATAAATTTACATGCTGCATTTTTATTTACGTGCTTATATTTATGGGTTTATCTATGTTTGTTTATAACTATCTATGAATTTATGGGTATTTCTTGTATATGTTTACTGTCATTTTAGTATGAATCCGTGCATTTACATAATGTATTTGTTTGCTACATTTTATATATATGTTTCTGCAAGATCTCTATGTGTATATAATTTAATTGCATGCAGTTCAAAAAATTTATGTGGCATAACTCAGTTAGATGATGGGTATGTTACAGTATGTTCTACAGAGAGAGAACAAAAAGAGTTCTCTGGCATAGTGTGGCCCGGCATGGATGGTCGGGGACATTATACTTTCAACCAACTACTATTTATGATCCCTTCCATGGTTTCCCCATTGAATTTCTCCAACTGAACAAAACCTGCTTCTATCACAAATATTATCACATATGGACCCAACCAGTGTATTTGGAACTTTCCAGGGTGTTGTGAAAAATTTGTTATCATAGAGTAAAACTAAGTCTCCCATCTAGAACTTCTTATATTTAATGTTTCTATCATGCCACACCTTTTCACATGCTTTGTGCACCTGTTGATGAAATAATGCAACAAAATGGTATTCCTCTAGTTCTACTAACTTTGACCATATTTTCTCTACTACACCAAAATCAATGAGCTCTATTAGTGTGATAATACGTAGACCCGACACGATGAATTCCATGGGAATAATTGCTTCTTGGCCATATACTAAATGAAATGGTGTCTTCCCTACAAACTTCTTACATGTGGTCAGGTATTCCCATAGTACTACAGGAATCCTCAAATCCCAGTCATCTCTATTTACATTACATATCTTTGTCATTGCATTCTCTAGGATCTTGTTAAATTATTACAATATTCCATTTTCTTGAGGATGATAAGGTGTTCTCTTTTGGTGATGAATCTAAAATTCCTCTATCAAAGTAAAAATCATTCTATTTAAGAAAATATTTCCCTGATAACTCATAAGGATTCTCATACATCCAAACCTTGTAACAACATTCTGAAGAAAAACAATTCCCAATAGTTTTTGTCTCGCAATCTATGACGGGTTCTGCTTCATCCTATCGAGTCAAATGATCTATCGCAATGATTATGTATCTTGATTCTAACCTATTTGTCAATGGTTTGATCGGTCCAACTAAATAAAATTCCCACTTTTCATAAGTATGTAATGTAACTTGCATTACTAAACGCATCTCATCTCTTCTAGATGGATTTTCAACTCGCTGACAAACATCACAAGTCTGAAAAAACTCCTTAGCATCCTTATGAAGGGTGGGCCACCAACGTACTGTGCACAAAATATTCTGAGCCATCACTTTCCTTGCATAGTGTCCTCCTGCAACTTCTTCATGTGCATTTGATAATATCATAGGTCTTTCATGCTCCAGTACACATCGCCAAAGAATACCGTTTGCACCTTACTTATACAAATTCCCAATATAAGCTGATAATATGCTACCTTTACTACTAAATTCTAACTATTTCTTCTGCACAGTTGTAAAATCAGGTGGGGCTACTCCTATGATTAGGAACTGGACAATATCTGTGAAGTAATCATTGACCATCTGTACTATGAACAAGTGCACATTTGGTAGATTTTCATCCAAATTCCTTGCATATTCCCCTGTTAGTATGCATGACAAATGATTAGGTCTCGAGTTCAATTTCCCTAGTTTCAAAATCACTTAAAATTCAGATTCCTGAAGTATTGATATCCATATTCATATATTCCGCCCTAAAACTATCTTATTGACTAATTATCTCAACACAAAATGATCTGTATACATCTTAAAATGTGATCCTAGCAAATAGTGCCTAAAATTTTGTAGTGCATACACCATTTCTAGTCCTTCACAATCTATAGTAGTATAATTATATTCATTAGTTGAAAAATTTCTACTATAAAATGCAATGGGATGATCCAATCCTTCTTCCCCCAGTTGAGATAGAACTACAGCTAATGTTAAAGATGATGCGTGTACATGGACATGTAATTCCTTGTTCCAATATGGAAATACTAGAATTGATGCATTAACCAGTCTGTGCTTCAAGGTGTCCAAACTCTGTTGACATTCCTCATTCCATTGAAGCTTAACCTCTTTATTTAAAAATTTCTCCAATGGGGCTATGATCTACGCGTATTCCCTAGTAAAATTTCTATAGTACCCTATATGACCCAATGTTACCTACAATTATCACATTGACATAGGTGGTGGAAAGTCAATAATAACAACAATCTTCGCAGGATCAACCAACAATCCTTGTTAAAATACTACATGGCCCAACAAGATACCAAATGTTGCGCAAAAAATGCATTACTTCAAGTTCAAACAAATATGGAATTGTCTACATCTATCCAACATCAAGCGCAGAGTTTCAACTTGGTCTTTCAACAAACTGAATACTACCCAATCATCTAGATAAACTTCTACGAATTTATGAATGAATTATTTAAAAGATGAGAAAACAACTCGGGAAAACACTACTAGCGCATTTTTCAACCCAAAAGGAATGATTGCATACTAGTAACATCCTCATTCCATTGCAAATGTTGTCTTATGCCTATCTTCTTATGCAATCTTAATCTTGTGATATCCAGAGAATCCATCAGTAAATGAGAAAGCTTCTTGTCCTCCTACATTATCCAACAATTCATTTGTAAATAGTGTAGGAAAGCAGTCATGTAAGCATGAATCATTCAATTTTCACAGATCCACACTAATTCTGATTCCATTTGTTTTTTTATCCTAAATCACCATAGGACTGATCCATTATGACTCTGCAATAGGTTCAATAATTTTTTCTTCCAACATCTTATCTATTTCTACTTTCACTTTCTGCTTATACACTAGGTTCAATTGATATGGTCGCTACTTCACTAGCTTGACATCTATCTTCAAAGGAATCTTCATCTCCCATATATCTCAAAAAATCCCTTTAATCTCTGAGAATGTAGACGAAAAGAGGTTGTCGTTTTCACATAGTAAATCAATAATCTTCTCGACAATTTCTTCATTCTAGCAATATCCAATGTTTGCGAACTTGGGTCTATCCTTTGTGCCAATATTCACTTTGCATATTCTCAATGGCTTTGCATACTCAATAGACTCAAGTTTAGTTCCATCTACTAAATGCTCTCCTTCATTTTATGGTATTTTCAAATTCATTATGGCTTCATCTTCTTAGTCTTCTCCAACAACATTATAGCATTCCAAAAATTCTTGAATGGTCGCAAAATCATTGGGCGCACTACATAAGGCTGCTAGTATCTTCGAATATTCTAGTGTAAATATATTTTTCTTGATAATTTGTGGAGCGATGTCTACCAAAGGGGTATTTTCTTCAAATTTCAAATTTAATATAAAGTTGTGAGTCAAGTATTCCCAATCTATTGTTCCTCTGCGCACTTCTAGTTCTAAGTATCAGTTCTTCGGGATCATATCCAAGGTGTGTACAAACAAGTGCATCCATTCCTTTTTAGGTACTAATCTCCATGTCATAGTGAACTATGTTAGATGATCAATAGGAAAATCAACCCATTATACTTTTGTGCAATATATTATGTTCCAAACCTAACCTGTAACAACCTTCTCCATTGATATCAATCATCTAGTATATCCTTATGCACAACACACCATATTGTCAGAGTTTATTTCATTGAAATATATAAAGCTAGCAATATTTATTGATCTGGTATCTGCAATTCAAACTCTTTTACAAAAATATCTACATTTATTAATCCATCATACTTTTGGGGATCAGATACCTCAGCTCCAATCCAACATAATGTGTGGGTAATACAAGCACATCTCCTTGTATATACCTCATGCAATCTATGTTTCCAATGTTCCCTGGCTTCTTCTGCATATGTCGTGCATCAATTGATACTTCACCAACTCAGTACACCTTCAATAGTAGGATTAATATAGTAATCCATTTGTTTGGTCATATTGTAAAGGTTATCGATCTCTTTTCCCATTGTTGGTTCCACATGTAGCTTTCCTTCTGTGGGATCCAATGGCACAATAACTTTCAAGTCTGCTACTTCAAAGATCATTTGTCTCTTTTTCAGGTCAATAATAGTCTGGTTATCAAAATCCCAATCAAGTCCAATAAAAGATGGATAAGTTTTAATACCATCCACTATCTCTATTACTTCAAAATATGTTATGCTTCACACTCCATCAATGTTAACATTCACCTCGACTGAATAGGTGACCAGATTAACTTATGTTTTACCATAATTTCCCATGTCTTCTTAAGAATAACATTCACATCATATCCTACATCCAAGATGATATTATACATATCATAATCTCCTAGCTGTGCATTAATTTGGAATTACCTATTTGTCCTTTTCTTGTGTTGTACCTAGTTAACTACTCATTTCACACTAGGTTCTTCTCTATCTTATGCACAATGATTGATCATCCTTCACTGTGCATTCAATGCAGTTTCATCCTTCATTATCTCTAAATAAATATTTAAGAATTTTTTCAAAGTACTTACCTTCTCAACTGTCCTTTTTGTCATCGAGGAGTCATAAGATGGAGGCATGTCATACACAGGTTGTGAAGTTGATGCTACCTATTACATTTCTAGCATCTACTTCATTGCTTGATTGTATGTGTCTCTTTATCTTCAAGGATCAATCATAAGAGGATGTTATGTTGCTTTCTTTACCCACTACTTAGTATGAATTCTTTGTTTTTTCACATCAATTCATGTTCTTTTTCCACCATGCATGACTGCTTCTACCCTTGGTCGATCATCATTCTCTTCTTTTTCTATCATATAAACATTCTAGTTCCTCTTTGCCTTCCACTTCACGATCAAATGTGAAGAGTATTCTACCAAATGATCCAATTGTCTACAATATGTACATGTCATGCAGGGATTCGAACAATATTGTGCCAAATGAACACGATGGTTACAATTATAACATATAATTGATCATCTTCCTCTTCCATGACCTATGAATCCTAACCTTCCTCCTTGATTGTATCCTCTTAGAGTATTGTACTACGGTACACCTCCTTAGAGTCCTTTTTCCCCTTGAACTTTATATTCATCTGCATTGTGTTCTCTCATTATATCAAGTGCATGCCATTCCTTTTCAGCATGTCCTACTAACTTACAAAAATTACAAAATAATTTCTTAGTAGTGCTCTGATGCTTCTGCATCAAAGGACATGCATTTGGGTGATGGACCATTGTTCTACATATCTCAAAATAGATTCCTCCACCTGGTTCCAAGGGATTTGAGACTCCTGTATCCAAATAATCTCTAAAATCTAGAGACTTGTTCTTATGATGACCTTCCATTCTGCATCTAGTACACTAGACTTCTTCACATTTTTATTTTTCTTTAGAAATATCCTACAATTGAATGCTCAATACTTCTAACTGTGACTAAACCTGAGCCATTTTCTTGTTCTCTTTCTTGAAGTACATGTTCTTGTTCTTGAATGATATTTAGGATCAAGGATTTCCTATGTGAGTGAATTGGAAACTTACATATTTCTATATTTCATGTTATAATCTATTATCTAATTCATCAGGTTGAATACCATTTACTAAGAAAGTGTGATAGGAATTTGTTCTTGTTATCTAAGATAGATATTGTTATTTTACCCACTGCTTAACCTTCAAATCAATTTTAAAACCCAAAACACATATTTAAAATTATTGCAATAAATTTACGATTCCATGACTTTCCCTTTAGCAGTCAAGTGCAATTTTAGGGACTAACATCTTTTGGAGCCATTTCTAGGGTTGAAGTAATGAAGACATTTTTCCCTGGGAGAACGAAAAATGATCATATCTGATCTTTGATGGTGAACAAAGTTTAGGCACATATAGACTACGATCATTCACCTAGAAACTCCATGAAGGAAAAACCCATTGGTGATTTCACTGATTCAAAATGTCGAAAGCTATGAAATTTATTTTGGCATGGAGGTTTGCACCTTTTAATTTCTCAGTTATTCCTAGTTTTCCTAATACTGTGCCTATTGTGGATGAATGGGGAGATTTTGTTCCCATATTTAGAGAGAAAGAGGATGAAAATCATGTAGCACATTTGTTGGAATTCCATGAAGTTATGCATCATATGAATATCTCTCATGAAGATGTATTGATGTATATGTTCATGTATTCACTCGAAGGAGATGCTCAAGAATGGTATTTCTCTCTTCCTCCTAGTATTTCTTCACCGCGAGAGTTTCATACATTTTATAATTCTCATTGTAAAATTATTTATTCAACTAAGTGTCTTTTTTAGCACTGTTGTGAATAGTTTGCATTATATATCCAGAATTCTATAGTTGATGAGATGGAAGTAAATGTTAATGAAGTAGAGGAGGACTCATTTCCTATTGAATCATTTTCTAGTTTTGTTATCTAGCAAAAGAATTTTAAGCATTGTACTCATGATGAATCTAATAGTAGTCAGACTATAGATAATTTTGACATTATATCATAAATTTCTAACAATCATAGCTATGATGAATTTTCTGATCAAATATTTTATGAACACATCCCCGTTTTCGATAATTACAAAGATGATTTAGAAGGGCAGTTTTTTGAATCATCAATCAGGAATTCTACGACAACAAGTATGTATATGATACTTATGCATCCAATTCATTGGAAGGAAATGAGGGAGCTGAAGAACAATCCACATATTTTTATTCCTCATCAATTGTTGTGCAATAGTTTCAGAAATCCAGTGATTCCAAATTTGAGGGAACAATTCAATAGAGGCAAGATTATATTAGGCATGATGTTCCATCTCTTCAATTTAATGAAACTATGTTTCATCCCCTTGTTTCGCATAATGATATTGTTGTTGTTAAATCAATTTTTGCACAATAAACATATCAACAATTTCAAACATTTGTTGCTACCCCTGATTATAATGAACTATGTGATATTTTTGAATTGTTTCAGGAGAAGCACAGCTTGATTGGTGAAGCAAAAATCACTAAGCATCAACTTTGCTTCTTGTACCAGCTCAACATTCATCATGATCTTCAAGATCCAATGGTTGTATACATAGAGTAATTTTTTCCATAGGTTCAAAAAATTGCAGTATTCACCATGAAATCAAGTTGCAGTTGTATGTATAAGTCATATGTTATATTTTTACAAAAAACATTTCTATTTTCTACATTATTTTATTCAACTACAAAAAGGAAGATCAATTTGTCAGTAAAATACATTCTTATCTACATTGGAAATTCGCCTACACATGATTAACTTGGCTTCTTTTGGCTAGGAGTAGGTAGTGTGTTGAATAAGCTCACTTTTCGATCATGTATATTTTGTTTTTAGTCTATTGGTGTGTTGTATATCAGTAATAAATGACTCCATATCCTAATGAAGACATTGGCATCAAGTCTTTTCAATTTCAGTTTCAATCTAGTTTGTAGTTGAGGTTTGTCTTCAGTTGAGGAGGGTTGCTATTAGAGCATGGTGAGCAGTCACAGGAGGGTGAAATGGATGAAGGCACATTGGTCTATAGTTCTTAGCACCTCACAGGGAATTTCTATCCCCAAAAGTATCCAATGTTAGTACTTGAATTTGTCATGACTTTTCATCCACAAATTTCCCTTTTCTACCATACTTTGTTTGCTTAATTGTCCCCTTTGACTCTTTTCTTCTATATCTTGTAGTGTATTTTTTGTTTTCTTAAGTGTATTTTTTCATGTATTGTTAGTTAGATAAAGTTTGAATTTTAGATAATATGAGTATCTCCCATCATATTTGGATCCAATTTCTATTAGTTTCAAAAATTTGAAATAGGTGCTACAAGAATACTATTATTCTTGTAGCACCTAAAATCGTGATTGATTCAAACATGATCAATCCCAAAAAATTATGTCAGTGATTAGGATATTATTACAGAAACCCAACAATGAAAAAATATTAATGTTTCATCATAATGAGGATTGGGATGCAGATGAAGGAAGATCGTGTTTGTACCGACCAATGTTTACATCAAACTAGGGTTTTGTGCCACATTTTAAAACATGAACTGTTATGATTTTACACTTGGTTTGTATCTATATTTTTGTCTAACAAACATTCTACATATAAAGGAGGTTTTTATATCATTTGACTATCTAGTAAATTCCCTAAATACCAATAGTATGAAACCCTAGTACTTGTAGGGTAATGAGTATAATGGCTCCCAAAAAAGGTGGACATATCATTCGATTAGAACCTAGAGGAATAGAATTTCTCGATGATTTTCCCCAAATAATGTATAAATTTAAGGATGCAGGGTGGTTTGAGTTCTGATGTACATTCAAGGGATACCATGAAGAAATCTCCATGCTTTTCACGCATAATTTTGATGGATTTGAAATATTGGTGTGTGATGTGTTGACACACGTTACAGAACATCTGATTGGAGTAGCATGTAGATTGTTCATGTATGGAGAGAGATGGTTGAAGAAGGAAAACCTACCTGCTGACTTGGCCAATCACTTTCTGATTATAGAAAATCAAAACCCTAATTGGAGTCAGGGTATTCCATAGAAATGGATTAAAGAGGAATGGAAAACTACTTTGGAAATCATTCAAAGTTGGTTTCATTAGGGCCTCATCAAAACCTTGGTTCTGTATGCATTGAGAGAATTGCAACTTACCTGGAATCAATTTATTAATTCAATAAAACTTGAAGAGTAGGAATCAAAACAAAGGTTCACTCCAGAAACAAAATCCAAAAAAGGAAAGGGAACTCCCAAAAGTTCTATAGAGTTACAAAAATATTCCCCTATATCTAGAAGAACCAGGTCTTGCAAAAGAAAATTTTAGTTACGACAAGAAATCAAGAATAAACTAGAAATTGATTCTTTTGTTTCAAAGCATGAATATAAATTTTTTGACATATTTTACACTAGAAGGATGAAAAAACGTATAGTAGGGCATATCAAAGAAGTCAAATTGCAACCTCAAACAAAATATCATGTGGAACCTGTAGAAAGGATCACTAAAAAGAAACAGATAAAAATTGAGAAGTGCAAACATGTTGCAGATTATAAAAGCATACTTAAAACCATGGCAACTAACAAACTCATGCTCAATTCCAAAGCCTTATCTGAGACCTATCTAAAGGATAAAAATTTTGTTATTTTTGATGATGATGCAGTGGATAAAACCCCAAAGAAAATAAAGAGGATAAAGAAACAATTGTAAATTCCAAAAATAGTGAAATCAAAAGATGAAATGAGAACAAAAAATCCCAAGTTGTCAATTGTTTTAAATCAACCTACACCTGAGGAAGATTATAGCGGACATCAAGGAAAAAAAGGAGATGTGTCAACAAAGAAAAATATCAAAAATATGCATACATTAATTAAATAATTGAAGCATGAAAAGAAAGGCTCTACTCAAACCTTCCTGTAGCATGTTGGGTTTTTTTTCCTATTTTAGACACTAAGTTTGGGAACATTCTTCGACAAACGGGAGACGGATTTTTAAAAACATTTAAAAGGTTTTTGTTAGGAATGGATTGATTTATAACAACCTCTCTCATTTTTGCAACAACTATCATAGTTTAAGATACTTGAATAGATCTTTGAGGCCTATTTTCAAGATTTCACCAAAATCAGTTTCTTGTTTTAGACACTAACTTTGGGCACATTTTCCGAGAAAATGGAGACAAATTTTAAAAATATGTAAGACAAAAAAAATCAATAATTAAATGATTTAGAAAAGCCTCTCTCATTTTTCAATAACTATCATAGTTTGGTAGATTTGAATAGATCTTTGAGGCCTATTTTTCATAATTTCGCCAAGCTATTTGTTGCAAAATTTCTTGATCAATCTCATGTCCTATTTTTTAGGGATCTTGAAATCAAGTATTTGGATACTTTAAGGATTTTTTTCATCATATATATTTATATATAGGATCCTTATTCATTTTTGAAGCATGGAGGATAAGTTTTGACCCCTATGTTTAGTACCCTAGTTGTAGTAGTATATTTGAAACAGATGTGTCCCAGATTTGGAGTTTCAGTTGCCAGATTTCATGTGGATGATCAAAATTCGAATTTGCTTCCTTTATTTATGGATATTATGGATAGATTTTACTCCCTAGAAGGTTTTAATGTGGTTAATAATCATATTTTATATAAACCATGAAGAAATAGGTTGGAGGGGGTTGAAAGTAGTGGTATTTTTGAAGAAAACTTTATTTATGATTGTAAAGACTAAAACTTATTTCATTTTTGCACTAAATGGAAAAGGAAATTGGATGATTAGACTTCTCTTTTTTATTTTATTCTTTCTTTTCTTATGAAGAATTTGATATATCTTTTTTATCATTTAAGCCAGTGTATATTTTGCTTATTTCTTGTTCATAGGTTGATTTGTATTCAAGTACATGTTCTTGTTCTTGAATGATATTTAGGATCAAGGATTTTCTATGTGAGTGAACAGATTGGAAACTTACATATTTTTGTCTTTCCTGTTATAATATGCTATCTAATTCATTAGGTTGACTACTATTTACCAAGCAAGTGTGATAGAAATTTGTTTTTGTTATCTAAGATAGATATTGTTATTTTACCCACTGCTTAAACTTCAAATCAATTTCAAAACCTAAAACACATATTTGTGTATAAAAACCATTGCAATAACTCGATGATTCCCTAGCTTTCCCTTTATCAGTCAAGTGCAACTTTAGGGACTAACACTTACCTTCTCAATTGTCCTTTTTGTCATCAAAGGGTCATAGGATGTAGGCATGTCATACACAGGTTGCGAAGTCGATGCTACCCATTCCATTTCTAGCAACTCCTTCCTTGCCTGCTTGTATGTATCTCTTTCTCTTCAAGGATCAATCATTAGAGGATGTTATGTTGATTTCTTGACCCACTTCTTATTCTGAATTCCTTGTTCTTTCACATCAACTTATGTTCTTGTTCCACCATGTGTAATTGTTGCTACTCCTGGTCGACCATCTTTCTCTTTTGTTGCTATCATCTAAAAATTCTAGTTCCTCTTTTCCTTCCACTTCACAATCAGTTGCAGATAGTATTATGTCACATAATCCGACTGTCTACAATATGTACATGTCATGTAGAGATTCAAACAATCTCATTCCAAATTCCCATGATGGTTACAATTATAATAGATAATCGGTCCTCTTCCTCTACTGAATCCTCCTCTTCCATGACCTATGAATCCTCCCCTTCCTCCTTCATTGTATCCTCTCAGAGTATTGTACTGTGATATGCATTATTTCAGTCCTTATTCCCCTTGAACTTTATTTTCATCCGTAGTGCATTCTCTCATTAGATGAAGTGCGTGAAATTCCTTTTCATCGTGTCCTACTGACTTAAAAAAATTACAAAATAAGTTCTTAGTAGTGATCTAATACTTATACATCAAAGGACATGCAGTTAGGCGATGACCTATTATTCTACATATCTCAAAATAGATTCCTCCTTCTGGTTCCAAGGGATTTGGGGCTCCTATATCCAAATAATCTCTAAAAGATGGACACTCATTCTTATGATGACCTTTCATTCGGCATGTAGTACACCCAAATTATTCTCATTTTTATTTTCATTTAGAAAGCTCCTGCAATTGAATGGTCAATGCTGCTAACTGCGAATGAACATGATCCATCCCTGTGTCATTTTCTACTACAGGGGATGCTTCCAACTTCATGGTGATTTCTAGTGCTTCAGAATGTGACATAATCTTCTGATGTGTCAAAGGGCATTGTATATGAGGTAACAATCCCACAACAAACCATTCCCTATGTTTCTCATCTGGAATATGGAAGGTTAATCGATCCTTCAATATCTTGAATCTCTTATCAAAATCCCATACCGACTCATTCAACAACTTCTTAATCTCTTTCAATTCTTTAATACACTGTGACTTAGACTTCGATTTATGGAATTCCTTTAACATATCTTTCTTGATGTCCTCCAACATTCTATATTGTCCCACAAGCATATTGGATTGATACTTCATATACCATAGTAACGAGCGATCTCTGAATTTTGTCGCTCACTGCATGGTCTTTGCATCGTCATCCTAGAAATTATTCATTGTCCAAATTAATTCACATATAAACAAGTGTTGTTCTGGATCAATCCTACTCTGTGAAAGAAAAGCATTCTTAAAGTGGGGTCTACTCCTGCCATCATATATTGCGCACTATTTTTCCTTGGTGACACTACATGAAGTTGGTTTGTCGCACTGATTCCACTACTCTGACTACCTTTACTGCTATATTTTCTTCCTTCACCAACTACAAGTGACAAAATTTATTATCTTACCTCATTTATTGGATACGCACATGGGGCCATGTGTTCGAATTAGAGTCAGGCCTGAGTGGGATGTAATGGATATTCTTTTACTAGACTGAGTTGATGATCTTTTTCCTTTTCCTCTATGAATGATATTCCTTCAATCTGGAGTACTACACCAATGTATCTTTATTCAACCTCATTGTTCTTATATTCTCTATCAACCATAGTCCTCTTCCCACTGTATTGAAACCTTTTTCCACTGCGCAATAATCCAATATCTTCTTTTGTTCCACATTCTTCTTCTCTCAGAGTCCTTAGCCCACCCATTCCTCATTTATTATTTCCAACATCCTTCTTCTTCATACACTTAGACCATCCCCTAGTCAGACCCCAGCGCCCCTATTCATGCAAAGGTGCTTAGCTACTAGGGAAATCAGATTCCATATTCATAACCCCCTTATCACACAGTGGCATATTGATCCAAGTAGACAATGATTTCAAGTATCTTATGTGTGGACCTTTAAATAAATCTACTTCAACAAAATTATATGAATGGGTACAATATATAGAAAACTCAATAATATAACCCCCCAATAAACTATCCAACCAAAAATCAACTATGTGTGAGATCTGATTACTTATAGTATTCAAATGTTAAATCAATTCAGGGGTCCAATTCCTTGGAACCATAGTGAAAAATGTTCCATTACTTTTAGCTAATCTTTGTAACCACTCAGCCAAAACATTCAAAAAATTAATAAAAAAAATATCATGTAAATCTGTAAATACATACCTCTGTAAGCATTGCTCCAAACTGATCCACGGGTTCTCATTCTACTCTATGGAAAAATTGTGTTATTTTTGCTCTAACCATTGTTTGATATCTTCCTTATTCGGCCTCCACATTCCCCTCGGTCACATATTCCAATCCCAGTAACAAAACTGTTTGTTGGTGCGCAATGGGAAACGATGAGGTGCAAAATTAATTCACCAACAAAACCCTAAGATACTGGCCCTTTCGGCACCACCTGCAAGAAGGTGAAGTCTCACCTGAGGTATCTTTCGGGGCTGTAGGAACCAGGTTTCTGTAGTCATGAAGGGATGGGAGGCATTAATCATAACCATTATCCTTAACATTCATTCATTATATCTTATACCATGTATACAAAAACATCATAACAAGTAATGTATTTGTATTAACCATTCATACATTATGTGAGCCCAATAAACAAAATAGTAAACAAACACATCACAACATAACATAACATAGAGACACCATATTTAATCTGGTTCACCCAAGATGGGCTACATCCAAAATGATCAAATTCTTATATTATTATTCAAAATCATGCCTTACACAATATGTGCACTACATTGATACATGATATCTTAGTTATACCTAAAAATTCCCTTGTTGTTCATGCATACAGTGAACACTTAGATTTTTTTACTCACTCACACATTCTTCTCTCTTCAAACTATATACTACCCAAAATACATACATATTTATACATTTACATTAGGGCTTAGTCTGTTATCAATGGACCAAAATTCCTAGCGAATTCTAACTGACTTCCTTCATTTGTGCGCGCCGATCTTGAAAATGTGCTAATTGTCTTCCTTCTTTTGTGCGTTCTCCTGCGCAGTTTCCAAAAAATATCCCCAAATGTCTATCCCAACACTATGAAACTAGATACTATGTATATTAGTATAAAACAATAAGAGGATGAAATGTCTCTAGCTATTTTACACCCTAAATTCACAAGCAAACATGTCAAGGATGAAGGTCCATTAAATATAGTGGAAATGTGTGGAATCGATGAGAAGTGTCATAGTTCTCAGTGTATATATTGATAAATTTTGGGAATGTATTTGTCTCATGAATGATGTGCTAAGGTAGGAAAATTTTCAAATAGAATGTTTTGTCTTTTCTCTATAGGAATCCATCATAGAAAGCTCTTATCAATTTTTGAGAAGATACAAATGAAAGGGTATGAGAAGCCACTATGGTGAGATTACCCATGAAAAGGGGATTATTAAAATATGAGACATTGGTCATGTTAAAATGATGACTGGCATGCCCCACATTATTATTATTATTATTATTATTATTATTATTATTATATTAGATAATAATAATAATAAGGAATTCTAATCATTATCCTAAAAGGGAACATCCTGATATTATTATTAAACAATAATAATAATTATCCGAAGGGGATCATTCCCATATTATTATTATTATTAAATGAATAATCATGGTAATGGAAAATAAGTAACGACGATCTATGAAAAGGGTCGTGATTGTGGGTTGAGAGGTCCGGTTGATTTGATGATCTCATAGGAGCCCATAACCATTAAGAAGAATATTAAAAGTAACATATTATGGGATGGTAACAACTCAACCTAATATTGATGCCAATGATTCTTATGAATTGTACTGGAGTTGTGATGTCAAAGTCCTGAAGAATGGATGGAGTGTTTCTCACTAATGGTGTTGTGGGATTGGAATTCAATGTCTGGGGTTGTACCTAGTTTTTGTTGAGGGAGTATAGGATAGCTTTTCAATATTCCTTGGGGCTCTGGATAGACCAATAGGATTTAAGCCTAGTCCTAAAATTCAGGAAGAAAAACTAGAGAGTACCCACACTTCCCTAGTGTTTTGATGAGGAATTATGATTCTTGATGTAGTCACTTGGATGGCTTATACTAGTCCAATAGAGGGTGTTGTGGAAGATGTTGGAGCTAATATAGGGTTTTTAAAAGGATATGATGAGCTAATTAAAATTATATAAGTAACATAATCAAAGAAATTTCGGGACAAAGTTCCTTGAAGGAGGGGAGTATGTCATGCCCCACATTATTATTAGTATTATTATTATATTAAATAATAATAATAAGGAAGTATAATCATTATTCAAAAAGGAATAATCCTGATATTATTATTAAATAATAATTATTATTATCCAAAGGGGATCATTCCCATATTATTATTATTATTAAATGAATAAATACATAAGTAAGTAAGTAATAATAAATTATAATAAACACTTAAAAAAGAATAATCATGGTAATGGTAAATAAATAACATCGATCTATGAAAAACCCTAAAAATATAACAAATAATTGAAGTGGTTCCTAAGGATGGAGTTTTGGGATTCTATATAAGGAGGAAATGAAAGAGAAAAGGGGCATCTCTCTTTGGTTGAAGCTATAGAGAGGGAAAGACTAAGGATTCAATAGAATGATATTATATTGGGGGCTTGGGAGTGACATGCTACTAAGGATTAATGTAGCAAGGTCTATGTTAGGTGGAGAGTGTTAAATTTAGAGTAGTTATTTTCAATTTTCTAGAGAATTTCCAAGAAAACAACATAAGTAGGATCACTGAAAGAAACACAATCACAAGGTACACAACATTTTATCTTAGGAAACCCTCATGGGGGAGAAAACCCAAGAAAAACCTCCTCAATGATATATTTCCAATACAATGCCAAGACTTAGGACCAAACCACCAAGAATAGACTAGGACTGAGCATGTGCCTCTCTCTCCTTGTTCTTGCAACTGCAACTACTTTCAAAAGATGCGCACTAGAAGTGTGAGTGAGTGAGTGAACAAAGGAGGCGCTCTCCTCACTTATAAATAATAGTTGAGGAGGTGCTAGGGTTATGTCTCTTCATCAAGTAGGGCCAACGTCTTCCAATAGTTTTTAAAACCACTTTATTAAACCCTAGGGGTCACCTTTACAAACACCAACATATAAATATGGTTTGACCAATCCACAAAAGGGGATTTGGTATTATAGAAGACCCGACATGATCAATCCACAAAATTATATTTTATCTATAAGATAATAACTCAATTATAATCAGAATATTCTTCAAAGTTACAATATTTCAACACTCCCCCTTAACGAGAAGGGTATTCTACAAAAATAACACAATACAACATCATCATGAGAGAGAGAGGGAAACAACATCATCAACATTTGGATCATTGAATGGAATATCTACAAATCATCGAAAGTTTTTATCATCATCAATAGCATCATCGTTCACAACATGTTGTTGGAGTAGCATCATCGTCATCACTCACAACATGGATCTGGAGTAACATCATCATCATCATCGCTCACAACACGGAGTTGGAGTAGCATCATCATCAATAGAATGAAGCTGAAACATCAACATCAATTAGCATAACACTAAAGCAACAATATTACCAACCCTAGGTTGGTACACCATCATCAACAACATGAGTTTGATACAACAACATCATCAACAACACGAGGCTGAAAAAACAACATCATCAACATGAGGCCAAGATAACAACATCATCAGCATGATGCTAATATAACAACATCATCATCACATAGATGAGACAACAACATCATCAACAATACAAGGCTGAAACAACAACATCATCAACATGAGGCTGAGACAACGACATCATCATCATATGTCAAAAGAATGAGGCAGGTGCAACAACAACATTTTGTGGTACTCTAACAGACCATCCTTACTGTACCTTCGAGATCTACCCAAGAATCATAATATTCACTAGGATATAAAATCCTAATGGACTGCCACATGGTACTCTTATAGACCATCCTTATCGAACCTTCGGGATCTGCCCAGGAATCAAAATATTCCCTAGGATATAAAATCCTAATGGAGCTACCACTACTGACCACAACTGGCATATACATGCACACGTAATCTGAAAGACTGTCCTTACTGAAACTTTGGGATCTGTCCAGGGATGATCAATACCCTAGGATATAAATCCCTAATGGAGCTACCCGTTGTTGGTCAGGATACCATAGTATCATCAACATCACTTCCCATTTAGAGGGAGGCCTTTCGGAAAATACCAAGCTTTTCTCGAAAATACTCAAATTTTACAAGAGAAAAAGGCTTGGTCAACACATCTACAACCTACTCATTTGTGCCAACATATTGGATCTTTACAACTCTCCTCTGCACCATATAAAAAATGTAGTGATATTGGATCTCTATGTTCTTTGAATTATCATGGAACACTGGGTTCTTCGTCATCTTTATTCAACTCTGGTTATCACATAGAATCATAGTGGCTTCCATATCTAGATCGAATAGACTTGTCAACATCTTCTGAATCCATATGGATTCAAAACTAGAGAAACATGCAACAATGTATTATGCTTCTGCTTTGCTGAGAGAAATACTAGATTACTTCCTTCTTTTCCATGAAGTCATGACTGGCCCCATACTGAAGCAACATCCTGAAGTGATCTTTCTATCAGAAACACTTCCGGCCCAATATGAATCAGTATAACCATATATACAGTTTGAAGTCATGATGTACAGTATAACAAAGACCATAATCCAATGTACCCTTAAGGTATCTCATCACATTCTTTACAGCTACAAGGTGAACACATATGAGCTCTACCAGATACTGACTCAAGGTGTTCACAACAAAGCATATATATGGCATGGTATTCATCATATACATCAATGATCCAATACTATGTATGTTAGGGTCCTAACCCGCACATAGGTAGAACAATATATTCGGATGTAATAAAGGTCAATATTAATAAGGCCTTTCAATAAAATAGAATAAGGTGGATGTAAGAATACCTAATAGAAGCTTCCGCTTCTAGAAGGATCTTCCTCTAGATGCTTCTTTTTAGTATAAATAGGAGTTGAGGGTATGAGAACCCTAACTTGGATATTATTGTAATATAGCTCTGCTCAATTGGAGGTTGGCCCCTCGAAGAGGCCTGTGAACATTGCTTTCAGATTCAAAGAGATATTTCTGTTATTATTCTCATATCATTTCAGTGCTATTGTGGTGAATGTTCTGGTTATATTGTTGTTATTCTGCCATTTCTAGCATTTTATTTATGTTCTGCATACATTTTATATCTGGTATATTACAAGTGGTATCAGAGCACTTTCCTTGGCAGAAAGTGTGGGTTAAATTTTTTTTCAGGGTAGAAACATATTCCAACGTCTTTAAGCCATGGAAATCTGTCGTTACATGCATAAACCTGCGGTTGAGGAATTCATACACGTAGGAAATACGAGTGGTACTTAAGTGCACATATGTTGGTACCCCTTCGAGCGATAGCGCATCAGACATCACCTGTGTACAGATCGACATAGATCACATGAAAGCCCTCTTTAGATAAATCGATCGGCCACCTAACTGCTATAGTGTCACCAAGAACAGCGCTCGGGAAGATACTCTCTAGTACCTGGGTAGTCGGGTAGTATGGCTAAGGGTATGGTCTATCCTCCTTAGTTGGTGCTCTGAGATATTGGGCCGAGTACTACTATTGGACCCCGCACGTATATCAGAGAGCTATAGCATAGGGAAAACCCTTGTCTGTAGAACCCTTGAATACCTAACCCTTGGGGACAGAAACATAAACAAATTAAAACAGACAAGATCTATTACCAGACAAATGTGTTCGAGTTGCTAAGTAAATACACATTTCTTTCTGGTTAATCATTTGGGAATTTCCTCTCTACAGTATTGTTCAGACCAGAGTCTAACTCCGCAGGTGTAAAAAAAAAAGTATGAAAATTTTTCACCATTATTTGAGACCTATTCCATTGGATTCATCTCTTCGCCCTTATCACATTCATCCATATCATTTTTCAGAAAAAAAAAATTTACCTCACCAACCCCTTTTCAGTTCTCCCATCCTCACGGCCCATACCCGTAGCCAAGACTTGGAAGCTCGCTTCAAAACCTTGCAATCTAGTCTCATCGAGACCCAACAAGAAGTGAAACAACGCAGTGCCAATGTTGCCACCATCAATACAACCATGCAGTCCTCAAGGGAGGAAATCAAACAATACCTCACCACCTAGCTTGAATCATTCTTTTCAACACTCTGCACCAAACTGCATATTCCTACAGATAACCCTTCCTCTTCCTCACCTCCACATACTGAAGGTGACCATTCCCCTCATTCCCATAAAGTTTAGAACCATCACTTTCAACATGACTTACGCCTTCTGTGGGTGGATGTGACCAAATTTGATGGCTCGGAACCCACTAGTTGGGTAACCCAAATGGAACATTATTTCTCTTTATACGGAATTACATATGACTTTTCCAAACTCTGGTATGGTGTTCTCCATCTAGATCAAGAACGTTGGCAATGGTGGCAATGGATAAAAACTTCTCGTCAAGGGTATATTGCTTGGACACACTTTGTGGCAGAGATTTATGAACACTTTGACACTGACACCAACCATTTGGGTTGTTTAACAAATCTGAAGCAATTAGGAACAATGGAAGACTTTATAGCTGCCTTTAAGCGCCTGGATTTTAGAACAGAGGGTATGTCTGATGCCTTTTTCCGAGAGTGTTTTATTAGCGACCTCAAGGATGAGATTCAGGCCCATGTCCTCATGGCTAGGCCTCAGAGTTGGGAGGAGGATACTAAAAGAGATAAAGAAGCACAATAGGTTGTCTCTTCTCAAAATAAAAAACCCTCCTTTATCTCTCGCCCTAAACCAGTAAATCCCACTACTCCCTCTGCTCCACTTGATCTGGATTATTTTCGGCACGAAATGAGATCGGAGATATAATAAAGAAATGCACAGAGATATCACAGAAATTCAATAATATAACAAAAATATATCATATATGAAACCATAAACATAGAGATACAGTAATACATGATTTCTATTAATGAAATAAATGTACAGATATTGTAAAAATACAGAGTGAAAGACTCGCTAGAATGGTGGCAGCTTATCTCTGAGAAGAGATGTGACAGCTACTCGCATTCATAATAAGATGATTACAATGAGGCTTTGAAGGCATTTTTACAATAAGAAGGAATGCCAAAAACCATAGACATCCAAAAACCTAACTCTAGGAGATGAAGCGCCAAAAGTCATGTGGGCCCCGTTTGGTAAGTTAGTACATCAACTTCCCAGGGTCGCAACTTTTGCATACGATATTTATTATAGTCGTATGATATTTCATTGGAAAGGTATCATCGAGGAGATTCATTTTGGGAGCTCAATCATTCCTTCAATTATCATTGAGAACCTCAATCTTGAAAAACCTTCATTTAGGCCCTCAAAATGGCCCCGAGAGTTAAAACCTGCTAAAAATAGTAAATTGCCAAAATTGCCAGAAAACTATTTTGAGCCAGTTGAAAAAGGTGGGTGGCCACTGATGTCCACCTGGATCACCACTAAAGATCCAAAAATTTACCATGGATGAAATGGTTGAACGCCAACTCAAAGGCCTTTGTTATAACTTTGATGACAACTATTTCCCGGGCCACAAGTGTAAATAACAAAATCTTTTTATGGCCATCTCCGAGGATATTTCAGAAGAGTATGTAGAAAATACCCTTGTGTATGAGTCACATGAATCCACTGACATAACCCCTCCCTCAGACCCTTCCGAAGTAGAACCGATCATTTCCCTCAATGCTCTCACTAGCTTCTCCGCTCCCCAAACCCTCAAGCTAATCGATCACATCAAGCACCGAAAGGTCATCATCCTGGTTGATAGTGGAAACACCCATAATTTTATTCATCGCCACATTTCCCAAGAAACTCATTGCTACATCCATGCCATCAATAATTTCAAAATCATGATTGCCAATGGTGGCTCCATGAAATGTGGAGGGCGTTGTGAAAATGTGTGTCTCCAAATTGGTGACTACCACCTAAAATCCCATATGTTTGTTATCAACATGGGAGGTTGTGACATTGTGTTGGGTGCAGACTAGCTAAGGACTTTGGGTCCCATTCTCATGGATTTGAAAGACTTAACCATGCAATTCGACCAGGAGGGCCACCAATATAAGTTCCAAGGCATCATCGTCGGTTCACCTGAGAGCATTAGTTCCCATCGCATGAAAAAGATTCTCAAAAAAGGTCATTCTAGTGTTATTGCCCAAATCCATGCCATACAAGCAACAAATACACCCTCGGTCCTGTAAGACCTCCAAGACATCCTTTCTAAACATCAATTGGTCTTTTCCACCCCCCAAGGACTCCCTCCTTCCTGTGGTGTTCATGATCATTCCATTCCCCTTGTACCTGGAAGCCTTTCTCCCAATTTCCATCTATATCGTCACCCCTTTTCCCAAAAAAATGAAATTGATAAAATGGTCCAGGAACTCCTTAATGTAGGCGTTATCCGCCTTAGTACAAGCCCCTACTCTTGTCCTATGGTCATGATCCTGAAGAAACAAGGTTCTTGGTGAATGTGTCCTGACTTCTGTGCCATCAACAAACTTACCATCAAAGACAAATTGCCCATTCCTATCATTGATGACCTCCTAGATGAATTGAGTGGCACCCAATTTTTCACTAAATTGGATCTTCGTTCGAGCTACCACTAGATTTGTATGAAATAAGTAGACATTCCCAAGATTGCCTTTAGAACTCATGAGGGCCACTATGAGTTTTTGGTCATGCCCTTTGGCTTATGTAATGCCCCCCCCCACCTTCCAAAGCCTCATGAATCATGTCTTCCGTCCTTTTCTCTGCCATTTTGTCTTAGTTTTCTTTGATGATATCCTCATCTATAGCAAAACTTGGACAGACCATCTTGCTCATGTGGATCAAGTTCTCCATCTACTCTCGCAGCACCAACTTTTCCTGAAACAGTCTAAATGCTCTTTTGGTGCCTCAAAAGTAGAATACTTGGGTCATTTGGTTGGCAAGGATGGCGTCAGGGTGGATCCTAAAAATATTGAAGCTATGCAAGACTGGCCTCACCCAAAGACTCTTAAGAGCTTGCGTGGATTTCTGGGCTTAACAGGGTATTATCACAAGTTTGTTAAGAATTATGGGGAGATTGTAGCACCTCTCACTACTCTCTTTAGAAAGAACTCTTTCACTTGGACTCTAGCTGCTACTCAAGATTTTTAAACCTTGAATCTAGCCATGTGAACCACTCCATTCCTCACCCTTCCTGATTTCACAAAGACCTTTGTGTTGGAATTTGATGCCTCAGAGAAAGGAATTGGTGTTTTTCTTACGTAAGAGGGTCGACCTTTGGCCTTTACCAGCAAGCAACTATTTGAAAGAAATCTGGGCAATTCCATCTATGAAAAGGAAATGTTGGATATTCTACATGTCGTTGATCTGTGGTGCCCTTATCTATTGGGGAAACATTTCCAAATTAAGATAGACCATCAAAGCCTCAAGTATTTTCTGGTAAAATGCATTTCCTCCCCAGAACAACAAAAATGGGTGACTAAGCTCTTTGGATATGATTATGAGATCATTTACAAGAAATACAAAGACAATGTGGTTGCAGATGCACCTTCCCAAAAATATGAAGATGAAGGATCCCTTTTTTCTCTTTCATTCATTGTACCATATTGGCTCCAAGTCATTCGCCAAGAATGGCTACAAGATCCCAAAAGTTTGCAGCTGATCCAACAATTGCAGTCCAATTCTCTAGATCCCCCAAGGTACTCTTGGCTCCATGATGAAATTCAATACAAAGGCCATCTGTATTTAAGTAAACAATCAAATCTTAAATCCATGGTACTTTCTGAGCTTCATGATACACCCACAGAAGTGAACTCCGGGTTCACCAAAACCTATGACAGGGTAAAACGTTCCTTTTTCTGGGATGCTATGAAACAGGAAATTCGTAATTTTGTTGTTGAATGTGATGTGTGTCAATGCAACAAGGGAGAAACAGTCAAATCTCCAGGCGCACTACAATAGCTCCCGATTCCACTTTCTATTTGGAAGGATATCTCTATGGATTTTATTACCGTCTTACCCAAATCGGGAAATAAATCAGTCATTATGGTGGTTGTTGATCACCTTTCCAAGTATGCTCATTTATGTTCCCTTCAACACCTGTTTACAGTATCCACGGTGGCTCAAATTTTCATGGATCGGGTCTTCAAGCTTCATGACATGCCACACTCTAATGTTTCTGATCATGACCCAACTTTCACAAGAAATTTTTGGCAAGAACTGTTCAATATACAAGGCATTGAATTGCATCTCAACACGGCTTATCATCCCCAGACTGATGGCCAAACGGAATTTGTCAACAAGTGTTTGGAAACATATTTGAGGTGTTTTTCCTCGGAAAAGGAAAATTGGTGGGCTCAATGGTTACCCCTAGTTGAATGGTGGTACAACACTTCCTACCATACAACTACCTGCATGACTCCTTTTGAAGTGGTATATGGATAGAAGACACCTTCAATTCTCTCATACTTACTGGGTGCCTCAAAGGTCCAGGCGGTTGACCTAACACTTACAGCTCGAGAGGCTATTCTCCATACCCTCAAAGAGAATTTGGTCATGTCACATGATCACATGAAGAAACAAGCAGATCAAGGTCACTCTGAACATCAATTTGCAGAAGGGAATCAAGTGTTTCTTCGACTGCAACCTTACAAGAAAACTTCCCTCAAGGTTGACCATTGTGAGAAGCTAGCGCCCAAATTTTATGGCCCTTATACTGTTCTCAAGCATGTGGGACAAGTAGCCTATCAGTTAGCTTTGCCTAGCCATTCGAAGCTACATCCTATTTTTAATGTTTCATGCTTAAAGAAGGTGATTGGAGCTAAGTTCCAAATTCAAGCCAACCTTCCATAGTTAGTTGAAGAAGGATTCATTTGGCTACAACCAGAAGCAGTATTGGACCAGCATGAGTGTCACCTACATTAGAGAACCATAAAGGAAGTGTTAGTCCAGTGGAAGGATACAACTCCAGCAGATGCCACTTGGGAACTAGCTACCATTTTGCAACAATTTCCTCATCTCAAGCCTTGAGGACAAGGTTGTTTTTAAGGGGGCGGACATGTTAGGGTCCTAACCCGCACATAGGTAGAAAAATATATTCAGATGTAATAAAGGTCAATATTAATAAGGCCTTTCAATAAAATAGAATAAGGCATATGTAAGAAGACCTAATAGAAGCTTCTGCTTCTAGAAGGATCTTCCTCTACATGATTTTTTTTAGTATAAATAGGAGTCGAGGGTATGAGAACCCTAACTTGGATATTATTGTAATAGAACTCTTCTCAACTGGATGTTTCCCCCTCGAAGAGGCTCGTGAACATTTCTTTCAGATTCAAAGTGTTATTTCTGTTATTATTCTCATATCATTTCAGTGCTATTATGGTGAATGTTCTAGTTATATTGTTATTATTCTGCCATTTCTAGCATTTTATTTATATTATGCATACATTTTATAACTAGTATATTACAATGTATGTATAGAGTAGCATCAACCAACTCTGACGAAGTATCAACCGAGAGCTTCAAATTTGTTTCAATGGCTGTGTTCATGGATTTATATTCCAACATGTCAAATCTCTTAAGTATTTCAAATGCATACTTCTCTTGGTTAAGGAAGATCTTCTCTGGGCTCTGCCAAACTTCAAGACCTAAGAAATAATGCATCAAGCCTAGATCTTTCATCTCAAACTCTACAACTAACTTATTCTTACAATCTGTGATGAAATTTTCTTCTCTTGTTAAGAATAAGTCATCCACATACAATAGAAATATAACTGGCTCATCATTCATAACCTTGAAGTAAAGGTTAGAATTAGTTTTACTCTTGGTAAATCCCAAGCTCATTAGAAAAATATCAATTCTACCATACCAAGATCTAGGAGCTTGTTTCAACCTATACAGAGATTTCTTTCAACCTACAAACATGAGTCTTTCTATCTTCAACTTCAAACCAAATTTTCACATCACATTGTACCAATCTGGTACACTTTCTCAGTTATAGCTTAATCTTCTCAATCATGTGCTAGATCTATGTTCTTTCTAAAAAGCACTATCTGTCTCATTGTTTGAGAGTATCTCCTCTACTCTCTCTGCAGTTGTTCCTTCTGGAACCGAGACTCTGCACCTGCAGCTGCTATTTCTGAAGATGAGAATGACTTTCTCTATTTTCACTGTAGCTGCTTAACTTTGAGAGTAGCTCCTATATTCTATCATGGAAATAACTTCATCTGAGAGTGGCTCGATAATTGATATTGAAGGTATATTTTCCTCTTTCATGGAGGTAACTCAATCTCAAATAAAGATATCGTTCCCCCTGAGTCTCATACTGTATCAAAATCATGGTTTTTCTAGTTGTCTTTACGAATACTAGAACTATTTCTTCTATTACCAGAGAAAGTGTCTCGGCATAGTCTTCTCCCTCTTATTGGGAGAATCCTCTGGAAACAAATAAGGATTTGTACATATTTATACTCTTATCTGCAACATGCTTGATTTTTTTTTATCAATCTTGGAATTCACCATTTTTCTTCCCTTTTACTCTCAAGGAAAAATCCATATCCCAATCCTTCTAACTGGCTACCTCCTCTGTCATTAAAACAAGGGAATCTTCTCAAAATATTTCATGTCTCCTAGAGGTATTTGAAGCTACTATTTAGTCTTCTCAACTCATAGAATATGTCTGTCAGTCCTGAAATATGGATCCTTTTCCCATCTAATCCTCTCTGAGATGAATATCACTATGATTCTTGATTTCTTTTGAGTCTACAAAAACTCCATAGTCTTTGTAGGATATACTTGGTGTTGAATACCAATTATTAGTATGAAAAGTTGAGTCATACTTCAAACGAATTTTTCTTCATGTCAAGGTGGCTTCATTATCCTTTGACCAAGTCTATTGTGAGTTATATTATAATGTTTCGTCAAATTTGGAGCCTTCTTCTCGTTACAATCAATCTCCATATGAGATACTCTATATCTCAAAAGTTGCTTCTTCTTCATTTTATTTGGTATACAATCATGCATACAACTTGAATAGTATGCTTCATGTCTCATATAATATGTTGTCTCCTGAAACCATCACTATATCTTCCTCAAGTTTATCACCCGTGACCTTCCCAAAGCAATAACAATAAGGGAGAAACAATAGACAACGATAATACTCTTTCTAATAATAATAAAAACAATAGCAAGAACAATTTGTCACAATAGCTCCTTCAGAGCTATGACTTGTCACCTTCCTAAAACAAGGGTCAAAAGTAAGAAGTACAACAATAAGAAATGAGAGAAACACTCTTATAGTGTTGTTATCAATCATTCCTCCTAGAAACAAAACAAGAATTTTCTCCTAGAGGAGATGCTAGATATAAGAATTTATCTCAATATTCTCACATGCTACCAAGTATAAAACTTTTCAAAGATTGTTATCTCAACTATAGTGTTTTCTTGTAAATTTGAATCTTATCAACTTAATCAATCAAACCTTGAACCTAGAGTATTTTTCCTGAAGAATGAGTGTTTTTTATTTTATTCCTAGTCTCCTTCACTCAAGATTACAAGTATTCTCTTCAACTTGTCATATGTATTGAGATAATATGCTTTCTTGATAGAAATCTAAGTTAGAGAATAAACTCTATAATCTCAACTTTAATCAATCTAATACCTTGACTTTAATTTTGACCAATGGTTAGTATGATGGTCATAACTTCAACATACAACCAATATGTCATAACAAATAGATGCATGTCAAAATAATCAAACCTGGGGTGCTTTTCTCCTCTGAATTTGTTGGATATGAGATCCCTCTGGATCTACGACAAAAGATCCCTTCTCCTCTAAATACCTTTTAAAATCTAATAGTTTAAACATATATAAGTAAATACCTCTAATAGTATCGGCAGCTAGCGGCAGCATCCGACAGTAGAAGAAACAAATACCAAACATTTAAAAACTTCAAAGGTGTTGCAACTTGTATTTTAAAATTAGTTGGACATTTTCTAAGGTAAGGTGCACTAGGAAAATAAACATCAGTCCCAACACTTCACAAAAACTTTCACTGCAACTGGTACTATAGCTAGTGTTGGCACTACAACTGGCATGAAGGAAATGGCACAAAGGAACTGACACTAAAACTGCAACTGCAACTTAGGGTTTTATGAGAAAACCCTAATTTTTCAAACTTCAAATTTTGGAATTCTGATCTAGGGACTAGATGCGCTAGGCTAAGGAGAGTTTGTTGGAGCTGACTATTTCAAAAAATTCCAATTTTTTCCCTTTGAAACTTGACCTGCGCAAATTTAGACTGGTATTGTTGGTATTGGTTCTGATTTCCTGGTTTTCTGGTTTTCTGGTACCATTCAAAACTAGGGTTTTTCTTTCCAAAGACACTGGCCATTGAAAAGGTGCAATAGGGTAGGGTGCACTTTTCTAGATGGTTTTTAGTCAAAGAAACATCTTCATTAAAAATCCCTAATTTCCTTCTACAGAAAAAATAAAAAATAAAAAATAAATGACGTTTTTGGATACCCAATGAAAGGTGTTATATTCAGTCAAGCTTTGATACCATGCTAAATTTAGAGTTGTTATTAGTTATTTTCAATTTTCTAGATCATTTCCAAAACAAAATCATAAGTAGGATCACTGAAAGAAACAAAATCACAAGGTACACATCATTTTATCCTCGAAAACCCTCATGGGTGAGAAAACCTAGCAAAAACTTCCTTAGCGATATATTTCCAATACAATGACAAGATGTAAGACCAAATCACCAAGAATAGACTAGGACTGAGCATGTGACTCTCTCTCCTTGTTCTAGCAACTGCAACTACCTTCAAAATATGCACAATAGAAGTGTGAGTGGAAGAGTGAACAAATGAGGCACCCTCCTCACTTATAAATACTAGTAGAGGAGGCACTAGAGTTATGTCTCTTCATCAAGTAGGCCTAAGTTCTTCCAATTGTGGTTAAAACCACTTTATTGAACCCCAGGGGATGTATTTACAAAAAATTCCATATAACTATGGTTTGACCAATCCACAAAAATGGATTTGTTCTTATACAAGACCTGACACGATCAATCCACAAAAGAGGATTTGATCTATAAGTTAATAACTCAATTATAATTATAATATTTTTTGAAGTTACAACATTTCAACAGAGAGTAGTCCTCCACTTTGTGTTGCAGTTGTCAGATCAATGATCAAGGTATGGATATGTTACTTAAGTCACCAAGTTATAGGTAAGATGGATTCTTCACCATAGGATTGTTATCGGATAAATCGGTAGGTGCAGACACTAACAGATCTCCCTAGATCCACCTAGATCTAGAAAAAAACAGGATATGACATGACTCTTTCCCTGAGTTGTAGTCATTGAATCTACTAATAAGAAGGAATTGAGTGGCATACCTTTATATCACTTCCTTAGGTATCTGTCGTTCCCGCTTTTCTCCGGTGCTCTTGTGATATCAGGTCTAAGACAACACAAACCAACCAAAGTGAATATAGAAAAGTATATTCAATGTCAACCTATGCATATGATCAAGGAGTTATGCAATAAAATAAGAGTGATTTTATGGGAACGGTACATGTCGTTGTATTATATTAAATGAAAGTAGAAGATACAACCTGATCGCCTTGATGTCACAAGCTTCCTTTCAGTGACCCTTGGTTCCAACACACACACTTTCTCTACTTTTGCATGAAGAAGATCCAATACAACTTGATAGACCAAATAAAGTCTTCAAGCTTTTGTCCAAACAAAGTTCTTCACACAATTCTTTCACTAATTCTTCATTCAATCTTTCTTAACCTTTTCCATGAGAAACCTTTCAATATATAGGAGAAGGAGATATCGTTAAATGGATGAGGGTGATCCCACTAAATCTGAGAAGTCAGTAGGATGCCAACCATGCGAATGCCAACTCATTTTCTAGAAGATTCCCTTCTAGAACCTTTGTGACCTCTTCCCTTTTCCAAGCTTTGAAACAGGTTCACACCCTACCTATAAAGAAGACTGTGAACAGTTCATACTCTAAGTTTGGGTTGCCTGTGAGAATGAAGGATTTTCACACCCTGTGATATATGCAACCTGCGAACTCATCTTAAAAATGTGTTTTCTGGAAGGAGATAACAGTCACTTTTCTCAGGCAAAAAGTCCTTGTGGGAGCCTGAATACATCACTTGTAGAGACATCACCAGAGTGACCAAAATCATGTGTAATAGTCAGGTCAATGATCAAGGTATGGATATGTTACTCAAGTCACCAAGTTA
The DNA here is from genome assembly GCA_009831015.1 of Picea engelmannii. Taxonomy (NCBI): domain Eukaryota; kingdom Viridiplantae; phylum Streptophyta; class Pinopsida; order Pinales; family Pinaceae; genus Picea; species Picea engelmannii. The sequence goes on along the minus strand of ML779624.1, from coordinate 1,035,504 downwards.
TAGGTAAGATGGATTCTTCACCATAGGTAAGTTCCTAACCTCTCACTTCTTCTATAAATAAGAATTTCAATGAAGATTCAATGGTTATTTGGATTATTTTATGGTAACTTGTATTTCCTTTAGTAGAAACATGCAAAATATTCTTCTTGTATAATTCTTTAGCAAACCAGGCCATGACATATGGTATCAGGGTAGGTTTCAACCCTTAAGGCCTATGTTCCTTTCCAAATTATGTTAGACTATTAGAGATCTAGTAACTATGTTTTTCTTCTTCTTATCTTAGGGCTACTGGATTCATTTCCATATTTTTATTATCAAGCCATCAATATATTTAGGTTTTAGATATTGTAATATAGGACCTAAAATAACAAACGTAGGTTTCCTATAGTGTAGTATTGGATATACAAACATAAATGATTATTTGGTTCTCTCTTTATAATTGATCCTAACCACTATGTAAACCCTAATTTTCATGACTACATATGATTTCCAAACTTCTCCTAATTCATGACTTACAAATCCTAGGGTTGAAAGCATTAAATTTGAAAAGTCAGGGAGGTTCAATTCTCTTCAATCCATTAACAATGGGAGAGTTATGACATATGGTATCATGTCATATTCAGGGTGATGGAGATTATAGTTTTATATTCCATTGATATAAAGTTGAATGGATGTAACATCCCCACTATAATTCTCAGCTCAATTTATTCATATTGTAGATATGAATGTGGCTATGGCCAAGCGATGTAATATAAGAATGTATTTTTTGTTTTTAAATAAATAAAATGTGATGCCAACTATTAGGAGATATGAACAAATATGGGGTTTTAGTTTCCCACGAGAAAAGAGAGTTTCTAAGATGGGTCCAAAGGGGAAATTAATTATGGGTATTAATTCAACCCATTTTCCTGAATTTTATTATCATTCGGGATAACTTATAATTTTTGTTTGACTGTATGAAATCTCAATCACTAAACTCATGTAAGAGGCTGGATGTGAGAGTCACATCCCATAGTTATTAGAGAGTATGGGGTTGAGTACAAGAAGTTTGGGAAAGAGTGTAAGCCAAGAAAGTAAACCAAAATAGAGGAAATTTGTATCGGCAGTTATAGGCATTTTTTACAAATTCAGTTTTACATGAACAACAAACAACGCATAGAGAAAAGAGCATAGGAGATAGAGCAAGAAGTATGGGAAAATTGTGGAGCATGTTGGAGCGTTTTGGAGCACTTTGGAGATGAATATTGAAGATCCAAGTTGTTAGGCCTGAAGAGTGAAATCTTGTGTGAGTTTTGTAAATTTCAACCTTGTACAATAATTTACTGCAAACATATTTTCAATAAAAGAACAAAAAGTATACAATGGAAAATACAAACATTACTCTAATGTTTTTTCCCTAGAAACCCAAACCGGGAAAACCAACATCTTCTATATTCATTCACATCATACATTGTTTAAAATACAATATACGTATAGGATCCAGCGACATCCAAAAACCTAATCCAATGACCTGGATTAGTCAACAAACCTAATTCCTTAACCAGAAATAGAAAACCATTGGAGAAAAACCATGTGCAAAAAAAACTCCCATATATGGACACAAAAAATCGAGGACCGCCGAAAGTGGACACGAAAACCAAGAATTTTTTTTCAAGGGGGGAAAGAGGGGAGCTCCACCCCCCTCTTACCCCCCTGTGCACAAATAATATAACACATAACACATATCCAACAATATCTAGTCTTTCAAAGAATATAACACATATCCAACATGTTGCACTGTAATGACAAGTGTTGTTGTTTTTGATGGTATTTTTCCTGGAAGTGAGTTCTCTTGAGTTACGAGTAGAGATATTCCTAGTTACCTATGCCATAGAAATAATGATAAATTAATGGGATGACCAATGGGATGAGAAAAGTGAAGGGTTACATTCCTTGGGTTGGGCATATTAAGAGGAAGAGAGCTGGAGGAAATTCAGGATAGCTATAGAAGAATAATCCCAAGAATCTGGTTGCACAACTATTTTTAAAAGATAAGTGTTTATCTGTTTACGTTTTAAACTAGCATGGAAAACTACATGAGCTTGATTGTCATGTTGTTCATAATTTGGTGTTATAAGTGTATCTGTTAATCGACTTTAGTAGTCATAGTAACAATTTTCTAGTGTGTTGTCCCTCAAGATGTTCTAGGATATCAATGGAACCATTCCAAGGAATCCCAGGGGCTAAGACCTAGAGAAATCCTTAAAACCATGTTGAGAACAACATAAATTGTGAAAAATTTTGGGTAAGTTTTTCTCTCTCTCTTATAGAATTCTCATCCCTCAAACAATCCCAGACAAAATATCAAAACATTAAACCTTAATAGGCATTTTTCCATGAGTGATTCTAACAATTTGAGTTTAAGTTGAGAAGTAATGGATTTATAAGAAATAAAACATAAACATGTGAGGTATCTTTAAGGTTAATCTCATAGTCTGTGGAAAGAATAATGTGATGAGAAATTAAGAATTCAATAGTTCTAATGGTTGTACTAGATCATTAAATAATGCATCAAACAATAAACATTTTCATATATTTAAATCCATGGAGGCACCCTATGCAGATCATTAAATACATGAAAAAATGACAAGAAGTGGTCATACATTCAGAGGAAATCACTTCAGTATAATAAGCTAAACAAGACGTAGTAACACCGAACATGTCATAAAACTTGTTACTAGAGATTTTATTAATGGGGATCTGATATAAGAATCCATGATATGAGAGGGATGTCTTTTACAAGAGCACATGCACAAAAAAAGAAGCATATACTAAAGCATAACGTAGGGGATGAATCTCTTAAATACTACATCCTTGAAAACAATTTTGTGTTTGAGGGGATCCTGGTCAAAAAACCCTGGTTATAAGAAACTCTTAAATTACCCAAAGTGTCTACCCTAAAAATGAGCTCCTTATGATTATTTGTAGCTTCTTATATTTCTACGAATACCGCTTACTCGGGCCAATACTGCTTCTTGAAAATGGCTTCCGCTTTTCAGAATATTGATATCGCCTCAGGCATTTTAACTACTTTCATTTTCCAGACTGATATTCATATTATTTAAATGGGAAAAAATGGTAAAAATAGAGTTTTACCCCCAACCTTGATGTCTTGGTGTTGGATGGAGTGTGTTTTCCTTGTCTGATTGAGATTTAATGTGGATGTTCTTAGTTGAATCAATGAGATTCCCATCTATAGCATTGGGCCCATTTAACCATGGAATGATTTGGGTTGTTGATTGGTTAAAAGGCCTCCCAATATATTCCACTCAGACCCCACTATTTGTTAGTGGAGAGTATCAATGATGAGAGCTTTGAATATCCTTCCTTGAGCTTCTACCCTAGGATGAACAATTGACACAAATGCACATTAGGGTAGAATCCTGAACTTCCTTCTCATTTCCATGTTGCGTTATTGATACCCGAGAATGAAATTCTTACCATAATGAGGTGTGGGAAAACTTCTCCCAACATATATAGCCAGGATGGATGTTAATTCCCTCTCATGAGAGTATTTTTCACAGGTGGATCATCATCTTCTATATTTGGCATCATGATAGATTATCAATGGAAACTATACTATTCACAGATTGGTTTCACCTTGGTCTTCCTAGTTTTTCCTCATAGGATGTTGACACGTGCCTGGTAAGGAAATTGGTAAGAATAGGAGATTGGTCACACCTATCCCAATCTATTGAGATTCAAGGCATGTGCGAATGGACATGTCGAGGAAATGATTACTATCCTTTAACGAATGAGGGTAGGGATATGATGATGGATGAAGGGAGGAAAATGTGATACTAGATATTTTGTTATGTGTCACATATTTTCCAACTAATTTTGCAGGTTGTCAGTGAATCCTCCACACTCATCATATATTATCCCTCATGCCCCTATTCAAAACATGTGTCATTTTCTCTATGGTTTGGATCCTTTTTGAAGTTTGAGTAAAATGCATGAAATTTCGATGACATCATGCTAACATCATCGTAGACCCATGGACACATGGAAACTTCAAATTTATCCATGTCAGCATTGAAGTGTCCTCAGGGACTCGACATATGTGTGGTTGGGCTTGATATAGTAGCCAAAATAATGGTGATCCTTCCCATTACAGGTGGAAATCCTTGACATGCTCAAAATATGTGCCATTGACTCGTTAGATCCTCATCAACTTCCTCAGTGTTTGGGTGGATTTCTATGTTGACTCTAGGTGGTTTTGTGCATATGGATAGATACACAATGAGTTGGAAGATATGTAACTTGGTGGGACTAGAATACCATGCGCCACCATCCATTATTCACCACACAACTCCTTAAAATTGTTATCATACTCCATGTTGTGTTAAGTCCCGAACATCTTTTTGATGCGACATGCATTCCCTACCATTTATAAGGCTCACTTGCTGCCATTAGATAATTGAACCTGCACCTTTGACGATGCTTACCCATTAATCCTTAGTCTTATGATATGACTCTATTCAGGTGAGGTATTAATCCTATTTTAGATGCAATACTCTCCTTTAATTCTCTCGATAAGTGTCGAATATTTTAAACTCAACCTCGAGCCCTTAAGACTTGATTTTTCACTATAAAAGTTATTGGTTTTCGACCATATGCTTTGCCACTTTGATCGATGATCTATGTAAGATCCCTTTCGGCCTGATGATCTTTAATTTCAGCCTCATAATATCGATCAATGTACACACTAATGACTGGGTCAAATCTAGTACTAACATGACACGATGCTCGAATCATTGTGCGCACTGTGAAAAGTTTCGAAGAACAATACATAGCCTATTTCATGCAAGCTGTGAATAATTACCACACACAGTACAAAGGATGTTGTGTGTGTGGTTTTATCAGCGAGGGCACAAAATTCATGATCATTTTTAATGTTTCATATGCATTTATTTGTATGGTATCAAACAATAGTTAAATTTGTGTATAAATCGTAGCTAATAAGCTACAATAAATCTAATTAGTAGAAAATTTTCATATTTATGTTTATTTTAATCAAGTAATGTTCTTCGATTAAGCTAGGGAACATTACAGAATGGTATCAAAGCTTTTGTTTCAACACCAGACTTGTATGGGCCAAAGATCATCATGAATTTGGTACATTATTCATCTCAGCGTTTGACTTGTGTCAAATTTGGGGAAGAAGGTAAAATATTAGTGAAATTCCCAAATTTCTAAGAAAAAAATCAAGTCAAAATTGCACTTAGAATGGTTTTTATGGAGGGGTAATTTCGACTTCCAAGTGATTGAATTTGTCTAATACAATCATGTTGGGAATTTTCATGATGGTCACGAGATGGAAAATAATGAAAATCATCTAAGCGAAGAAAGGACTTGTGTGCACTAAATATTGGCATTGTGCAATGCATCATTTGTACTTTGTGCACTGGATATTGGTGTGTGGTATAAAAAGTCACACACACTAAATATTGGTGCATGGTGCACACTGAATATTGGTGTGAGGTATAAAAATTTATGTGCACTAGATATTGATGTGTGGTATTAAAATTTGTGCGCACTGAATATTGGTGTGTGGTATAAAACATTACATGCACTGAATGTTGATGTGCAGTATAACAAGTCATATGCATTGGATATTAGTGTGAAGTATCATAAATCATGCACACTGAATATTGGTGAGAGATGCACACTTGTTGGAGCAGGTCATTTTAGGAAAATTTTTGGGAATCATGCAGGAGAAAATCACTCAACAAGTCGTCCAAGGAGTACCACACATAGAGAAAACAAGACAATTAGTACATTTTCAGTAGTCAGCATGCGTAGAAGATGGAAATTAGTTAGAAGTAGTTATACCTTTTTGTCAATTTTGTAATGGGATAAGCCCTAATATCAATGTATAAATGTGTATGGGTTTTGGGTAGAAAGGGGCAATTGGAGTCAAAGATAAGAGTGATATTGAAGGAGCTAAGTGTGCACTGTATGTGCGAATGGCTAGGGAATTTTGTGTAGAATTGATGTATATTATTTGAGCACAGTGCGCACATGTTATTAGGATTGAATATGAATGAATAATATAAGAAGCCATCCATTGTGGACATAGCCTAGTTTTGGGTGAACCACGTTAAATCTCTTTTTTATGTTGTGTTTATTTTATGTTATGTTTGGTGCGGAAATGTAATAGGTGCTTATGGGATAATATGAATATGTATATGTTGGTTCCATGCACATGTTGAATTATTAAGTAAGATGAACCTGTCATACATTATTATGTTGTTATGGTTTTGTGCACAATGTATATTATCGCATGAATAGAGGAGTTGAGTTTGAACACAATGAGACTTTGTTTGATTATCGATCATTAATTTATACTGTTAACAAACAAGAGACAACCTACTGATAATCAAAGTAGATATCAAGTCACCGAGTACATTATTACAAGTGTGAATAAAGGTGTTGAGGTCAAACACTTGAAGAATCAATCGATCAGGAGACATTGATGTATTCCCAACTGTCGATGGCAAGAGAACCTTCCACTAATGGTTGCCAGCCTCTAGTTACTCATAGGACTCTAGGCCTCGTTTCCACAATAGATGAGTTGAAGTTGATGGAAGGAGACCCACTGAAAGGAGATCATTAAGGAATCTCTCATCAGTCAACATGAGGTACAAAGAAATAAATTGATGATTTGGAGGAAATTGGATGAAGAGGATGTTCATGAACCAACAAACCTATGCATCTTTCGCATGCACCAACTGCAAGTAGTGGACGAAAAATACCCTCTGAATAGAAACCAATAAGAAATACTGGAAACAAATGCGAGGAAACCATCGATAAGGCTAATGGAATCCAATAAAGTGCATGAATCCCAATGTGTGAATATATTTATTATTGTTGAACATAAGGGAAACTCCCCAGTCAATGACCAATAAGGAGATGTTGACTGTTAGGTTAAAGGTTACCTACCTATAAGGAAAGTAGGACCGAGGTACATGGTAGGACTACAACTTCATGTAACTCTGAGACACACTAAGGTTTTGGCTGACATGCAAAGTCAAGAATTATGATAAATGGTCGACACAGTCTTATAGACATCCTTTGAACAAGAGAATGAGACATATGGAGGACTCTGACAGCATAGACTTGATGATTAAACTTTGTGATGCAGGAGGCATCAATCAAAATCTCCACATAAGGAGTGGAAGAATAACCAATCAGAGGAGTAAACTATATGCAACGAGGGTAACTTCCTAAGGTCATGATAAACCCAAAATTTGGATGACATGTGGACTTAAAAGTTTGTTCTCTATTCAAAGGCGACATGACTACTGCCAATATAAGATAATATTATTTTCCCGCCCTTATTTTTTTGTTTTTTCATAGGAAAATGAATGTTATGATACAAAGGAGGAAACAAGTGTCGTGAATAAGAAACTAACTCCAAAAATTGGAACATACCTATGTTCAATGAAAGGAAGTGCACGAAGGGCATGGACACTTGGGGGAATGTTTCCTCTTAGGGTACAAGGTCTTAAGCTACAAAGGATATAAAAAAAGCTCTGCTTGGCTACTGATGCAAATTGATGAGCTAATAGGCTTGTAATGAGAAAGTGGGAACTGACAATAGGCTCAATACTAGAAGCAGGAGGATGAAATGCAATTACAACTTAACTCCAATGAATTTCCTTTTTCATAAATTTACTCCCCTAAGCCCGAAAAAGTATTAAAAAATACCTAGGAGAACTCTTCTAGCCAATGTTGACTAGAGTGTTCCTTTTTCTAAATTAGTCTACTTGGTCCAAAAAAGGGTTAAATTTACACCAAATAGATGTCCTTTCAAATCCATTTAATGAGTGTGAAAGAGACAAGTTCACTCGGCAATATTTTCACTTTTTAGAGAGTCAAAAAAGAGATTAAAGAAGACTTGAGGATGTTGTTCTAAGAAACATATTATGGGGGAGGCCAAGTCTTTCATGAATAACTCCTGTCAAAATATAGAAACACACTGGTAGTTGACACAAGCTTGGTAGAACCCAAAGCTTTCCAAGATAAGGAGAATATAATTCTTCCAGAGGATCCTTGCAGAAAAGGAAGCTGAGGCTCTAAAATATCATTCCAATCAAAGGAAACCATCCTAAGACATGGAGGGAGTGTACTCAGAGATAGTGGAATTCTCCCTTATTCATAAGGTATAGAGATATAAATTCTAAGGACATTATTGGAAGATGCATCACCCCCCAAAAGAAGAGTGGGATTGGTCGAATATTTCATCAGCAATGTCACTTCCTTATACTTGTCACTCTCCAAGAGAAGAGTGGGATTGACTAAATATTGCATAGACATGACCACTTCTTCAACCATTGGTTGAAAAGGATGCAATATAACATGGTCAATATATGCATCACTCCCAAAAATAAGAGTGATGTTGGCCGAAGATTGCATCGACACAACCATTAGTTGAACGGGATGTGAGACAACATGGTAAAAGGATGCATCACACCTCAAAAGAAGAGGGGTTTCAGCTAAATATTCCATCAGCATGACTGTTGTATCAACCAAACAAGGATTAGAATGTTTGGAAACCAAAGATGACTCAAAACCCGAAGGGTTACCAGATAAGGACCTCGCTTCTCGTACCACCACAATAGTAGGGCACAAACTAGTAAGGTGATATCCTTTGAAAATAATACAAAGAAACTTGGGCTTACCTCCTATAAGTTGAGGCTTTTCAATCGTATGAATTCTCCCAGCATGACTTGTAGTGGCTAGTGACACTCTCCCAACATGACTTGCAAAGGCTAGTAGTTGATATTCAACATGACTTGCATAGGTTGTTGACGAACCTCCAACATGACTATTATAGGTTGGTGATGAATCCCCAACATGACTAGTATATCTTGGTGATGAATCCCCAACATGACTAACAAAGGTTGGTGATGTTTTTGCAGTGTGACTAGCAGTGACTAGATTTGTTCTCCCAACATGACATGCAACGACTAGTTGCTAGTCTTCAACATGACTTGCAGAGGTTGTTGGCCTATCTTCAACATGAATAGAAGAGGTTGGTGATATAATTCTAGTATGCATCACAATGAATGGACTTGTAATTCCAGCATGACTTGCAGTGGTTGTTTGCAACATTTCAAACCAAGGTTCTGGGAAATATTGATTTTGAGAGATTGCAGGCCAGGAAGGGTTATGGTATACACCATGGCCCTATCCAACAGGTTGGTATCCTTCTCCAAACTTATTCATAAAGTTTTTTAAGGGCACATCACCGAGGAATCCACTTGCGAAGAGAAAGTGACATGACAAGGGTTACTCAGGTGAGGATATATGTTTCGGCCAGATGAAGGAACTCCATGAAATGGGTTTCCCATACTATAAAACCAACTCCCTCTTGGTGGAAATTCGGAGGATAGGGGTGCATTCATCATACCAAACGTGTTGGTCAGAATTAGTGTGGAGGAGGAAGGTGGAAAGGATGGAATATAATAAGTGTCGTGTCCGCCTGGTTGAGTATTCCATCCAGGAGCATTAATACTAGGATTAGACCCAGGAGGAAAAAGATGCTTGCTTCCATACGTAAGATTCATTTGGGTAATATGAGCTCCACCAAATGAGAGTGGAATATGCGAAGAAGCCATGCCCCCAGGTCCAATACTAGGATTTGCATTATTTGTTGGAATGAAAGATGAAATTTGTGATGTCATATTCAAAATACCAAAAGAGAAAGGATTGGAGACTGAAGGAATGGACTGAGTATTGTATCTAGGCGTACCAAAAATATACCCAAAATGGTTCACTACTATGGTTTGAGTAGCAACCACAGGACGGATAGGAGTGATGACGGGAACCTCTGACACTACAACCATAGTGGTTGAAGGATTCGAAGGACTCCCATAAACTACAAAAGGTATAGGAGTCAAGGGACTCCCAATGTCTTTCTAACTCGACTCAATAATCATACTTGTATAATTACAAGTCTGGTAGGTGGAGGTGTGTGTACCACGTTTGATAACTTTACTCCTTTTAGAAGGAAAATACTCAAGATGTGGTAGTAACTTTAACAAATGGCAAGAAAAAGGACAAGAAAATCAGATACAAAGTAAAAAAATAGGTTGTCAAGAAATCAGGAGATAAGGAAACTCAAGATAGCAGAGAGAAATTGAAAGAGAAAAACACTCCAAACCCCAAAATAGAAGATTCACTCCCAAGTATGGTCGCCAATTCTATTACAATGAAACTCACTCTATGAAATGGGGTAAACCACAATAGATGGAATGACTACATAAATCAACTCTAATCCCAAGTATGCTATATAAATGAAAATTCTAACAAGACAAGATAAAGGAGACTACCTCGTCTGGACGTTCAATGAAGAATCGTTGAGAATACAAATCAAAGATATTTACCTGCAACTTGTCCTCAACAACCAAGATATGCAAGCATATGGTGATAACATATAATGTTATCACATACAATAGCATAAGCCATTAACATTCATAACAAATACGCCCATGGAATATTAATTCAAATATTTTCAAGATATTAATTGGATGAGAAAAGAGTATTTCTATCAAAAAATGATCAATGTAATTGTATAAGTGAAACTTTTGTGTCGGCACATCTCGAAACCGAGAAACTAAGTCCCTTCCAACTAGGCATCCACCACTTCAATCCTCCACCAAAGGCAAGCTCATAGAAGAGAGACAATAAGGTTCTCCATCAAAGAGGGAAGAGCTTGGAGGCTGAACAATGTGTTCAGAATTTCAAGGATAAAGGGATGCAGACTCAATGTGAAGTGAAAATTTCTCTAGAGTATCTTTTCTCTCAAAATTTGAATTCTCTCCTCCTCCACGACTTGGATATGGCTCAATTTATATCCTTCAAATGGAACTGAACGACTAAGTCATAATGTTTCTAGTATATGGAAGGTAAAGGATCATGGATCTCATGACGTGATATGGAAACCCAACACAATTTTAAATTTTAAGAACCAAACTTGATGTATGTGGGTTGTAGTGGTGCATCCTGCGTATATGCATGATTTCTAACTGGTAGGATGCGTATATGTGGAAAAATATGATTTTTTGGCTCCAAGAAGTGCAAAAGGGGACTTCAAATCTGCATAGGGAAATGGAAAGGACTTATGAGCAAGTTGCATGGGGTGAGGAAAAACTTACCATAACAATGTGTATGCAAAGCCATTGAGAACACGCAGGGTAAATATTGGTACAGAACATAAGCCCAAATTTTTGAACATAGGATACTATTAGAATGATGGAACTGTTGAAAAGATAGAGGAATTATTATGCGAGTACCAGTACTTGTTTCCAACCACTTTTTCAAATATGAAATGAATTTCTAGGGAGTTAGGAGAGATGAATGTACCCTTTAAACTAGATTCAAAGCTAGTGAATCATAGGCCACATAGACTGAACCTAGTGTCTAAGAAGAAGGTAAAAGAGAACACAAATAGGATGTTGGAAGATGGAATTATTGAACTCATTGCATAATCAAAGTGGATCAGTCCAATGGTGGTTTTGATCTAGATTTATTAGAAGAAAAAAATGAAACATGGATCTATAACATTAACACAAAGATACAATGAATAATAATAGAGAACAAGTTTAACTTAAATTCTATTCAATAAATAAATCTATTGAAGCTATAAAATGCAGAAAGAAACAATCTTGCTCTAATGGTGGTAGTTAATCTCTGAGAAGATATGTGGCGGCTATGCACATTCACTTGAGCACATTACAATGAGGCCTCCAGAAATTTTTAGCATCAAGAAGTAATCATAAAACCCTATATATCCAAAAACCTAACCATAGGAGATGAAGTGTCAAAAGTCATGTGGGCCCCGATGGGGTAAGTTGGTACATAAACTTCCCGAGGTCGTAACTTTTGCATACAATCTCCATTTTAGGCACACAATAACCTATTGGAAAGGTATATCCAAGGACTACATATATATCCGTCAAATGTTGATTTTCTCAATAGTGTGACTTTGGTGAGCCCAAAAAACGTTGTTTAGGGCCTCAAAACAGCCTTAGAAGTTTAGGACCCGAAAAACTAGAAAAAACATTGCCAAGAAGAAAATTGTATGTGTGTTACACATTATTTTGGTCACCCCAGTGATCCATTGACAACATATGTTCATGTTCCCAAAAATAGCCTTTATTCATGAGGAAAGTGACTGGCTTTCTCTTCTCAAAAACCCTATTAAGGAAGGTTGTTGTAGGCTACACCATACATAGGGTGCGATGATGCCTGATTGTTGCCCCCTTCTCTAAATTTGGGTTGCGACGTCTCTGCAGGCTGCTCTATACGTCAAAATATTAAGAAAAGGTTGAGTTTCACGAAAGTTCTAGAAGATGAGGTGGCATCTATATGGTTGGGATCTTACTCGCTTCTCTAATTTGGTGGGATCATCCTAATCTCTCCAACCATCTCTCTTTCCCCTATATAAAGAGGGATTTCTCATGGAAAAGGCTAAGGTTGATTTAAGCAAGATTAATGTTGAATAGGCTAAGAATTGGATGAGGAATTGTACATTAGTTCATACTTGAGGGCTTCATTTCAGTTTATCAAGTTATTGTGGATATTCTTCATTCAAGGTCGGAGCAAGTGTGTCTGTTGGAGAAAAGGGTCATCAAGAGGGGACCTTGCAACATCAAGGATTTGGTTGTAATCTCCACTTTCATTTTAATATAATACAATGATATGCTTCTTTCCCATAAAACTTGTCTTGTTTTATTGTATGATTCCTTGATGACATCCATAGGTTCTCGTTGAGTATATTATATTTCTTTCACATTGGTTGGCTTGTGTTCCCTTGCAGATTCAATATCACAAGAGCACCAGGGTGGAGCTAGGATGACAACGGCAAGAGGAAGCAATATTTAAATGGTATATTTCCCATATCTTGTTAAATAGTAAACTCAAGGGTTAGAGCTTAGGGAAGGTGTCATATTCTATTATGTTTTGTTCTATATCTAGGTGGATCTAGGGAGACCTATTTATGTCTGCATTTATCGATAAGTCCCATAAAAAATTGGCGACCATACTATTTCATCTCACCACTCCTGCACATGGTCAGTTGTTTTTTTCATACTCTTGAGAACCCCTTCACACCGGTTGAAAACTCAGGGCTCCATACACTCTAGCGCATACTGAAAATATCTCTAAAGAGCCATATGGGGATTTGCACTCCATGCCATGTGTGTGATGGTATATAGGATGCTCCATAGAGGAAATTCTTGAATGTCTCTTATAGAGACTTTACATTTTATGCTTATGAGTATCGGGCACACAGTGTGCACTGATATAGTGGTTCATAGGCTCACCCTCGCCCCTGCTACATGTAAGTGTGACTTGGGACCCACGATGATATATCCTGTTCAAGAAGTAGATATCCTTCATATCTATCATAAGAATGTGAGAACCCACATGGAACACCTACTCGTTCACATCCCACATGTGAACTAGGTACTCGAGTAATCTCAGCTGGGCCCTCATACCCTGGATTTTGAAAAAATTCAGCAACCCACACTACCGGAGGGCCATTACCATTCCCGGGTCATTCCTAGAAAATTAGTATTCTTCCTCGTGTTCTCTCTCATTCCATTCCAACAAATTTACCATGGAAAACCTGCAATGGAACATTAAAGAGATATTAGCATCTTTATCTTCTTCCCTGGATATTTTTTAGCGGCCAATACATCTTAAAAAACTTTTTGAACTATGCATGTCACATGCCTGGGCATTTGTACAGTGTGAATTCATCGCAGGCTAGCCATAGGGTCTCCTGCGATGACCCTATATCATTGTAGGGACCGATATAGGGTGCTTGCGATGACCTTCGTGCATAGGTACCCTAAAAACTTAACTCAAAAGTTTAATTTTAACCAATGAGAAACAAATTTTGATCCACGGAAAGTTGAAAGAGATGAAAATTACTTGTTCTGTGAAGACCATTCGTTGAATGATCAGTTGTGCCCTCCACAATCCACAGTGGAAAATCGAGGTAAATGGGGGCTTTTAGAGCAAAGTTTGGGTGAAATGACAATGGAATAGTGAAATGAAGTTTTTACCCACTTTTATCCACTTTTTCACTTTTTCATTGGTATTTTTATATTTTTTTTATATATTTTACCTAATCCCTAAAGTCCTAACGAATTTTCAAGTATTGACTTTTTGCAGATGAAAAGTCTAGGAGTGAAAACATTGGAACAAGGATACACTTTTTGGTTTGTTTTTATACATTTGTCACATGTACAGATCCTTTTAGAGTTTTTCAGGAAACACTCTGAGCTTAGTTTTTTTTCTTTCTCGTGCTCGTAAATCAATGAGAATGTAACCGAGTATACTTTTATCACTTTTTTGGACTCGTAAAGGTTATACGAAAAAGGAACCCCCTAGAGTTCTCTTTAATCTCTTTTCGGACTCTCTAAACATGAAAAGATTTTAGAGCGATCTTGTTCTTTTCACACTTGTAAAAAGTATTTGAAGAAAGAATCTGATGAGTAGTAGGTTATCACTTTTTCAGTCTCATCAGATTAACTTATGAAAAAGGAACTGGTGGAGTCCTCTTTAAGTGTTTTTCAGAATCTGTAAACATGAAAAAACCCTAAGATTTCTCTCTTTGGACTCGTTAAACAAACATCGAAAGACCCATATGTGACCGAACCACTCCTTCTTAGGGTTCGTTAAACATACTCTGAGGGACTCATTCGAAGGATGATCTTACATCAAAAAGCATATGTTATCCTCCTCAAGCTTGCATAAAAATAAAGAGGTACTCACTAGAAATGGTGGGGGGGAATTTGGGAAATAAATGTGTCTTTGTATCCGTGTTAGTGGCAGTAATAGTCACTCTTGAACATGACACCCCACTTCATCATTGTATCTGGGTTGGGAAATCCATTTGTTTCTCGTTTGACCATCTGCATGTCCATATGTCAGGTCCTCCTTGAATCAATGCTTCCAATACTATTGTCACATTGTTCATATGTTCCAGAGAAGTCCAACCTCAATAAGCCTTCTATCGAGTCAGCCATCTGCAATTATAAATCTTCTACCATGCTGGCCTTCCCTGTGTCAGTTTCAAATCACTTCACACTCGGATATACTTTGAATCTATTACTTATTTTTTGTCATTGATGGGGGATACATTAAGGACCTCCTATGATGAGTCTTTTCCTATCGAGTTCAATTCATTATCCAGGAACAAGGCTTAGAAATCTTTCAATACCTTAGATCCTGCATGCCTCAATGGCAGGTTTCTTCACTTTCAACAATGGGTTCACATCATTGACCCATTATTAGAAGATTCCATCAAGTGTTTGAATTCAACTCATTTATTCACATTTGTTTGATTGTACTGGGGTACCTTGGGATTCATTGACATCAATGGTTATTTCCCTCGCACTTGTTAATTGTTCTCATCATTGACTGGTAATCAAGTGATTTCTACCATGTTTAACTTTAGCACTTGTAATCACATGGTTAGATTTGTACTTAGGGACAATGGAAATGAACACCCTAGATCATACCATATCGATCCAAGCTATGACGGAGTATTCATGTTTTGTATTGACACATAGATCCACTTTGTATGTCTCGTGGTTATGTCTGAATTTGAGTCATTTTAGTGCATAGATCCACAGTGTATTCTTGGTGGCTATGACAATTCATAATGACATGGATCCACAATGTATGTTTAGTGGCCATGACTCACTTGAAATTTTGTAATCTGAGTATGGGAATGCCTACCTCAGACAATGGCATATTATTATGTTGATGCTTGATTGTTTGCAGGTTCCCAATCGATGTGCTCCTTGTTTCTGACACACATTTTATAAAGTATTTTGGTTTTCACGAGTTTCAGCCTAATACTTTGGGGGGCATTCTGTTGCACATTATTTTGGTCACCCAAGTGATCCATTGACAACATGTGTTCATGTTCCCAAAAAGAGCCTTTCTTCATGAGGAAAGTGAATGACTTTATCTTCTAAAAAACCCTATTAAGTAAGGTTGTCGTAGGTTGCACCATACACAGGGTGCAATGATGCCTGATCCTCACCCCCTTCTCTAAAACCGGGTTGTGACGTCTTTGTAAGATTCTCTACAACTAGGGTGCGATGAGGTAAAAAGACTAAGAAAAGGTCGAGTTTCACGAAATTTCTAGAAGGGGATCTTCTAGAAGATGAGGTGGCATTCGAATGGTTGGGATCTTACTCGCTTCTCTGATTTGGTGGGATCATCCTAATCTATCCAACCATCTCTCTTTCCCCTATATAAAGAGGGATTTATCATGGAAAAGGCTAAGGTTGATTCAAGCAAGATTAATATTGAATAGGCTAAGAATTGGATGATGAATTCTACTTCAATTTATACTTGAGGCCTTCATTTTAGTTTATCAAGTCATTGTGGATCTTTTTCATTCAAGGTTAGAGAAAGTGTGTGTGTTGGAGAAAAGGGTCATCAAGAGGGGACTTTGCGACATCAAGGGTTTGGTTGTAATCTCCACTTTCATTTTAATATAATATAGTGATATGTTTCTTTCCCATAAAACTTGTCTTGTTTTATTGTATGATTCCTTGATCACATACATAGGTTCTCATTGAGTATATTATATTTCTTTCACATTGGTTGGATTGTGTTCCCTTGTTGATTCAATATCACAGGAGCACCAGGGTGGAGCTAGGATGACAACGGCAAGAGGAAGCAATATATAAATGATATGTTGTCCATCTCTTGTTAAATAGTAAACTCAATGGTTAGATCTTAGGGAAAGCGTCATATTATGTTTTGTTTTGTTCTATATCTAGGTGGATCTAGGGAGATCTATTTATGTCTTTATTTACTGATAAATCCCATAACAAAATTGGCTACCATATTGTTTCATCTCACCACTATTGCACTTGGTCAGTTGTTTTTTTCATACTCTTGAGAACCCCTTTACACTAGTTGAAAACCTGGTGCTCCATATATTCTAGAACATACTGAAAATAGATCTGAAGAGCCATATGGGGAGTTATTCTCCCTACCA
This sequence comes from Picea engelmannii, assembly GCA_009831015.1. Classification (NCBI taxonomy): domain Eukaryota; kingdom Viridiplantae; phylum Streptophyta; class Pinopsida; order Pinales; family Pinaceae; genus Picea; species Picea engelmannii. The sequence goes on along the minus strand of ML779624.1, from coordinate 1,018,424 downwards.
TGCATATGATGTTATATAGGATGGTCCATAGAGGCAAGTCTTGGATGTCTCTTATAGTGATTTTACCGCTATGCTTTTGAGTATCGAGCACACAATATGCACTGATATAGTGGTTCATAGGCTCTCCCCCACCCTTGCTACCTGTAAGTGTGACTTGGGACCCACAGTGAGATAGCTCAGTCAAGAAGTATATATCCTTGATATCTATCGTAAGAATGTGAGAACCCACATGAAATGCCTACTCGTTCACATCCCACATGTGAACTAGGTACTTGAGTAATCTCAGTTGGGCCCTCATACCCTAGATTTTGAAAAATTTAAGCAACCCACACTGTCGGAGGTCCATTACTGTTCCCGGGTCATTCCCAGAAAAGTAGTCTTCCTCCTCATGTTCTCTCTCATGCTAATCCAACATTTTTACCATGGAAAACCCACAATGGAACATTAAAGAGAGATTAGCATCTTTATATTGTTCCCTGGAGATTTTTTATTGGCCAGTACATCTTAAAAAACTTTTTGAACTGTGCACGTTCCATGCCTTGGAATCTATACAATCCAAAGTCATCTCAAGCTAGCTATAGGGTCTCCTACAATGACCCTAGATCATCGCAGGGCCCGATATAGGGCGCCTGGGATGACCTCCGTGCATAGGTACCCTCAAAAACTTAACTAAAAAGTTTAATTTTAACAAATGAAAAACAAATTTTGATCCATGGAAAGTTGAAAGAGATGAAAATTACTTGTTCTGTGGAGACCATTCACCGAATGATCAGCCATGCCCTCCGTAATCCGTAGTGGAAAATCAAGGTAAATGGGGGGTTTTAGAGCAAAGTTTGGGTGAAATGACAATGGAATAGTGAAATGAAGTTTTTACCCACTTTTATTGACTTTTTCACTTTTTTATTTGTATTTTTATATTATTTTATATATTTTACCCAAACCCTAAAGTCCTAACAACTTTGCAAGTGTTGATTTTTTGCAGATGAAAAGTCTAGGAGTGAAAACATTGGAATAAGGATACACTTTTGGTTTGTTTTTATACATTTGTCGCATGTATAGATCCTTTTAGAGTTTTTTAGGAAAAACTTTGATCTTAGATTTTGTTCTTTCTCATGCTCCTAAATCAATGAGAACGTAACCAAGTATACTTTTATCACTTTTTCAGACTCGTAAAGGTTATATGAAAAAGGAACCCCTGGAGTTCCCTTTAAGCTCTTTTCAGACTCTCTAAACATGAAAATATTGTCGAGCGATCTTGTTATTTTCACACTTGTAAAAAGTATTTGAAGAAAGCATCTGATAAGTGGTAGGTTATCACTTTTTTGGTCTCATCATATTAACTTACCAAAAAGGAACTGGTGGAGTCCTCTTTAATTGTTTTTCAGAATCTCTAAACATGAAAAACCCCTGATTTTTCTCTCTTTGGACTCATTAAACAAACATCGAAAGATCCATATGGGACCGAACCACTCCTTCTTAGGGTTCGTTAAACATACTTCAAGGGACTCATCCAAAGGATGAGATTACATCAACAAGCATATGTTATCCTCCTCAATATTGCGTAAAAATAAAGAGGTGCTCACCAGAAATGGTGGGGGAGAATTTGGGAAAGAAATGTGTCTTTGTATCCATGTTAGTGGTAGTAATAGTCTCTCTTGAACATGACACCCCCCTTAATAATTGTATCCAGTTTGGGAAATCCATTTGTCTCTCATTTGACCATATTCATGTCCATATGTCGGGTCCTCCTTAAGTCAATGCTGCCAAGACTATTATCGTGTCATTCATATGTTCAAGAGAATTCCAACCTCAATAAGCCTTCTATTGAGTCGGCCATCTGCAGTTATAAATATTCTACCATTTCGGCATTCCCTGTGTATGTTTCAAATCACTTAACACTCTTATGTACTTCGAATATGTTACTTATTTTGTTTCATTGATGGGGGATACATTAAGGCCCTCATGTGATGAGTCTTTTCCTATCGACTTCAACTCATTATCCAAGAAAAAGGATTAGAAATCATTCAGTACCTTAGAGCCCGCATGCCTCAATGGAAGGTTTCTTCGATTTCAACAGTGGGTTCACATCATTGACCCCTTATTCGAATATTCCATCGAGTGTTTGACTTCAAATCATTTATTCACATTCATTGTGTTAGCACATATATTTGTAAAAGGGTATTTTCCCTTAGGAATTGACCCCTGGGTGAAAATGCGAGAAAACGGTGCTTAAAAAACCCACCTTTTCATTTTTATCCTAAAGTCTAGATATCAGGCATGTTGTGCTAAGGGGCACATAGATATGGGTGGCCGAGATCCGCACACTCAAATCTACAGTGCTCAACCCAAGTTGGACCCCCCCGAGCATTATGTCTTTAGTGAGGGGCGTGGGGGGTCCGAGAAAGTGGTTTCCCCATGCAATCCCCCCACTACGTGGCACCTCTTCATGAACTTGGACCCCCCCCCCCC
>ML779624.1:984715-1015928 GCA_009831015.1 Picea engelmannii | reverse complement strand
CCCTCGGAGTTAGACCACTTACTGCCCTTTCTCCCTCTGACACCTATCCTCCACTCACATCCCCCACGTGCCTATCCCCTTTCCATTTTCACATCTCTTCCTCTCGTCTCCTGAAATGTGTCTCATACTCCCCCTCCATGTCACCTCCACCATCATTTTCGTGTCCCCCTCCTGACCAATCACACTCCTCTCCCTTCACCACATCACCCCTCCTGCACCTTTACACCTCAGTTCTCATGTACTAGTGCCCATGCTTCCCATTCACCACTCCACCATATTCATCACTCCACACGGTCCCTGATCATACATTATTCCATGTCGGTTTTCACCTTTCACCTCACCCGCTCACCATCATCTTCTTTCACGTCCACCTTCCATCTTCCCGGTCATCATCCAGCAGTGATCCCAGTGGCACATTTTTCAAAGTGCGACCAACATGTTTTCCAGGTGCCAAGTTGACTTGGGTCATCCGAATCCCGATGAAGACAATTAATGAAGCTAAGGAAGGTTGGTGAAACCTTGTCTCACTCCTCAAATGGAAATTCAGAAGGATCGTCAGCTAGTCGACTCTTCTGTAGGTCCCTTATGAAACACAATTTCATCTGACAGAAACTCACGTCTGACAGAAGACTGGATGCATAGTCTTCCAGAGAACATGCAAATGTAAATCCTTGAATGCAAATACTTGAGCACGCCTCTGTTGTTAGTGGCAAATTGTTATGAGTATATAGGGGCCATTTTGATATTTTGTTTAGGTCGATGGTTGGGCTAGGCTCCCGTATTGTAAAGTTTTGATGAAGCTCTCGTTCTTCTGGTTATGTATTTGTAATTGATACTTCTTGTTTAATGAAAGTCAGTTTCCTTTTCATTTCTCTGTAACAAATGTGTTTGAACACTCGGGCATGGATGATCCAATCGAGGGTAGTTATGTTGTTGTGATGTAGGTTTGATCACAGTAGTATCTTGACTAGTTTTAATTAGTTCCCTATGTTATCTTTTCCCCTCTTACACTAAATGGCTCGGGCATGGATGATCCAGTCGAGTTGTTGTAATTGCATCGTGATGCAAGTTTGACATGGTGTTGTTGTGACTATGTTGTTTGGACATGTTTCAGTGTCTGAACTTATGCTTAAGAGTTATGTTGGCCCTTGACCACATTTTGGGAGATCCTTGGTCAAGTTGACCTATTTTGGGACTTCTAAAGCCTATCGAAGATGGAGCACAAGACGAAGCAGTGATCGCAGGATATTGGCCCCTTTTTGGGTCCTTTTTGGGATTTGGGAATATGTAACGGGAATGGGATGTCGGCCCATGGGTTTACCCATGTTTAAGCCTATTTTGTATGTATAAATAGAAGGCTAGGCAATGTAAGAAGTAGTTGAATAGTGCACAAGTGTTTTGAAAATTAGCTAAGTGATAAGAGTGGTATATGGGTGATCAAGAAGTGTAAGGCTTCGTGCATACTATGTGAGACTTGCAGAGCCAAGTGAAAGTCATTATAAGAGACTATGGAGGGTTTTGTGTCATAACACAAGGAAGAAAGATCTAGGAAGCTGCGTAGATATTTTGTCCTATGTGGAGTAAGGTTTTGAGGCTCTGTGCATGTAACCCATTGAAGAAGATAATAAATAATAAGAGTTGGTGGACATAGCCCCAGGGTGGGGGTGAACCACGTAAATACTGTGTTATTATTCTCTGTGTGATGTTCTGATGTGTTTATGTGTTATGTGCTAAGTGCTTTGATATAGATAGATAGATCTATTTATGCTTTATGCTTATGATGAATCTGGATGCTAGATCTGACATCTATGAACTTGCTTAGTGCTTGAATTTTCTAGATCCGATCTAATTCCTTTGCTAAGTGCTTATATACCTTAGATTAGGGTGAATGTTGCAATGCTATGTTTTCTCTGCGGAGTAGATACTAGTTAGATAGTGATGAACTAACGGTGCTAAGTGCTCTATTAAGTATTGTAATCACAGATCTATGTCCCAACTAAGGTTGCAAACACCTGAGTCATGCAACCACCCCTACCTCTACCTTGGGTGAGACTTCATCTGCTTCACAGGTGTTGTTGAAGGGGTTGGTAGTTAGGGGTTTTTGGGTGTGTTGTTGTAGCATTGAACCCTGGGTCTACCCGTGTGCCAACAAATGGTTTCGTTGTCAGGACCTGAAACTTTGATTGTTGGGAACTAAGGAAGAAGAAGCTTTGTGAAAAGATCTGATCTGAAATTGTGAAATCTCTATGCGTAGATCTATTTCTCTAGTGCGCAATACTCTACTAGTTTGGCAAGTTATGTGCTAAGGAAAAGAAGTCTGATCTAAAGAAAAGAGGTAAGATATGGAAGTTTTGTGCCCTAAGCAAGGTAAAAGTAAGAATTCTTGATTAAAATAGCTAAGATCTGAAAAATATGTGCTCTGATAAAGGTAAGAATAGTGAAAAGGTTCTAGATCTGAAAGCTTTGTGCTCTATAGAAGTAAGATTAGTGGAAATTTTTGTTTCAAAAGTATGAATCTAGGTATGTTTGATAGATTATGTCCTATCTTGAAAACTAGGGTATTAATAGATGAAATAAGATTTGATATGAGTAGATCTGATAAGAATAGTGAAAAATATGTTATACCTATGCATAGAAAGGATATTTGGACTAATAAGTGTATGCAGGATCCTAGAAATATTTTTTTGCAGGTTAGCTACCATGATCCTAGTGCACAGTACATGAAAGGTTGGGGATCATTAAAATGAAAGAGAGGATTAACCCTTTGTTACAGTTGCAAAAAACCTGGGAATCTTGCTAAGGAATGCCCTGGGAGAAGACCTAGTTGTCTTTGTTGTAAAGCTATGGACCATGAAGTATTGGATTGTCCTAGAATGATTGCTAAGCTTGAAGGAATGAACATGAGACAAGAAAACCCTAAGGAAGATCTAGAAACTAATATTATGACAGAATCCCAGAAAGAATCAAAGACTATATTACTGCAAATAAAAGAAACCTTGAATGACCACCGACATGTCAACTTACCAGAGATATTCATAGAAAAAGAACGCCTTGAAGCAAGATAGGAGACCTCGACATTGACTGTGTTCTGGGTGAGGAAACACAGGTGAATATCATGACAAAGAGAACGTGGGAAGCTATAAGGAAGCCTACTATGATTCCTTCACTAGGAGGAATAGGACTATTCAAAGGAAAGTTGATAAACCTATGTGGAAAGCTCACCCGGATACCTATGAATGCCAATGGAACTTCAACAGAGGAAGATTTTGAGATTATTAAATTTATCGAGAACAATGCCCCATTTACCATGCTACTAGGAAAACGTTGGATTAAAAGAGATCAGGCCAGAAGGCAAGAAGAAGAGGAAGTTTTAGAACAGAAGCAAGAGTTAAAAGAATTCATGACTAGAAGGATCACACACTTGATTGAAGAATAGAAGAATAGATAAAATCCATTTAACACCAGAGTCTCGAATGTCAAAGTTGCAATAACACTAGAAGAACCACTAAATATTGAAGTGCCTATTCCAGAGGAAGAAGAAGGGTTACCCTTGAATCTTAGGAAAGAATCTCAACAACGAGAAGTAACTATGCGAAAGGAAGCTAAGGATCAGAATGGAAAAAGGGACACCAAGATGAAGCTCATTGGGAAGAAGGATAGAAAGATAAGTAAGAAGTGAGATAATATCAACAAGTTGCAGAAGGTTCCAGAGGAAACCTCGCAAAATAAAAATTTGCAAAATTGGAGCTTCGTCGGGATATCAAAACAACGACGTGTGGCACTTCACCATAGCAAAGAAATATAGACATTGGGGACATTATAACGTTAGATCAATGCTCCAAATAGATAGAAATACATTTATGGACAGCCAACTCACCATCCGACCATTGGGACCATGCCATAATGGGCAAAATAGGGTTAATGAAGGTTGCATACCCATTGCAAGAGGCATGTTGTTGAGTTACCTATTTATCCCATCACGCCACGCACTGAGAACACTTTTTCCAATTGAGAATTTGAGCCTGCAGGCTAAGTCGATTTTACATAGTGATCATCGTGCTCTTGCTCTCTATCTCATTATTGTATCTGAGTTATCCCTTGAAATTGAGATTGTTAACCCCGAGCGTGTATGTTGGACAAGTTGAGCATTGCAGAGAAAGTTGTTGAAGATATTTTGATCGACCTCATGAATGAAAGAGTCATGTCGATGTCTATAGGTATACAAGCATCATCGATGAGAGGACTGCCATCCTCTTTGTCCACTGCTTGCAAAGCCGGACCATCCCGGTCATCCGATGAAAAGCGAACCAAGCACAGGAATGATCTAGCAAATGATAAGTTGATTCTGACCATATTACCCACCTATCTACCACCTCTAAGTAGTGCAATAAATTGAGACAGCGTACTTATATATTTTGAGTATGCCTTGGTCATTGTGTACCTCCCAATGGGGATACGCGCAGTTCGATCAGACCAAGATAAGATTGCGGAATTGAAGTTTAGCGACTTCAACCTCGAAGATCAGAAATTTTATAACATGCTTGCCCCACATAAGTACCTAACCCGGACTAAAGGGAATAATTCAAAGATATCCCCCAGTCATGGACCCATAACCTCGTGCAGTCCACCCTACTCAATGTCATGAAGATTCCTCACTTCGGACGACACCAGGAGATGAATGCATGTGTCAAATTACTGATTTCTTGTCACCATGGAGGTTATTTGTGGCTAGACCATCATATAACAGTTGATCTGATGTTGATCAATCGGATCATGGGGTTAAGTATGCAAGGACCTGATCCACAAGAGTTTTACCCTAGAAAATCCATGGATCATGCTCTAGCACAGCGGATCAAAGACACTTATGGTGATTTCAAGAAGGGGATGTGAGGCTACAAGGTAGATTCTATCTAGAGTGGCGCAATGCACCTCACATGTCAATTGATTGCAGGGAAGTTAGTATGAAAGAACCGACCTACCCAAGTCATTGGTTTTGTATTTGACCTCGTAGGGAAGTACATAGAAAAACTTCAGATGAACTGGGTGAAGTACCTAGTGAACCAATTAGAACTCGACTGCAGAGAAGCCCAGGATCAAGGGTACGAATTTCATTTCAGCTAGATATTGATCATGATTTCTTGTATTTCCTAGGAGATACAGGAAGGTGTGACCTTCCTGGACATTGAGCCTTTCGAACCATTGGCCATGAAGTTCAGTACACTATGGTACTCAAGCGATATGAATAAATAGTTGCAGTCCAATGCTGTTTTTCATACCTATTACAACCAACTGAAGAAAACCATCTAGACTGAGCCTCGCATCACTTCGAACACTCTACACCGGTTCAGGCCCTTGATGAAGTTCAGCGTAGATGAACATTTTATTTACATCACAACGTGTGCTGATGAACACAAGAAACAGCTCCAATCCTACTATAAGCTAACAGAGGAGGACTTGGAGGAGATCACCAAGGACTGGTCGGCAGACCTCCTCATTCCAGTAGACCCTACAAAGATATCCAACATTGATAGCCCAGAAACTGCATAGGATACACCCGGACCTAGCAGGACAAAGAAAATTGAAGAGGTTTAGGATTTAGACAGTGCATCCATGAAGACTGCTTCCATATCACTAGAGAAAGGAGGTGATGGTGAAGAGTTGAATGCCAAAGAGGTCGAATAGCAGTAGGGTCACAAGGTTGATCCCCTGAAGAAGAGGAAAGGTTTGCCTATGAAACCTTCCTCCTGAAAGAAATCGAAGGCCACCATGACCAAGATGTAGACCATCCTCACATCTGATGACTTTGACTTCCTCGTAGCATCCCTGAACGATGCTTCACTAGAAATAATAGACAAACAAGAAGCAAAGAAAGAGGATATGTATGATCGAATCGAGACTGAACTCCAAGGGGTACAGCAGGCCCTATAGTCCAGCCGCCCAGTCTCCACTATGCCAGGGGAACCAGAATTGGGAGATGAGCCAACTCAACTCCACCACCTAGCTGATACAGTCGGAGATCGTCTTCGACGAGCACAGGAAGAAAAATCAAAAGCCACCCAGGCTTTGACACAAGTACAAGGAGTACTAGTAGAGAAACACAATGCTGGAGAATGGGAAAATATTTCTCTCCAAGCAAAATTTGACGTAGAAAAAGAAAATATACAGCAAGAAAAGGAACAATTGCTCACAGAGCAACTGGAAGTAAAGGAAATGATCAACAGAGCACTTCTCTCTGTGACATTCATAGAAGTAAAAGTTGAAGAGTGAGTTCCACAGCAAGTAGCGCAACTTGAAGAAGTGATCCAGCAACTACAACAATGCATAGCATATTTGGAGCTATGCACTGTACCCAAGACCCCTCAAGATGTAAGAGACCAAAGGGAAGAAACCATCAAGAGTGCAGTTGAAAGGCTCAAGGATCTTACCCTGGAATGTAAGAAAATCACTAATCACAGTGCACTGACATATGAACGACTCATTGAGAGTCCAGAATTAAGAGCACTGGAGTCAAAACTCCAAGAGGCAAAGTATCAAGCCGAAAAGATACAGGCACAGCTGAAGTCCCTGTCAGTTGTGGAAATAATGAAGCACTCCCAAGAGAAATGCATTGCACAGCAGCAAATCCATACTATCCAGAGCAGAGTTATGGAGATAACTCAGAAAATCCAACCTGTGCAAGATAAGGCCTATCAGTTGTTTACAGAGGTAGAAAGCCAAGGATCAAAGCTAGAGAAAGTTGTCGCTAAAGCAAAACAACATCTAGAGGGACCTATTAATGATGCAGTCATCCATGAGTTCACTGAAAAGGATATTGTAGAACAGCAGCAGGTCAAAGCAGCTCGAGCCAAGCTTGAGGCATTTGAAGCATAACTAGTCATACCAGAGTGACTCGAGACGAGTCACAGGTGAGTGTTGGGGGCATGTTGGCCCTTGACCAAGTTTTGGGAGATCCTTGTTCAAGTTGACCTATGTTGGGACTTTGACAGCCTATCGAAGATGGAGCGCAAGATGAAGCAGAGATCGCAGAATATCGACCCCTTTTTGGGTCCTTTTTGTGATTTGGGAATATGTAACGTGAATGGGATGTCGGCCCATGGGTTTACCCATGTTTAGGCCTATTTTGTATGTATAAATAGAAGGCTAGGCACTGTAAGAAGTAGTTGAATAGTGTGCAAGTGTTGTGCAAATTGGCTAAGTGCTAAGAGTGGAATCTGTGTGATCAAGAAGTGTAAGGCTTCGTACATACTGTGTGAGATTTGCAGAGCCAAGTGAAAGTCATTGTAAGAGGATGTGGAGGGATTTTTACTGTAACGCAAGGAAGAAGGATCTAGCAAGCTACACAAATCTTTTTTCCTATGTAGAGTAAGGTTTTGAGGCTCTGTGCATGTAACCCATTGAAGAAGCTAATAAAGAATAAGAGTTGGTGGACGTAGCCCTAGGGTGAGGGTGAACCACGCAAATATTGTGTTATTCTGCTCTGTGTGATGTTCTGATGTGTTTACATGTTATGTGCTAAGTGCTTTGATATAGATAGATAGATTTGTTTATGCTTTGTTCTTATGATGAATCTGGATGCTAGATTTGACATTTGTGAACTTGCTTAGTGCTTGAATCTGCTAGATCTATCTAATTCCTTTTCTAATTTCTTATATACCTTAGATCAAGGTGAATGTTGTGATGCTCTTTTTTCTCTATGGAGTAGATGTTGGTTAGATAATGATGAACTAATGGTGCTAAGTGCTCTATTAAGTGTTATAATCACAAATCTGTGTCCCAGCTAAGGTTGAAAACACCTAATTCTTGTAACCACCCCTGCCTCTACCTCAGGTGAGACTTCATCTTCTTCGCAGGTGTTGCCAAAAGGGTCGGTAGTTAGGGTTTTGTTGGTGTGTTTTTGTAGGGTTGAACCCTGGGTCTACCCCTGTGCCAACAAGTTATCCTGAATATGAGTTTGTCTTCTCTGAGTTACTAGAAGGATTGATGCCCATAGCAGTCTCGTTGATATTTCTCACTAAGTCTTCCCTCTTCTCACACCTAAGCTAAACTTACTGACTGAATTTCATCAATACCTCATCTACCTATGCATACCAGTTCGGTTTTCCAAGTTAAAGTGATATCATCTTGAGTATGCACCCATTCGACCCCCCTTAAATTTATTCATTGTGACATACAAATGGATGGGTACTAGGCTTACCTCCCCTACAATGAAGAGGTGAATTCTAGTGCTAACATTTTTGGCATCTTTGTCAGGGATGGATTGAAGACATTTCCCTAGGATTGGACAACAAAGAGCCTTTGATTTTGAAGTTGCATCGGATATCAAAACCATTGAATATTGCATCTTGCACTTGGAAACTCCACTATTCTGACTCCACTGTTTCGGTTGTGGCTGCCTCTGGCTACACCTGAACCTAACCCAGAGAGGATTATTAAAAAAAGGAAATCTTTCTCATGAAGGTTTTGCTATTGTCCCAGATTGAAAAGATACCTAGGAGAATGATAACAATCAGATCTGTTATTTGATGGTGAACAAAGACCAGACACATTCATATTGCATATCATTCACCTAGTGACTCCATGATTAAAGGATCCAATGGAGACTCCACCTTTTTGAAATGGAAAAAATGTTGGCTCAGAGGTTTGATTTATATGATTTTTAAAATACAGTTGGTTTCCATAACCCACTACCTAGTAGAGAGGAATGGGAATGTAGCCTTCCCAAATTTCAAGGAAAGGATGGGGAGGTACCAGCTGAACACTTGCTATGTTTTCATGATTTTATTCATCAACTTCATATTGTGCATGAAGATGTTCACATCAAACTTTTCAGATATTCATTGAAAGGAGATACTCTTTATTGGTGTCGATCTCTTCCCATTGCAAGCATCGTCTCTTTGCACAGTTTTCATGCAGCTTTCCATTCATTTTATAAATATTATTCTCCAGTTGAGTGTCTTTATGAAAACTGTTGTGATGAGTTTTCCTTGTTTTATGAAGATTCTGCTAGTCATGAAAACCATATTTGTGATGAATCTTTTACTGCAGAGGAAAGCATTTGCTATGAATATCTAGAGGTGTTGGTTGATATTTATTATGACAGTTGTAGAACAGAAACATCTGTCATCATTTCAGATATATCCGTTCTTCTAGATGTTCATAAATACCAACATGTCTCTCTTGAAAATTCTGATGTCAAAGAGAAAATGTTTTCTGCAGTAGATATTTCTCTTGGATATGGGGCTGAGATAGATGTTGGTTGTTTCTCTGGTAAAGGAAATATAGAGGATATCTTTGTCTATGAAACAGACATTTTTGGCAACCCTGCTTGCGAGGAAGAAGTTGTTGTAGATACTGACCAAGAGCAGCCCATATTTGATGAATATCCTCGGCCTGCAGAAGACCAAGAGCACAACTTTTTCATGGTTCCTGTATATGATTATTATGACTTTTATCCTTGGGATAGACATGAAGAAGAGGAGGGACAACCAAATAAGCAGTTTATATCCTTCCTTGAACTGGTAAGTGAGCAAACATCACCTGGGAGCAGTCATCCTGCATCATCCTTTTACTCACTTGTGCTTACCAGAGACATTCATCCATGTGTGAGCAGTTGTAAGACAAAGCATGTTTTCTGTCACCAGCCCAATGGATTTTGTCACTTGTTCTATGAGCCTGTAAGTGAATACATGGAGTTGCATTTCCTTCATGTTTTGAATTTTCCCAACTTTATCTTGACTTCATCATTAGGAGGAAAGATAAAGGATGTAATCATTTTGCTGTCACGGTTGCATCATTGTGTATCAATCACTAACAGAGCCAATGGCCTTCCAGTTAGAAAGTTACTTGAATGGCTATGGTGGAAGTTCGCTTTCACCTAGCACTGTGTAAAAGGTCAATTAGTATAGGAGTGTACATAAATAAGCTCCTTCTAAAGCAGGTGTTTTTGCTTTCATTTTCAGAATAGTATGCTTTTCATCTTGTATTCCTTAGAAGGATGTTTTGTGAGCATGACTGCATAACCAAGCACTAAGGCACTGAAGTTGCGAAAGGAGTTCTTAGAGCCTCGAGGGGAGGACTCTATCCCCCATGGAACCTAATGTTAGCACATATATTGGTAAAAGGGTATTTTCTATTAGGAATTGACCCTTGGGTGAAAATGAGAGAAAAGGGGGCTTAAAAAACCCACTTTTTCCTTTTTAATCTAAAGTATAGTGCCCGGGTGCGTTGTGCTAAGGGGTGCATAAATCTGGGTGGCCAATATCTGCGTGCTCAGATCTACGACACTCAGGCCAATTCAGACCCCCCCAATCATTCTTCCTTTAACGAGGGGGGGGGTTCGAGCAAGCGGTTTCCCCACATGGGCCCCCCACTATATGGTGCCTCCTCATGTGCTCAGACCCCCCTCCTCCACATGCATTACCTCTTACCACCTACCCCCCCCTCTCAGCTAGACCTCTTACCACCCTCGCTCCCTCCGACACCTATCCTCCACTCACATACCCCGCACATATGTCCCCTTTCCATTGTCACAACTATTCCTCTCATCTCCCGACATGTGTCTCATAATCTTGCTCCATGTCACCTCCACCATAATTTTTGTGTCCCCCTCCTGACCAATCACACTCCTCTCCCTTCACCACATCACCCCTCCTACACCTTTACACCTCATTTCTCCTATACTAGTGCCAACGGTTCCCAGTCACCACTCCACCAACTTCTTCACTCCACACAGCCGCTAATCATATGTTGTTTCATGTCAATTTTCACCTTTCACCTCACCTTCTCACCCTTGCCTTATTCCAAGTCCACCTACCATCTTCTTGGTCAGCATCCAGTGGGGATCCAAGTGGCACAGTTTCAGAGTGCGGCCAACATGTTTTCCAGGTGCTGAGTTGACTTGGGCCATCCTGATCCCGATGAAGACAGTTAATTGAGGTGAGGAAGGTTGGTGAAACCTCATCTCACTCCTTAAATGAAAAGCCAGAAGGACTGTCAGCAAGTCGAATCTTCTGCAGGTCCCTTATGAAACACGATTGCATCTAACAGAAGCTCACATCTGGCAAAAGACTACATGTGCAGTCTTCCAAAGAACATGCAGATGTAAAGACTTGAATGCAAAGACTCGAGCAGGCCTCTGTTGTTAGTGGAAAATTGTTCTGAGTATATAGGGGCCATTTTGATATTTTATCCAGGTCGATGGTTGAGCTAGGCTCCCGTATTGTAAAGTTTTCATGAAGATCTGGTTCTTCTAGTTATGTATTTGTATTTGAGACTTCTTGTTTAATTAAATTCAGTTTCCTTTTCATTTCTCTGTAACAGTTGTGTTAGAACACTCGGGCGTGGATGATCCAGCTGAGGGTAGTTATGTTCTTGTGATGTAGGTTTGATCACAGTAGTATCTTGACTAGTTTTAATCAGTTCCCTATGTTATCTTTTCCCCTCTTACACTGAATGGATTGGGAATGGATGATCTAGTCGAGTTGTCGTAGTTGCATCCTGATGAAGGTTTGATCACGGTGTTGTTGTGACTATGTTGTTTGGACATGTTTCAGTGTCTGAACTTAGGCTTAAAAGTGATCCTGAGTCTGGGTTTGTCTTCTCCGAGTTGCTGGAAGGACTGATGCCCATAGAAGTCTCACTCATCTTTCTCACTAAGTCTTCCCTCTGCTCACTTAAGCTCAACTTACTGACTGAATTTTATCAAGACCTCATCAGCCTGTGCACACTAGTCCAGTTTTTTGAGTTAAAGTGATATCATCTTGAGTCTGCGCCCATTCGACCCCCCTTAAATTTATTCATTGTGACATACAAACTGATGTGTACTGGGCTTACCTCCCCTATAATCAGGAGGTGATTTCTAATGCTAACACGTTGGATTGTATTGGGGTACCTTGGGAGTCATTGACATCAATGGTGATTTCCCTTGCACTTGTTTTTGTGTCCTTTTCATCACTTGAATGAGAAAAAGAGGGGCACTTGCAAGTCTAGTTGGGCCTGCTAGATAGGAGAGAGGTTAGTGTATGAATCTAACAATTCAATCACATGAAATAAACAAAAAACTAAGATAAAAACAAATAAATAAATGACTAAATAAATAAAACTAAAATGCATGAGGAAAATTGAACCAAAAATCAATCAAATGACTAATAATCATGCCACCAATGGATAACTATATTAGTGGGAAAACACTGTAGATAAAGGAGGACTTATGAGTCCCCTCTTCCTCCTTGGGAGGGCTCTTGAGTCCCCTATGTGAGAGATCTTCTTATAATGATAAACTAAAAAGAAAATGGTGAATAAATCCAATATTATTCCCACAAGAGGTGAGGTGGATATCTTATTGATATGTTGCTAGTATGCTCCTAGAAGAAAATAGGTTCCTTGGAGGAGAATAGAGACAGCATAACAATGCTATGATATTCTTGAATTCTTAGTTCACCCATGTCATCCTTTTATAACATGTCTTTGAGGAAATATCCAAATGGTCTTTAGTGTGAATAAGGGGCCCTTTAGGGCACCCTTAGGTCTTTGACCAACCCCCCATTCAGATTCATCTTGGATTTGAGGGTAAAATCAAGTTGGGAACTGGTCCATAATTTGGTGAGGGGTAGACAAGAACCATAAATGTGTCATTCACAGGTGTGCATAGATTTTCTAGTACACAGTCGCACATATGGTGCATTGTGCACTCTATGGGCTTCTTTGGCCCATGCATTCTGTGCACGCTTCCTTTAGTGTTTGAGCGCATGTCAATTTTTTGACCAGTTGTATAGTTTTTTGCCCTTGGACATGATTTTTTGGTGTTGTAGGTGAAATAATATGTGTTTGGAGATGTTGTATTCCTGTAACCATTTTCTTTCAGTGTTGCGGATGAAATTTTAGTGATAACAGATGCCCCCTGATGTGTAAGGTTAGGAGCATACGTATAGTCAAAATACATCAATGTTTCTTCTACTAAGAGTACCATTGTAAAGAAGAGTGTTGATAGGAACTGCAAAATTGATCTGTTGGAGGGAGAGGGGAAACTGTGGGACCCAAACCTTTCTATAGGGAGATAAATAAAAGTTGTATACAAACAAGGTGGGCATGCCCCATGCTCGTGTCATATAACTCAAAAAAATGTAAGACGGTAACTGAAGTTGTATGCTGATGTAGATAACTATAGCACCCTCTGGAGCGGTTTGATAATAGAAGATGACAATTATGATGGTGAAAATACTTTGAATAGAGGAAATGATGATTGTAATAAGTTTCGATGACTAGTAGGCATTGATGGCCTACCAAATTCAGAGGTCTTCGGCTAGTAAAAAACAACTGCAATAGTCACATAGTAAGACCCACCAAACATGAGATTGTGTTGAAGTCGAATGTCATGGGGGTCAATGAAAGTAGAGAGAAATGATGGTTCTCGCTGTGTCGCCTGAGACTCATCATTGTAAATGAAATGAGAGTCAAGATATTGTCTCCCTTATGGAAACTATGTTGATGTCGACAGAGAGGTAGACGCAACTCCAAGAAGCAAAAGGGCTTCATGAAATCCACTGGATAAGATCAAAAACTGATAAGGAACATGAACAAAATCAAGATGCAGTGGGACTCAAGACTTCCCTTGGTTGGGGATATATTTGAGGGATGATTGGAAACAACTGTGAAACTATATCTAGTGTCATGGGGACAACTAGACATGGGGTTAAATTGTGCCAGAGGCGTGACAAAATGGACAAACTCAGAGATCATGGGTACATGGACTGTGGGATACTTAGGATTTATGGATGATGTCAACATGAGTAGAGGATAGTGAATTCCCCAACCAAGGGAGACATGGGTTGCTTTGCCAGAAAAAGAAAGTCGTGAAGGGTGACAACAAAAATCTAAGTAAATGCTAGAAACAAAATCTTTTTACAATTACCAAAGGAATAAAGAATAATTTGGGATGAGTGTACAGATACAGAAATGGGTGCCCTAGTGCAAGATGTCTTGGCCTGTGAGGGCACAAGTTGCGTGGAGAACTAGTGGAGGGTGGGGGCCCCATGGGTGGGTTTCTATATGAGGTAAATGAATGGAGGGTAATCTGTAGATGGGAAAACTTATTGTGGATGAAATGGAGGGTTAATGATACTATGGAGGTGCAATCAAAATAGAATCGTGATGAGATATCCTGGGAGTCCATTGGGAAAGCTAGAAAAATAAAGAGGAGTATGTGGCTAATTCTTGGAAATGCATAAGACTATCGGGACTCCCATCCCTAGGGGGTGAAAGCAGCATGAGTCTCAAAGTGCCAAGGGGGACTATGAATGGGAAAATTCATGTGGGGAAGAGTTCTACCGGGTGACAGTACCAAAATGCAGTGGAGGTGATAGTACTGTAGAGCTGGATGTGAGGATCCTATAGGAAAATGTTGGAGGATGTGACTGGGAGATGCAATTGATATTCATAGGTAATGATTACATGCCTATGTCGATCGTATACCTAAAGGGGATGAACTGGTTTTTGATGAACAAGTACATGCACACATTAAAACTGAATAACCAACGTGAACAATATTTGAAGATAAAGAACATATAACTATTATTTGATAATTTTGAACATGAGCATGCGTACTTGGGTGTGATGTGAAAAAAATGCTCCCCTAGGGCTGAGTACAGATGGTGACCTAGGGAATGTGACTGTGTAGGCAGTGAGATCCTGATCCTGTGGCTAAATATGGATTAGAAAATAGAGACTCTGAGCTCCTATAACTGAGAGTGGAAGTTTGGAAAAAGGGATTATATATGGCTATGGGGCCCGCAATGCCACCTCATTTGTACCTGCTGCCATAGTGAGTGGACGAGAGGATTTAGAGGATATTTGGAGATTATGGGAGTTCAAGCTGACCAACCTAGGATTTTCAAGAGCCAATTTAGTGGTCTCAGCCTCCTGCATAGTATATAGCTTGGCCCTCGAGGGGGTCCACAGTGATGCCGTGTTGGTAGACGATGAACCCAAGTAGGTGTTCGACGGTGACGCAAAATACACACTTGAGGGGGTTCAAGTGGATATTGTACTTTAGACATATTTGAAAGATGACCTGTAAGTCATCTAAGTGTTGAGTTCATTTCTTAGAGCGAGCAATGAGGTCGTCAAGTTAAGCAAGAATGATGCGAGTGAGATCATGGACAACGTAATTCATGGCCCAGTGGAATGTCACACCTACATTTTTTAGTCCAAAAGGCATGACCCAATATGCGAAAGTATCCCATGGTGTGGTAAATGTGGTTTTATACTAATCTGCTGGGTGGAGTTGGATTTGATTGTAACCAGAGAACCCATCCATGAAGAATAGGGCCTCATGGCCTGTACAGTCATCAATAATTTGGTTGATTAAAGATGTGGGGAAGTTGTCTTTAGGACAAGCATGATTGAGATCACGAAAGTCGATGCAGACTTGAATACCACCTTGTTTTTTGTTAACAGGGATGGGTTTGGAGACCCATGAGGTGTATGCAATGGGGTATATGAACCCTGCAATGCGTAGTTTTTCAATTTTGGCTTTGATAGTCGCAAATTTGGATGGGTGCATTGGTCATTACTTTTGACGTATTGGGGCGACATCATGCCAAGTGGCGTTGCGATGTTCTATGATAGAAGGATCAAGGCTGGGCATCTCTATATATGACCAGGAAAAAATATCACATTATTCCTGAAAGAGAGCTTTGTAAGCCATGAATTCCTCAGGAGAACATGCGGTGCCAATGGTGATTTCCTTGATGATTCTGAGTTTGATGGAAATGTTGATTTTGTCAGTGGGGGGAATGTTGTACATTTTTCCTTATTCAAAAGCATCGGGGGAAGGGATAGGGTTGTTGAACCGGTCTATATTCCTTGATAGAATAAAATCCATCATTTCAATTGCACATATGGAGGTTTGGCTAGGAGGGTCAAAGGCTTCTCGTGCGAGAAAGAGATCTCTGTGATGGAGCGTGTTCCATGGGAAATCAAGGGTAGTTAGTTCCTCTAGGATATCTTCGTTGTAGTGGAAAATGCGAGAATATAGGGGATCTAGGGAAGTAATATTGGTGACGGTCATCGTGTGATTTTCTTCAGGTGGTGAAGACATAGAGGGGGTGTTGCAATTGTGGTGCGATGGCGTGCTTGTCATAAACCAAATGTCTAGATATTGTGGGTTGTAAACTGTGGTCGGGGGTAATATTTCCTGAGGGAAATGAACCGAAGAATTGGGCGGATTTATGGGAAAATCCTCAGACAGTCTATCCATGAACCATGGAGGGATGGGAAGTGACTTAGGTTCAGGGAAGGTGAAGTGAAAGTATCTAGAGAAGGAATAGGGGGAATCACTTCCATCACAGGAAGTGGGGTGGTTGGAGGATTTTGAATAAGGGCCATTTGATGACCCCTATATTCAATGATCGAAGGACACTGGTATGTGAAATGATCAAGTGAGTTTCAAAGAGAACAGGGGCACCTCATCCGTTCATTGACTGACTTCATGACATAATGGATGTCAATGATGTGGGTACCCAATGACATGGGCAGAGAGGGGTCTTGCTGAAATATTTGGCATACTTTCGTTACTGTCTGTCAAAATTGAGGTAGGGCAGGTAAATGATGAGTGTAGTGGCCATACTCTCAACATATGGCACATGTGAATTTGGTTTGCATCCCTTTACTTCTTGTAGTAGGGTATGCAGTATTATTACTAGGTGTGCTTGCTGAAGCGATGAGCGATGTGGTTTCTCAAGGGAGTTGGATCAAATTGCATAACTCAGGGACAAATGTACATCTATTTGTGGGGTGTCCCTCTCTCTCGAAAAGTGTGCAAGGAGGTTGAACTCGGGGAGGAAGTGGAATGGTGGGCTCTTTCTTCTTCTGTTTTCCCCCAACTATCATGGTGGTGTTGGTAAGTGGGGGTGAGGGAGGTGTCATTGGAGTTAGTACTAGAATATACATTGGGATTCCCTCTGTTTGGGGAGGGAGGGATGGTTGAGGAAACATCGTGGGTGGGTGTAGATACCATACCAGATTCACGAGCACCATTTTTGGAAGGGTAAGCATTGCGGCTACCTGGAAATATTGTACTCCCGGTGGGGGGTAGAAGAAGGGAATTTCAGTAATGGCTTGGGGTATTGTCTCCCAAACCGATATTTGACCCTGGAGGAGGGTGAAATTAGGGATAAGCAGTGTCATAGGGTTCTCAAGGGATTCCTGAGGTAGGATTTCTTCCACTAGTGGGAAGTTAGGGAGTGGAGAAGCCTCTGTAGGAGGAATGGTATCTCTAGTTCCAGTTCCATTGGAAGATATGACACACACTTGTGCTAAGGGATGTATGAGCGGTGGTGCTCCATGGTATGCCACCAGCAAGGATGGGTCCTTGCAACTTTTGGGGGCCATCTCCATGAGTGGATATGCATCGGAACTAGTGCGGACAAGAGGTAAGATGTTATCGATGTTAGAGGAATGATTAGGCTCGTAATGTGAAACTTGGTCGATGGTGATAATTTTTCCGTTGTGGGGGAACATCATCGTTCGAAACACATAAGAGGCCATTGCCTTCATAGCGTACATGTAGCTATGTCCAAATAAGATTTTGTAATTGAGTGGGGCATCGATAAAATCAATGTAGATATGGATGGTTTTTCCCCCGAGTTCAATAGGGACATTTTGCAAGATCTCTTCAGGAGAGGATGGTTGTCCATCATAATCTCTCAAAGTGATGGTGGAGGGTATTAGATCAAGGGAGGCAATTTTATGCCATACAGTTTTGGACATGATGTATGTGGATGCACCTTCATCAATGATACATCGATGAACTGTGATGTTCTAAATTTTGACTGGTATCTGCAAAGCTACTTGTTGTAACCTATGTTTGCATCCCTTGCCTCTCCTCTCGTTTAACCCTTCCTTCATCAATTTTTCCTTTTTCTAGTTGGTTAAGTGATTTTCCCATTACTGAGTGACTTGGTTCTTGTTTGCTTATTTCCTGTTTGAGTCTTTGCGCATTTCATTTTCTGCCTTTCTTGAAGGATGAAATATACGTCATATTTGGTTCAAAATACTTGTCATCACATTTTTGGTGGATTGAGATCACCACAAGTCGATGAAGCATTTTTTATGCACAAGAAATTCCCATGCACACGATGTAGCAATCTAGAGCAGCAAACTTTGGGCTCAGACCGTGTGAACAAATAGGTTATTTTTTTACGGTGGAGGTCCATCAGGTCAAATATATCAATGAATCTCATCCATTCGAGTTCCAGAACCGTACAGGTTTTAATATCAAGTTTGAAGTACTAAGTTCCCAAAGATCCGAAGTCTAGAGAACCTGACATGTCGCTTTGGCAATTTTCCTTCGGGAGTTTTCGAGCATAACATTCATAAACTCTTGAACTCCTGAAGCTTGGATTTCCAAAGAAAATATGGATCGTTTGTCGATCACAACACACAGAAGCAGATCATTCACTTCAGGAATTTTCCTCTGGGATTTTTTTCATGCTTCATATTTGAAACTCTTGAAGCCCGGATTTCTGAAGAAAATCTGGACTGTTCGTCAGTCACGACACACAACAGCAGATCATTCACTTCGGGGATTTTCCTCTGAGAGGTTTTTCATGATTCACATTTGAAACTCTTGAAGCCTGGACTTTCGAAGAGAATATGGACCTTTCATTCATCACAACATGCGGTAGTAGATCATTCACTTCAAGTATTTTCTTTCGGTTGGTTTTTCATGCTTCACATTCGAAACTCCCGAAGCCTGAAGTGTTGAAGAACGTGGCACACTCATTAGTCCTGACACGTGGCACACTCATCAGTCATGACATGTGGAATTCATCCTAGGTCATCTGATTGTAACATTCGTCCATTTCCACGTGACACATGTCACCCTTCTTTCCATGACACATCAGCATCCATGACATCATATGACGTCATACCACCACGTCACTTTGGAGATTTCCTCTAGGATATTCTTCATGTTTCACATTCAAAACACCCAAAACCCAAAAGTTCGAAGTGAATCTGGACCATTGATCCCAAGTCAATGAGAGACATCGATCCTTGTAGTAGGTGAATATCACCCAAATCATAGATCGTCATCAGATCGACGACCACGCTTCACTGCAGGGACGTAAAATGCTCGAGCATTAATTTTCCTAAGCATTCCTGCAATTGGAACCATGGTATTTTTGGAAGGGTATGTGGATTCTTGTGGTGGATTGCAGGCCCAAAGGCGGTCTGGTTCCAAACCACCCTCAACAACTCTCGAAATCACATGATTGAATGACATCAAATCACTACGTCACCTCCACGTCACCTCACCTCATCCCACTCACTACTCTCTCTCCTCTCACCACCTGACACTTGTCCTCTGTTAACCACCACGTTGATTTCCATCGACAGTGGCCCACCTCTCCAAATCAATGGTCCTTATTGTAGCTCGGACCCCAACCCCCCCCCACCATTATACCTTTAACGGTGGGGGAGGGGTCCAAGCAAGTGGTTTTCCCATATTGGGCCCTACCTAATGTGGCATCTCCTCAAGAACTCAGATCCCCCCTCTCTAATCCACTTACCACCTACCCCCCCCCTCCGAGCTCCTCCCAGGTTGTTTTCCAATACCGCCCCCTCTTACCTTTCACCACCTGTTCTCCACTCACTTCCCAACCTATATACTCCTCCTCTCCCTACGTTCCACCTGTATCCTTCACTACACGTTGCCAAATCCATACTCTCGATACCTCCATCATATTCACACCTCCTCTCACTTTGACATATGTCTTCACACGTCATCTACCCTCGCATCCATTCATCCTATCTCTCAATTGGATGCTTGCCTCCACCTCTCCCCTCGTGCCTGATGGGATGAAAACCATTCCAGTGAAGCTATTTTACAAGTACAGATGGAATCTGACGGGGTCAATACAAAGTGTGCTTGGCTTCTGAAATCTCAGGCATAGACAAAGAGTTAAATCTCAGTCATAGGTCTACGCAGATGAGTCTCAAAAATACTTCAGCAAACTCTGCTTATGCAGCTAGTTATCTCCAATGGCCTCCAACAGCTCGCAGACATGTCATCATTCAACACAGAGCTCTTCTTTGTCACTCTGAGGCCTATTTTCGGCCACTCAGTTCCTCCAACACATGCATCAGTTATGTCGTAGAGACGGTAGTAGTTTTATTTGATTAATTCCATCATTTTCCTAGATTATATGCAAGAGTGGTCTTTTGTGTGTGATAAGAACCACTCTTGATGATTAAGTCCAGTATCTTAGTAAAGTTAATTATTTGATTTATGAACAGTTCCCTAAATTTAGGACTCAGTCCCCTAAGGACGAGAACCTCTACAACTCTTTTAAATAGTTAGTTTTTGGATATTGTAAGGGTTGGATTTTTTGAGGAGAGAATAGAAATACAACAAATTGGTTGGACTCATTTTATGCATGGATTAAATCTCTCTACCAGGTGAACATATTCTTTATTATAATGTTTCGTTCAACACTTCATGTGTTTTCAGTCTTATCTTCAATACAGATTTTTTATTTGTGCAACGTACATTTCATTTCCTTTCAGCTATTGTACGACTTATTTTTATTGATATGCAACTTATCAAACAGCTAATGCTTTGGTGAAGATTTGTTTTCAGCAACATGTGGGAGTTATTGTGTTTTGATACATGTTTGATGTCTTGAAATGATATTTTAACTATTGAACTTCTTGCAACAGATTATTCATTGAGTAGTTTTTTGTTTCCCTTTGTTTTATATTATTTCACTGGTCTGTCATTAGTGTCCCATCAGCCAAGGAGGGCCCTCATCCATATCATTATGCCAACTCAACCTTGCCTTTGTCTTGATAGAATAACCCTCTGGCCAACCAACAAAAATTTAAAAGAAACAATCATTCTAAACTGATAGGTGGCCTAGCTTTTCCCTTTAGCACTCAGGTGTAGACCTTAGGACCAACACTACCAAAGCAGGGAGACGAGGTTCCCCACAATCTAAATCAAATGTGATGAGTCTAGTATCAACAGGGTCAACTTCCCCCAAGGTGGAAAGAAATGATTTTCATTGAGTTGGACAGGTTTGGAGGACCTCCAATACCGACATGGCTACAGGATATTGCACCAAGTCATCGACCATATTGTAATTGTGTGTCACCCTAGCCTGAGGGTTGTTGACATTTTGTCATAATGGGATGTGAGGGATACGAATGGGGGGTTCAATGTTAGTTCATGTAATCATTAATGGTTTTCTAACTATAGCTATAGCTAATTCTGAAGTGGTGGGAGTAGATTCAGGGGGTACACTGTATTGATGACTACGCGTTTGCAAAAGAAGTTACTCTTCACTAGTTAGGAGGATATTGCAATACACCAGATTTCTAGGGAGTTGATACTGTCCCATTTGTGGTGTGGAAAGATGCATCTCTTGTTGGGTATTCATCACACCTTGGTGTGTAATAGGGTTTTTCAACAAAGCCAGGGGTGGTTTTTGAAAATATTGTTGTAGGGCCTATTGAGGGGCAGGCGGTGCTAGAGGACGTGGTGTGTTTATGGAGTCTTTCATCTATTTGAAGTCAATAAGTTGGGGGAAATGGTGAGTATAATGGCCATTCTCACTGCAAAGAGCACAAGGGAAGTTTGTTTGAAGGTTGTTGTTGTTGTTACTCCCTAGGCATTTGTTATTATTTCCCCCTTGGGGTTTATGGTTACCCTAGTTCTGGTTTCCCTCAGTAGGTTGGTTTTGTTGGGGGTTATTTCCCTCTAGTTCTGGGTTATTATCGTTTCAAATTTTTCCTTTATTTTTGGCATTATTCGGCTAATGAGCAATATTTTCCATATTCAATTGTTCAAATTTTTGAACTTGTTGAATGGGGGAGGGCTGAACAAATTTACCCCAGCGTGTGGTTGTCCTTATGGAGGAGCAAGTGACTGTGGAGGACCAGGAAATGGAAAGTATGAATTATTTTGTGGCAATGATCTATAGGGTGCATAGGAAGGCATAGTGCTTTCACTAGTGCCCAGGTTATAGGCTGAGGTAGAGGGGGTACCTGAACTTGGTTGAGAGGTCGGGCGCATCATGGGTGGCGGCAAGGGTCCACTCATGGGTGGAGGGGGGGGCATAGGATATGGTTGTTGGTAATGGGGAAAAGGGTAGTAAGATGAACCTCCATACATCAACAGATATTGGGGTGTACCATACATGGGTGGTGGTTGGATGTATGGATTATGGTGTGTTGTGGTACCGACTAATCCATCCACTGCATGAGACATCCCAGGTTTTTCCTGGCCGAATGGTATGAGTCTCGGGGTGTCAAGTAGTAGTATGTATAAGTAACCTCACTGAGCATAAATGAGGTCACATTGTTGAGCCTTGTTGATGGCTTCCTCTTTAGTTTGGGAGAAGGTGGAGGCCACATCTTTGGAAAGGATAGAGATGAGTGATCTGAGAAACTAATCGAGGCATCATTTTTTGGTGGTTTATGATTTGAATAAACTACATCGTCGACACCTTTTGTGAATGTGGTCGGAAATATGTGTGGTTGAGGTTTGTTTAAAATCAGAGAGAAGTTCTAGACCATTGTCATGACGAACTGGTAGTTGAAAGAAGGTCAAAAATGTTTTCGCCGAGGATTCAAAAGTCACAAGGGACCCTGATTTTTCGTCCACATACAATTTGGTTGATGGACCAGTGAGTGTGCATTGAAATAGCCTTAAATGGATGAAGTCATCCATGATGTTGTTTGAAGACCACCATAAGTGGAAGGTCATGATATGGTTGGTGGGATCTTCCCCCAGTTTTCCTTCAAACTTGGGAATGTATGAAGGTAGTTTGGTAGGCATATTAGGCCATGTGGGGTCATGCAATATAGGGTCATTCATGAGTTTACTCAAATCAGGAATGTTGAGGGATGCCAAATATGGCATGTGGAGTGGCGATAGAGGATTGGTTCCAGCCATGGTGTGAGAAGGTAGTGGACCTCACCCTTGAGGGGGATTTGGTGGGGTTGTACTTCTCCCTTGAGAGGAAGTTTCCCCCCGTCTCTTTGTGAAGGAGAGCTAGTAGATGGATGGCCTTGGGAAGTGGACCCAAGTAAGTTGGAACCAAGAAAATTTGATCTCAAAATAGTGGCACTCACAAGGGTGTGAGACGGTTGAGCTGGTGAGTTGGCAAAAATAGGAACTCCTCTTAGGATAGGAGGGAGATTTTGCAAGTGTCTGGAACAACGAGGATTCTTTGGGTCCCCTATGATGTCCGACCAGAAAAGTGAATGTGTGCAAATGGTGATTAGAGCAATAAATGAACAAGAGACTTGTATAATATGGACCTTCACAATATATCTCACAATCGCATGTAATCAAATGAGCATCATACATAAATCAATTTTGACAAGAAGCATACATGTGGGTAGGTGTATTTTGCTTATGTGGAAGAACAAAGAAAACAAATGATTGTGTCTTATAAAGACATAATTTCCTTCCTCTCAAATAGCACTAGACCTTCCAATAACACTCAATAGTGGGGTCTGAAGCCACCATAAGAGGAACTAGTTTAGGATGAAACAATCAGTTATAATGAGGGGTAGAGGGTGCATATCCCGAAAGAGATGGTGATATTTCCCAATAGCCACACAAAATCTTATCAAGGTGCAATTGCAACCCACAATTGTCACCTGGGTAGATGTCCTAAAATTTGGCCACTAGGTACCTCGGTCAAAGTGCGACATTTAGAGTTTCAGCCTCAAAAATGGGTCACAGGATAGATCCCTTCCAAGAGTTGGGTGACTCAAGGGGGGATGCAAAGAACAACCAGACCTCGACCTTCAACTCTTCACAGGTATCTCCCTACCTTATGGTGTTAGGAACACTTGACTTGGAGGATTTTAAAGTTCCATATTTGTCAACTTCTAATGTTTGAAGATGTGAGAACCAGATAACGAGGGGTTATTTGGATGCCTACCCATGAGATCCTACCTAGACTAAAAAATTTCTTTTGGCACCCCCTGTGGAGGAAAACTTAGTGAGTTTTTAGAAAAAATTTAGATGTGGTTGTTTGAGAGATTGGGGGTGTGAACCAATCTTGTTCGAATTAAGTGGTCTGGATAATTTCTTCAAGAAATAGTAGGACGTTTCATAATCCCTTTGGAGGATACTTACTTCAACCTCCACAATTCGAGAGGAAATTATGTGAATGAAGAGTGACTTTGTGTGAGAGCAAGTGAACAAATGTGTCAAATTTTAATAAGTTAGGTGTAACCTTGAAACATGTGGACTTCCTGTGGTCCTTACAAATCTTGATTACCTATCTTACTAGATGTCATTGGTACAACCTTGTGGAATTTTAAAGTCCCTAGAGAACTAGCATGTAGACATATGGGTCCTTACCAATCCTTTAAACTCCCTAATGTGATTTAATCTAAGAAATCTTCAAAAAACTATCCTAGATTGCAAGCATGTGGGAATGTATGGGCCCGTTACTGTAATATTTAAGCTCCCTTAGTGTTGTAAACTAAGAAAGTAGCTTCAAAACTATCCTAACTTTGCAACATGGGGGCATGTATGGGCCCTTACAAATTTAATATGATTGAAAAGAAACTAAGAGGAGCCCTAGGGGGGATTTTTCCTCTCCTAAATATTTTAAAGGAGATGAAATGTTCCCTTAATCACTTTATTGATTCTCAAGATCGCTCTATGGTGTGAGAGAAGAGAATACTCAATGATTAAAATTCGATTTATGGTCCCACTGAAATAGTTTGTATATGTGATAGTAAAGGATCTCAACTAAACTTTTATAATCAAAACAAGTCATCCATGTGTCAAATCGAAGAAAAAGAGGAGAAATATGGTTCTTTTTAACCCCCTAAGTGCCTATGTTTTGACTAACCCTTCATGTGGGAAGGGAATCTAAGTGTGGTGCATTTACAAATCGCATAAAAGCAATATTTTGAAGGCTGGGGCCTTCAAAACATCACAAAAACTCTTACAATTTCAAGACTCTAGACAGATGTGTGGGTTATAGTTTAGACAGAGGCATAGTGGGCACACACTGCGCAATGAACAGAAGAAATTTGGGTGCACTGTGCACAAAATGAACCGAGAACAAAATTTTTGTGGGCACACAATGCTCTGAATGTGCATTTGTGGGCCGAAATAACCATGCACGTTCTGATACACATCGGGGGGGGGATTTTAAGTGGAATTATCCTCCTCCATCCCCAAACTTAGCTCTTTGCAGGTAAGGCTAGGCCAATTATGATCCCTTTAAGGCAAATGGGTCAAAAAGAAGTGCTCAAACAACCCAAATAGGGAGGAAATTGATACCCTATCCATAGTATGGTCACCAATATGTTGTGTCCTTTTCGTCACTTGAATGACCAAAAGAGGGGCACTTGCAAGTCTAGTTGGTCCTGCTATCCAGGACATAGGTTAGTGTATGAATCTAACAATTAAATCACATGAAATAAACAAACAACTAAGCTAAAAACAACTAAAGAAATAAAACTAAAATGCATGAGGAAACTTGAACCAAAAAACAATCAAATGATCAATAATCATGCCACCAATGGATAACTATATTAGTGGGAAAACACCGTAGAGAAAGGAGGACTTATGAGTCCCCTCTTCCTCCTTTGGAGGGATATTGAGGCCCCTATGTGAGAGATGTTCTTACAATGATAAACTAGAAATCAAATGGTGAAGAAATCCAAGCTTATTCCCTCAAGAGGTGAGGTGAATAGCTTATTGAGATGCTGCTAGTATGCTCCTAGAAGAAAAGAGGTTCCTTGGAGGAGAATAGAGGCAGCATAAAAATACTATGAGATTCTTGAATTCTTAGTGCATCCATGACCTCCTTTTATAACATGTCTTTGAGGAAATATCCAACTGGTCTTTAGTGTGACCAAGGGGCCCTTTAGGGTACCCTTAGGTCTTTGACCAGCCCTCCATTCAGATTCAGCTCAGATTTGAGGGTCAAATCAAGTTGGAATCTAGTCCAGAAATGGGTGAGGGGACGAAAAGAACCATAAATGTGTCGTTCACAGGTGTGTGTGGATTTTCTCATAAACAGTCATGCATATGGCGCATTGTGCACTCTACAGGATTATTTGGCCCATGCACTGTGTGGGCGCTTCCATTAGTGCTTGAGCGCATGTCAATTTTTTGACCAGTTGTATAATTTTTTCCCCTTGGACATTATTTTTTGGTGTTGTAGGTAAACTAATAGGTGTTTGGAGATGTTGTATTCCTATAACCATTTTCCTGCAGTGTTGCAGATGAAATTTCAGTGATAACACTTGTTAACAGTTCTCATCATTGACCGGTAATCAAGTCGTTTCTACCATGTTCGACTTCAACACTTGTAATCACATGGTTATATTCATACTTAGGGACAATGGAAATCAATACCCTGGATCATACCATTCTAGCCCAGGTTGCGATGGAGTATTCATGATTTGTATTGACACATAGATCCACTTTGTATGTCTCGTGGCTATGTCTGAATTCGAGTCATTTTAGCGCATAGATCCACAGTGTATTCTTGGTGGCTATGACAATTCATAATGACATCGATCCATAATGTATGTTTAGTGGCCATGAATCACTTGACATTTTGTAATCTGAGTATCGCAATGCCTACCTCAGACAATGGTATATCATTATGTTGATGCTTGAATGTTTGTAGGTTTCCAATCAATGCGCTCCTTGTTTCTGACACACACATTCTACAAAGTATTTTGGTTATCACGAGTTTCAACCTCATACTTTGGGGGGAATTTTGTTACACATTATTTTGGTCACCCCAGTGATCCATTGAAAACATGTGTTCATGTTCCCAAAAAGAGCCTTTCTTCATGAGGAAAGTGACTGAATTTCTCTTCTCAAAAACCCTATTAAGGAAGGTTGTCATAGGTTGCACCATACACAGGGTGCAATGATGCTTGATCATCGCCCCCTGCTCTAAAACTGGATGGTGATGTCTTTGCAATTCATTCTACAGCTAGGGTGTGACGATATCAAAATACTAAGAAAAGGTCAAGCTTCACGAAAGTTCTACAAGGGGATATTCTAGAAGATGAGGTGGCATTAGTATGGTTGGGATCTTACTCACTTCTCATATCTTGTGGGATCATCCTAATCTCTACAACTATATCTCTTTCCCCTATATAAAGAGGGACTTCTCATGGAAAAGGCTAAGGTTGATTCAAGCAATATTAATATTGAATAGGCTAAGAATTGGATGAGGAATTCTACTTCAGTTCATACTTGAGGCCTTCATTTCAGTTTATCAAGTCATTGTGGATCTTCTTCATTCAAGGTCAGAGAGAGTGTGTGTGTTGGAGCTAAGGTTCATCGAGAGGGGACCTTGCGACATCAAGGATTTGGTAGTAATCTCCACTTTCATTTTAATATAATACAGTGATATGTTTCTTTCCCATAAAACTTGTCTTATTTTATTATATGATTCCTTGATCACATACATAGGTTCTCATTGAGTATATTATATTGCTTTCATGTTGGTTGGCTTGTACTCCCTTGTAGATTAAATATCACAGGAGCACCAGGGTGGAGCTAGGATGACAACGGCAAGAGGAAGAGATATTTAAATGGTATCTTGCCCATATCTTGTTAAATAGTAAACTCAATGGTTAGAGCTTAGGGAAAGCATCATATTTTGTTTTTTTTTGTTCTAGATCTAGGTGGATCTAGAGAGATATTTTTATGTCTGCGTTTACCGATAATTCCCATAAAAGAATTGGTGACCATACTCTTTCATCTCATGATCAGGGGATTAAATTTTGCTGAAATTTCAAAGTGCTCGGAATGTGACGAAAACGGTGCCATTGCATCTGTCTCGTCTTCCTGATTTCGGAGGTATATTTACTTTATCAAATGGACTCCGTATGGAGAAGATATAGCGATATGTTCATCAAGCCAAATAGGCAAAAAAAAATTGATGTTGACTGTACCAGTCCGTACAGTCTGTACGGTCTGACGTGGCAGGACCGTATGATCGTATAGTGGTGACATGGCAGATGTTGATTGGTTGATTGTTGGCAAATCGAGAGCTGACACGTGTCCTTTGGGAGGAAAATGATATGAGACATGTGGCCCAATCCGTGGGTGCCACATGTCACTCATTGGTTGGCTAGTGGTTGTATGTAAAATATATGGGAGTCCTTGGGGTTCGACCCCCGGACCTCCCCCCACAGCATAGCGCCTTCGCACGACCACCTGACCAATGGGCCACAAGTTGTTGCTTGATATGTATATGTGTTTAAACATATTTATGTTTGCATTTGTTTACATTGGCGTGGGGGTCGGGCCGGGTCTTATCCCCAAACCGCGGTCCTTTGTATCAACGCATATGACCATACCATATGGTATAACCGACAGTTAAATATGCACGGGGTTCATATTACATAGCCGTGGTTTTATTTCAAAGAATGTGACCGTAATATAAATGTATGTGGTTATAACCATTGGCGCATGGGGGGTTTAACCCATAGCCCTGGTCCTATTGTATGCGCCACATGACCCTTGGCTCTACGGAAAGGAGCGCGGGTAGTTTTAAAATCGTTTAACCACTTTGCCAAATCTGCACGGTCACATGCTCTCATACGCCCAGGTGCCTAGGAGGTTAGGGGCTAGAGGTGCCTTAACCATTCTATGATTTGCATCGTTGGCGCGGTTGCGCCCGGTGCTGGGTTTTCACGCTTTAAAATGCATGTGAGCCAGGTTCACTCATGAAGGGTGTGTTTTGTAGATGCAAAGACAACAAGCTTGAAGAGGGGGACTTCCAGGAGGCCTAACTTCTTTGTTTTTCGACCAATTGAGGTGATGAAAGAGCCCAGACAGGGGTTTTGGGATGTTCTGAAGCCATTGGCGCAGTCGGTTTGTCAGTTTGAGCATTGTAAGACATGTTTTTTATCACTTTTGAGCAATTAATAATAATGATCCATTGGAAGCTGGACCAGGAGATGTAGCCCAAGAGAGGGGTGAACTCCTTTATCAATTGTTGTGAATATGTGTTTATGTTCAATGATTATGTTGTTGTCTATGTGTAATTTTTATAAGTAATCCTTTAATCTATGTGTTACAAACTGATCCTTTTGCTTTAAACACATAACATTCACTTGCAATAATTTTCAAGTTTTTCAAGTCTTCTTCATTTTTAGATCAAGTTGGTATTAGAGCATTGGTTTTGAAGACTTGATTGTTTGCAATTTTTGTTTCTGATGCTCACAAGGTTGAAACTCACAAGAGGAGAAGGTAAACTTGTGGATCCAAGTTCTCATCCAACAAGGAGGAAGCAGATTCATTCACCGCAAGTTTCAGAGACATTCACCAAGTAGGGCTTGTGCAGAAAGTCATGAACATGTTCCGGCTGAAAATGAAGATCTCAGAGAGGCTATCATGGAGTTGAGAGATATGATGAATATCTTGATGGAACGGAACATATTGTCGCAGGGTGAAGGCTCCAACCCTTCAATGCATAAGGGAGGTAGTGGTGACAAAACTCCAGGCGGAAATGGAGGGAATGGTGCTTCTCCACCACCCTCTCCTCCTCCATCATCTTCTTCTTCTTCTTCTACTAGTTCAAAACATCTTCCAAATTCTCCAAAGGGGCATGGTAAAAATCCTTCGCAAATTCCTTCATTAAAGCTTGATATAAAATTTGAATTTCCAATTTACAATGGAGAAGTTAACGCTGAAAAGTTAGATAATTGGATACGTCAAATTGAAGTATATTCTAGAATACAAAAGATTCAAGATGATGAAACCAAAATTCAGCTTGCTTCATTAAGATTAGATGGTTCAACACTTATTTGGTGGGAATCTAAAACACAGGAGGAAATGAAAAAGCATGGAAAAAAATTTATTTCTTGGAATGATTTCATTATAGCAATTAAAAAACAATTTTATCCATTGGCATATAAACAAAAGGCAACTATGGAATGGCGGAATTTTAGACAAGCTAAAGGACAGAATGTACAAAGTTTTACTCAGGAATTTAGGAGAAGAGATTTGGTTTTGGGAGTTGATTTGTCTTCACATGAAACATTGCTCAAATATATTGGTGCTTTGCATAGTTATTTGAGGCATACTATACTCATGTTTAATCCTAAGAATCTAGATGAAGTTTGTGTACAGGCTAATCATTTGGAAGCAAGGGGAAGGAACGATACTCATGAGGGTTTCAAGAAGACATACAGCCAGGGAGACAAAGGAAAGAAGAAATTCAAAGGCAATGGCAGGAAGAATGTTGCTGTGAAGAAGGACGGAGAAAAGTTCACATGTAAACATTGTTCAAAAGATGGCCATGATGAAGACCACTGTTGGAAGCTTCATCCTGAAAGACGACCCAAAAAGTTTGGCAACAACGGCAAAGGGAAGTCAAAGACTGTTGCGACTGTTCTTCAAGACTTAGGTTCAGATTCGGGTGATGAGACGAAGATTACAGCCATGGGTTACCAAGGTAATAATTCTGTTGCAAGTACTAGCTCTTCAAGTAATACTAATTTCAATGTAACTCAACAAGAGAAAAAAAGAATTGAACTTTTTCACATAAGGGTTGTTTCAAAACATACTAAGATCGACACATTATGTGATTCTGGATCACAAGAAAATCTTATTTCTGAAGAGACTGTTAAGAAACTTAAGTTGGAAATAAGTCCACATCCTAAGCCATACCCTCTTGGTTGGATATGTGATAATTCTAAGTTACAAGTAACCAGGAAGTGTAAACTTAGGTTTGATATAACTGCAAATTTCATTGATGAAGTAGAGCTTGATGTGATTTCGTTGGATATATGTGGTATTGTGTTGGGAAGCCCATATTTGTATGATAGGAAAGCTATTTTCTATCATCAGGAGAATAAGTATCATTCTTTTAAAGATGGGGTTGAGTATGTTGTCAGAGCTCACACTAAGAAGATGAATTTATCAATCATAAATGAAGGGAAAATGAAGAGGTTAGTTAATGCTAGTAAAAATTTTGTTCTGTTAATGATCAAACCTAAAAATGATGTTGAGAACGAAGCATTTCAAGGTTGTGATGAAAAGTTAAAATCCAATATATTTGAAGTTGTTAATCAGTATGATGACATGTTTAAAGAACCTAAGGGGTTGCCTCCGAAAAGAGGAATCCAACATGAAATTCAATTACAACAAGATTGTCCACTTCCAAATATTGGTATGTATAGAATGTCAGTTATGGAA
>ML779624.1:970966-982531 GCA_009831015.1 Picea engelmannii | reverse complement strand
AAGACACCATCCTTGACAGGAGAATGTGAACTTCGAAGCGAGGAAATGTGGAGTATTTGCGAGTTGGTCTTAAAGGGACGAATCCAAGCAAGGCCAAGTGGATTGAGGTTGGAAGGGTGAGGGAACTATACCCTCATCTTCACTTAGACTGAGAATAGTCTTTTGGAGGTCCAAAATCTTCCCAATGGGGAGGTGTGATCAAGGGATCAAATTTTGCTCAAATTTCAAAGTGCTCGGAATGCGACGAAAACAGTGCCATTGCGTCTGTCTCGTCTTCTTGATTCTAGCAGTATATTTACTTTGTCAAATGGACTCTGTATGGAGAAGATATCATGATCTGTTCGTCAAGACAAACAGGCAAAAAAAAAATTGATGTTGACTGTACCAGTCCGTACAGTCTGTACGGTCTGACGTGGCAGGACCGTACGACTGTACAGTGGTGATGTGGAAGATGTTGATTAGTTGACTATTGGTGAATCGGGAGTTGACACGTGTCCTTTGGGAGGAAAATGATATGAGGACATGTGGCCCAATCCGTGGGTGCCACGTGTCACTCATTGGTTGGCTAGTGGTTGTATGTAAAATATATAGGAGTCCGCGGGGTTCAACCCCTGGAACTCCCCCCACAGCATAGTGCCTTCGCATGACCGCCCGACCAATGGGCCACAAGTTGTTGCTTGATATGTTGATGTGTTTAAACATATTTATGTTTGCATTTGTTTACATTGGCGTGGGGGTTGGGCCGGGGCTTAGCCCCGGCCCACGGTCCTTTGTATCAATGCATATGACCATACCATATGGTATAACCGATAGTTAAATATGCGCGGGGTTCATATTACATAGTCGTGGTTTTATTTCAAAGAATGTGACCGTAATATAAATGTATGCGGTTATAACCGTTGGCGTGTGGGGGGTTTAACCCATAGCCCTGGTCCTATTGTATGCTCCACATGACCCTTGGCTCTACGGAAAGGAGCGCGGGTAGTTTTAAAACCGTTTAACCACTTTGTCAAATGCGCGCAGTCACATGCTCTCATACACCCAGGTGCCTAGGCGGTTAGGGGCTGGAGGCACCTTAACCGTTCTATGGTTTGCACCATTGGCGCGGTTGCTCCCGGTGTTGGGTTTTCATGCTTTAAAATGCGTGTGAGCCAGGTTCATTCATGAAGGGTGCGTTTTGTAGATGCAGAGACAGCAAGCTTGAAGAGGGGGACTTCCAGGAGGCCTAACTTCTTCGTTTTTCGACCGATTGAGGTGCTAAAAGAGCCCAGACAGGGGTTTTGGGACGTTCTGAAGCCATTGGAGCAGTCGGTTTGTCAGTTTGAGCATTGTAATACATGTTTTTGAGCACTTTTGAGAAATTAATAATAATGATCCATTGGTAGCTGGACCAGGAGATGTAGCCCAAGAGAGGGGTGAACTCCTTTATCAATTGTTGTGCATATGTGTTTATGTTCAATGATTATGTTGCTGTCTATGTGTAATTTTCATAAGTAATCCTTTAATCTATGTGTTGAAAACTAATCCTTTTTCTTTAAACACATAA
This sequence comes from Picea engelmannii, assembly GCA_009831015.1. Taxonomy (NCBI): domain Eukaryota; kingdom Viridiplantae; phylum Streptophyta; class Pinopsida; order Pinales; family Pinaceae; genus Picea; species Picea engelmannii. Next base: position 980,985 of record ML779624.1, on the reverse strand, counting down.
CATTCACTTGCAATAATTTTCAAGTTTTTCAAGTCTTCTTCATTTTTAGATCATCTCACCACTCCTGCACTTGGTCAATTATTTTTTTCATACTCTTGAGAACCCCTTCACACCAGTTGAAAACTAGGGGCTCCATACATTCTAACACATACTGAAAATAGCTTTGAAGATCCATATGGGGAGTTTCTCTCCCTGCCATGCATGTGATGGTATATAGGATGGTCCGTAGAGGAAAGTATCGGACGTCTCTTATAGTGAATTTACCGCTATGCTTATGAGTATCGGGCACACAATGTGCATTGATATAGTGGTTCATAGGCTTGCCCCTACCCATGCTACCTCTAAGTGTTACTCAGGACCCACGGCGAGATATCCTGGTCAAGAAGTAGATATCCTCAATATCTATCGTAAGAATGTGAGCACCCACATATAATGCCTACTTGTTCACATCCCACATGTGAACTAGGTACTCAATTAATCTCATCTTGGCCCTCATATGCTGGATTTTGAAAAACTTCAGCAACCCACACTGTCGAAGGGTCATTACCATTCCCAGGTCATTCTCAGCAAAGTATTCTTCCCCCTTGTGTTCTCTCTCACGCCATTCCAACATTTTTACTATGGAAAACCTACAATGGAACATTAAAAAGAGATTAGAATCTTTCTCTTCTTCCCTAGATATTTTTTATTGGCCAATACATCTTAAAAAACTTTTCGAACTGTGCACGTCGCAGGCCTGGGCATCCATACAGTGTGGAGTTTTCGTAGGCTAGCTATAGGGTCTCCTGCGATGAACCTATATCGTCACAGGGCCCAATATAGGGTGCCTGTGATGACCTCCATGCATAGTTACTCTCAAAAACTTAACTCAAAAGTTTAATTTTAACCAATGAAAAACAAATTTGATCCATGGAAAGTTGAAAAGAGATGAAAATTACCTGTTCTGTGGAGACTATTCAACGAATGATCATTTGTGCCCTCTGCAATCTGCAGTGGAAAATCGAGGTAAATGTTGGGTTTTAGAGAAAAGTTTGGGTGAAATGACAATGGAATAGTGAAATGAAGTTTTTACCCACTTTTATTGACTTTTTCACTTTTTCATTTGTATTTTTATATTATTTTATACATTTTACCTAAACCCTAAAGTCCTAAAGACTTTGCAAGTGTTGATTTTTTTCCAGATGAAAAGTCTAGGAGTGAAAACATTGAAACACGATACACTTTTTGGTTTTTTTTTATACATTTGTCGCATGTACAAATCATTTTAGAGTTTTTCAGGAAAAACTCTAATCTTAGTTTTTGTTCTTTCTCATGCTCATAAATCAATGAGAATGTGACCTAGCATGCTTTTATCCATTTTTCGGACTCGTAAAGGTTATACGAAAAAGGAACCCCATGGAGTTCACTTTAATCTCTTTCCACACTCTCTAAACATGAAAACATTATCGAGTGATCTTGTTCTTTTCATGCTCGTAAAAAGTATTTGAAGAAAACATCCGATGAGCGGTAGGTTATCACTTTTTCAGTCTCATAGATTAACTTACGAAAAAGGAACTAGTGGAATCCTCTTTAATTGTTTTTAAGACTCTCTAAACATGAAAAACCCGAGTTTTCTCTCTTTGGACTCGTTAAACAAACATTGAAATACCCATATGGGACTGAACCACCCCTTCTTAGGGTTCATTAAACATACTCCAAAGGACTCATCTGAAATATGAGCTTACATAAATAATCATATGTTATCCTCCTCAAGATTGCATAAAAATAAATAGGTACTCGCTAGAAATGGTGGTGGAAAATTTGGGAAAGAAATGTGTATCTATATCCGTGTTAGTGGGAGTAATAGTCTCTCTTGAACATGACACCCCCCTTCAGCATTGTATTCGGGATGGGAAATACATTTGTCTGTGGTTTGACCATCTACATGTTCATATGTCAGGTCCTCCTTGATTCAATTTTTCCAAGACTATTGTCGTGTCATTCATATGTTCAAGAGAACTCCAACCTCAGTAAGACTTCTATCGAGTCGGCCATCTACAACTATAAATATTCTACCATGTTGGCCTTCTATGTGTCAGTTTCAAAACACTTCACACTCTAATCTACTTCGAATATGTTACTTATTTCATCTCATTGATGGGGGATACATTAAGGCCCTCCTATGACAAGTCTTTTCATGTCGACTTCAACTCATTATCTAGGAACAAGGCTTAGAAATCATTCAGTACCTTAGAGAATTCATGCCTCAATGGCAGGTTTCTTCGCTTTCAACAGTGGGTTCACATAATTGACCACTGATTGGAAGATTCCATCGAGTGTTTGACTTCAAATCATTTACTCACATTCACTGGATTTTACTGGGGTACCTTGGGAGTCATTGACATCAATAGTGATTTCCCTCGCACTTGTTAACAGTTCTCATCATTGACTGGTAATCAAGTGGTTTCTACCATGTTTGACTTCATCACCTGTAATCACATGGTTATATTCGTACTTAGGGATGATGCAAATGAAGACCTTGGATCATACCATTCCAGTCTAGGTTGCTACAGAGTATTCAGGATTTGTATTGACACATAGATCCACTTTGTATGTCTCGTGGCTATGTCCGAATTTGAGTCATTTTAGCGCATAAATCAACAGTGTATTCATGGGGGCTATGATGATTCATAATGACATGGATCCAAAATGTATGTTTAGTGTCCATGACTCACTTGACATTTTGTAATATGACTATGGGAATTCATACCTCAGACAACGGTATAGTATTATGTTGATTCTTGATTGTTTGCAGGTTCCCAATCAATGCGCTCCTTGTTTCCGACACACACATTCTACAAAATATTTTGGTTGTCATGAGTTTCATCCTCATATTTTTGGGGGAATTATGTTACACATTATTTTGGTCACCCCAGTGATCCATTGAAAACATGTTTTCATGTTCCCAAAAAGAGCCTTTCTTCATGAGGAAAGTGACTGAATTTCTCTTCTCAAAAACCCTATTAAGGAAGGTCGTCGGAGGTTGCACCATACACAAGGTACGACATTCTAATTCTCTTACTAGAAGCATTCCTTTTATATCAAATACAACTCCCGATTATGAGAATTTCGGTGTGGGTCTTTTAAAAAATTCAACTTTGATGGTTACATTTCCAATCCCACCACCCGATATTCCCCCTCCTTTTTTTGCCTCTATTAACATGATCTCGACCACTGTTCATGAAACCCCTAAGTCATATGACCCATGGGTAGTACCTAGATCTAGTGATTACCTTTTTTATGGTGACATAATGCCTTTAAGCCCAGTGGAATCGACTTATCAATTTATTAAATCGACAACCCCATCTCCTCCTTCTCTCTATGATTCATCTCTGAATCTGTTTCATGTAATCTTTCCTATAGATGAGATGATCATGTCATTCATGTCTATGGAAGATACTCCATGGGATGATGGGCATCATCATTCCATTCTATTCCTAGAACGTGATACCATAGAGAGCTACCAACGGATTTCTACTCCGTCAACCATTGTTGTTATTTCTTTTGTTCCTCAGTCAACACACAATGTTTTGTACGAAGGGAACTTGAGTAACATTTCACCTATCATCCCTCTCAACATATCCATTAAACCCAGAGTCATGGAGAATGTTCATATCGAGGCTTCATGTTATACTGATGAATTCCACACCTATAAAGCCCTTTTCCAAGAATTGTGTGACATTTTCACCTGTAATTATGAATAAATACTAGGTATTGATCCTGATATCATTGTGCATGAGATTAAGACATACCCAGACACTAAACCCATTCGACAGAGACTTCACCCGGTACATCCATGAAAAGTTGCTGCTATCAAGCTTGAATTTGAAAAACTTCTTAAAGTTGACTTTGTCTATCACAGGCTTTGATTGATTGGGTATCCAATCTAGTTCCAGTGAATAAGAAACAATGTACCATCCATGTTTGTGTTGATTATAGGGATATAAATAAAGCTTGTCCTAAGGATAATTATCCTACCCCTTTTGTCGACCAGATCATCGACGAATGTGCCGACAGTGAAATATTCTCTTTGATGGATGGTTTCTCTAGCTATAATCAAATTAATATTTTACCCACGGACCAACACAAGACTGCTTTTATTTTCCCTTCGGGAACCTTTGTCTACTGGAAACTACCCTTTAGTCTCAAGAATGCTGGCATGACTTTTCAATGCACTATGTCTTATTTTTTCCATGATATTAAGAACATTGTGCAACCCAATCTTGACAATCTTTTGGCACATTTTGTGCGTCGCCAGATCACCGAGCACATTGAAGGGCCATTTTTGTACGTTGTCGTTATTATCGCATACGTTTGAACCCACACAAATTTGTTTTTTGTGTGGATTCCGACCGACTTCTTGGTTTTATTGTGTTGATACATGGGATTTGAGTAGACCCCTTGAAGGTTGAGGCTATTATCAATCTACCTCCTCCTTCCACACTACGTCATCTCTAAAGTTTGCAAGGGAAGGAAAAATTCTTGCATTGTTTCATCCCCAATTATGCTGAACTGATGAAAGGATGTTGATATTATGGTAGTTGTGGGATTTATTTACCTCCACGTGTAAACCTGATGAGAATAGAATATTCTAGGAAGTAAGAAGAAATCCTAACTAGTTGGCTAATAACCCTAGAAGACAAGTCAGCTCAAGAGAATGACTTGTATTAGGTTATTAGCCTCCAAGAGAAGAAGTCAACTAAAGGAAATATTATATACTAAATAATTAGTACCCAGAATGAGAAGTCGGCCCAGGTAGTCTGCCAGAAATACTATAAATACAGGAGGCCAGTCTTCATTCTGGCCAATATTCTCAGAACTACAGAAGCAGCACTTGTGCGCACTGCAGTTGGCCAGTTTGTGTGCAAGTCTAGAGGAGAGTTGTTGTTGTAGCTACTACAACTAGAAGATTTTAGTTTTTTCTTGGACTCTCTCTCGGTTATGGTTTGGACTCTCTGATCAGCTCTTGTTACTCTTGCTTGGTGTGCAATCCTTGGAGAAATATGTGCCACCTTTGTTTGGCTATCTAGCCTAGGTTTTACTTCTGGAATGATTCTCTGTCAAGGCTAAGGTGCTCGAGGGTGGCTTCGGCCTATGGTTGGGTGACAATAGTGATATTTTTTATCATTAAACGAGTACATCCATTATATTCTAATAGGTTATGGGCCCACACTATCTTCGGATAGTCTAACCACTAGAAGATAGATTGGAAAGATTTTCTCAGTTGCAGCCAGTTTTTATTGCAGTAATGAAACCCTAACCCTCTCATTGAGGCACCTTAAGTAAAGGGATTGACTTTATTTCTAGACAAACTAGTGTGCCCTAGCCTAGTGCATCTCTTGGTACTCTCAGTAAGCTAAGATGTCAAGTATGATTTTTTGGTCAAATCTAGGGTTGACCAAGTCAAAGCAGCCATGAATTACTCTATGAAGTCAGAAAACAAGTTATAAGGGGCCTCTAACTTCAGAGCATAAAAGACAAGGATTTATCTCATCCTTGCCAAGAATAAATTGTTGGATATCATGAAAGGAAATATTATGGAACCAGAGTTTGAAGAAGGGAAAGAGAAGGAATCACAGAACGTTGCAGTTATGGAGAAGTTCAAAGACAATGACATTAATTCCATGAGTACCATAGTGGATTATATAAAATACCACCTGATACCCTACATCTCCCATATTGATTCATCTAAGAAGATGTATGTTTCCCTAAAAAACCTCTTCTCAATCAGAAACATTGGACAAGTAATGAGTCTAAGGAATGAGCTCTGTGACATGAAGATGAATGATGATGATAGCATAACATCATATTTTGTGAGAATCTCTCAGTTAAGAGATCAACTACAAGCTACTGAAGAGATCATTTTAGAGAAGGAATTGGTAAACATAGTACTCAATGGTATTCCCAAGACATGGGATGCATTTTCTACAAGAATTAACACAAGGAAGGAGTATCCTACATTTGAATAACTTTGGACTTGTTGTGCACAAGAAGAATCAAGGATTAGTGCAAAAGAGAAACCCCAAAATAACTACGATGATCAAGCCTTCACAGCAAGGTTCAAGGATTTCAGGACTAAAAAGAATTTTGGCTCCAAGAAGAAACCAAATCAAGAGAAATATATGTCAAGAATAAAATGCTTCAATTGTCAAAAGTATGGTCACTACAAGAATGATTGTCCTGAGTTAAATAAAAGGAAGGAATCACATGAAGCATCAGTTGCCGAAGAAAGGGAACCCTCAAAGAAATCCAAGCAGGACAAAATAGACTTCTTCTTCTAAGACAAGGTAACAATACTCTTCATAGTTCTTGTACATACCATGTTTTCAATACATATCTTTCATATCTATTTCCTAGAAGATAATATGTTCCAAGAGAAACTATACCTATGGAAGAACAACAAGATAAGGATTGCTATCACTATGACTACAAGTCAAACAATACACATGAAAGGATGAAGTACATCAACATCCCCTGGTAACAATTCATGTGGAAGTTATTACATAAGTAACAACTGCAAGATAAGCCGAAATCAGAATCAATCTTGAAGAAACCTAGAAGAAGTAAAGACAGAAAGAAGTCAACAATCAAGAGGAAATTGGAGAAAGACTTATGACACTTTGCAGAAGGTAATAAGGATGCAAACGGAAGCGTGGACTCTATTAGATGGAGGCAGCCGATTATATATTTCCAAAATAAGATCATGCATTCATACATGAAACAAGGATTAGAAGGTAGCTAATCCTATGATCCATTGAATATTATGAAGTATGTATCCATGGTAATAGCCATGAAAATCAGTACGTGTTCAGTTTGAATTTAGAAGAAGCCTTCTTCGAAAAGAAGCCTAAAAGTATACCCGATTGTCCATCCACATCCATGATCCTATGATAAAAGGAAGAATTTGTAATCTTTATGGCATGGAATGTATAGAAAAGCTCCATGGACCCAAGAGCTAATGGAAAACATAAGAAAGAACATGAATATTCCAAGAGAGAAAGAAAAGCCAGAAAAACCAGTCATTGTATCAAGAATCACAAGAATACCAGTATTTCATGAACTCACTAAAAGAAATCAAGAAGAGGAACTCAAAGTTGTGATGAAGAAAAATGTATGGAAGACTTATGAATATAAGCATTGCGAGATCTAGAACTAGAGGTTCTCCCAGATGGAGGAAGAATACTATGATGATTGCTTGTTCTAGTAAACTAGACATACCTCTACATGAGTCATTATATCATCCGCAATATCCATGGATTGGAGTTTACATCAGATGAATGCAAAGAATGTTCTCCAGAATAATTGAATAAAGAGCATATGTAGAGAAACCTTAAGGCTTTGAGGTATACCAAAAAGAGACCCTTGTATGTAGATGGAAGAAGATTTTGTATGGATTCAAAAAACTTGGTGCAAAGCCTCTCATGCACAGTAGAAGCATGGTGAAAACCTTCTATGATAAAAATTAGAATGGTTACTCAGAAGTCCAGGGTGATGGATCGCTAATCCATGACAAACTCTCATGATGACAGAAGAAGTGCCACATGGATATGTTCCAAGTTTGACCCTTTCCACGATGTTATGAGCCAGGAAACAAAAGAGATGAATTCAACTATGATGATCAGAGCTATATAAAGCCTTCAAAAAACCAGTGTTTCAGAAATACCAAAGTACATTGAGATCAAGCATTACATTCTTCGTGATGAAGTCCAGAAAGGAGAAGTGTTTCTCCAATATATATCTCCACAGATGAGTAGATAAGCAGACATTTTGGTAAATCCTTTGTTCAAGATGAAAGAGTTTGTGTACTCAAGCTGGAGCTTGTGGAGATGACTTCCTTATTGAAAAAGGAAGAGATGACTCCCAGGTTAGGAGGGAGCATTGATGTGTTATTGATTTATGGAAAATCATTTTTCAGTTCAAAAAATGGTCCAGGATGAGCAGTTCCTTTCTAGTTCAGAAATTGGTTTGAGATTTTTGAAGGACATGCATTTTCCAGTTCAGAAAATGGTCCAGATTGAACGGTCATTTTTGTAATGAAAATGGTTCAATGGATTGTTGATGTACCATAGATAGAGATTCCCCTTGTGGTTAACATAGGGAATGGTCTAGGACAATCTCTATTCTTGATGGTCACTCTCAGCAGTGGTCAAGAAGAATGGTCTGTCTTGCCGGGAAATCATTCTTTCGAAGCTCACAGTTGTGAGTAGTTTCGAAGAATGGTCTATTTTGGAGGTTGGTGCAGAATAGTCATTTCCTTAGGAAATGGTCCAGATAGTCATTCCCTAGGGCAGATTCATTCTCTCCAGGTTTCACTTTGTCTAGTGATGGAGTAATGGCCCAGATAGGTGAGTGGTTCAGGTTCAACAATCAGGGACATGCATTCCCTAGGGTAGATTCATTCTCTCTGGGTTGCACTTTGTTTAGTGCCGGAGGAATGGACCAGATAGGTGAATGGTTCAGAATCATAAATCAGGATAGTTATTCTTCCTTTCTTGAGAATAATAGTCCAGATAGCTCATCATTGATGTTTTACCTTCTAAGGGAATATGCTCTTCCATATCTCACAGATGTGAGTGGAAGAATGGCCCACATGATTCAGATTATATCATAACAATTTTTTTTGTGCAAGTTGACATCAAATGATATGATTATTATGGAGACTGTATGTCTCCGGATAGTAGATGTATACTACTGTGGTGGATTTGTTCCACTAATTGTGACTATATGTCACTAATCAATTATTTGTGTGCTACTTGGTAGTGTACCACTGGATTGTAGTTGTGTACTACTATGGATAGACACAGTTGTGTTCTATTGAGTGACATTGTTATGATTGCCTTGAATATTATCAATAGTGTTGGAAATGATTATCAGCTAGATGGATGAGCAATGGATAGAGATTCCCAGATGGAAAATGGTCCAGGACATTTATTCTTCTAGGACATATGTCTGGATTAGAAGAATGGCTCTTGTGTCAGTCTATGGAGTGAGTGACTTATACAACATCATGTCTAATTACTCATATGGAGTATGGTTTCAATAGATGATGCAATTGATGACACCAATAGTGATGATGGTGCTCATGATCTAATCATGAGATAGTCTATACAACTATGTTGATGCTACCGGGTGAGTGGTATATTTGTGCTCAAGACGATTACCTTCAATACCTCCCTAGCTAGGAGGGAGTATTGATATTATGGTAGTCGCGGGAGGTATTTACCTCCATGTGTAAACCTGACAAGAATAGAATATTCCAGGAAGCAAGAAGAAACCCTAACTAGTTGGATAATAACCCTAGAAGACAAGTCGGCTCAAGAGAATGAATTGTATTAGGTTATTAGACTTCAAGAGAAGAAGTCAGCTAAAGGAAATATTATATACTAAAAAATTAGTACCCAAAATGAGATGTCACCCCAGGCAGTCTGCCAGAAATACTATAAATACAAGAGGTCGGTCTTCATTCTGGCCAGTATTCTCAGAACTGCAAAAGAAACACTTGTGCACACTACAGTTAGTCAGTTTGTGTGCAAGTTTGGAGGAGAGTTGTTGTTGCAGCTGCTACAACTAACAGATTTCGGTTTTGTCTTGGACTCTCTCTTGTTTATGGTAGATGATCAGCTTCTTTCTCTTTCTTAGTGAGTTATCTAGACTAGGGTTTTCTTCCGGAATGATTCTCTATCAAGGCTAAGGTGCTCAGGAGTGGCTTCGACCTATGGTTGGGTGAAAATAGTGATATTGTCTATGGTTAAATGAGCACATCCATTATATTCCAACAAATGATTCACTCAGCTACTCAATAAAGTTTACAATTTTGTATGGGATGATACTACAAACAATGTTAAGAACCAAACATCAATATAGCATACAAAAACCTCTAGAAAAGTACTCAACGCCTTGAAAAAGAGATAATATCAGATAATAAGCCTCTTCGAGGGGGCAACCTCCTTTTACCCCACTTAAATGTTCAAGTACAAGAT
>ML779624.1:945088-965633 GCA_009831015.1 Picea engelmannii | reverse complement strand
ATGTTCAAGTACAAGATGATTCAAAATGAAAATGTCTCCTTGGTATATATAGGAGACTAGGAGGTATAATTACAAATAATGGCCTAAAGCCGACATAATTAAAATAACATTACTAATATAAATTACAACTAATGGCCTAAGCCTATATAAATAAAATAGAATTACTAATCTAATATGCCCCAATTAAGGGGTAATGAGCCAACATTAGGGCTTAACAAACAAAGCCTTTGAATCTTTGAAACTTTCCTTAACCCATACACCGTTATTGTTTCCCCCTAACTATAGTCGAGATTACTTCCTCTACTTGGATGCTTCAGACTCTACCATTGCCATGGTCTTAGTCCAAGAGGATTATTCACATGATGAAATGTGATATACTATTTAATTCAGAGTCTTACAACTACCGAGACCAAATACCTACATGTGGAGAAACTGGCCTTGGTATCTTTTCAAGTTGTTCAACGTTTTTGTCATTATATCTTATTACGCAAAACCACTATTATTTCTGATTGCAACCCCATGCAACATATCCTTACTCAAAATTTTCTAGGGGGAAAGTACTCCAATTGGATAGTTATTCTCCAAGAGTTTGACTTGGAGTTTGAGCGCGCCAAATCCAAGAAATCTTTTGTTTTTGCCTAATTGATATGTGACTTTCCCTCCCCTGAGACAGAAAATGTGGCAGAGGATTCTTTACCTGAAGAATCCATTTTTCTGATCAGTTCTGATGATGTATGGTATGGAGATATTATTATCTATCTCAAGACTCAAACTTTCTAGCCGGATCTATCTAATACGGATTGTCGTCGTATATGGTATCAAGCTCGTCAATACATCATTCTCAGTGATACTCTTTACCGTTGTGCTATTGATTCCATTTTTCGACGATGTCTTACTTACGATGAAGCCGAGAAATCTTTGAATGACTGTCACTCCGGAGCATGTGGTGGTCATATGTCTAGGTATGCCATTACCCAAAATATCTTACAAGCGGGTTCTTTATGGCCTTCTTTGTTTAAGGACTGCATTATTATTGTCCAGAAATGTCATGCTTTCCAAACCTATAATAACAAGATAATATCTCATCCTGCTCCCTTACATCTTGTATTTTATGTTGGTCCATTCGCTAAATGGGGCATTGACTTCATGACATGTAACCCTCACTTGGTCAGGGGCATGGATACATCATTGTAGTTGTGGATTATTTCACTAAATGGGTCGAGGCAATGCCTACATTCGATAATAGTGGGAAAACTATAGCTTTGTTCATTTTCAATCATATCATTACTCAGTTTGGTATCCCTCAAGCCATCATTACTGATCATGGTAGTTATTTTTGGAATTTCATGATGTTTGAACTTACTGAAATGTTGGGTCTTTTCCATGAAAACTCAACCCCCTATTATCCACGGGTCAATGGCTAGGTTGAAGTAATAAACAAAGTTCTCATTACTATGCTTCGATAGATGATAGGAATTCATAAGAAAAACTGGCACACAATGTTGTTCTCATCATTATGGGCCTATCAGACATCCGTCAAGTCTGCCACGGGATTCACACCTTTCCATTTAGTTTATGGTATCGAAGTTATCTTATCGATTGAATGTGAAATACCGTCTTTGAAACTGGTCGTTGAACTTCTCCCCAATACCTCTGTCGAAGAGGAGCGTCTTTTTTATTTTATGCAACTAGACAAAACTCTTCACGATGCGACCTTAGTTATTGAAACTCAAAAGAAATGTGTTAAATCCCAATATGACAAACATGTCAAGCCACATGTTTTTTCTAAAGGTGATCTAGTTCTTCTTTACGAGCAAGATCGTGATTTTCTAGCGGCCGGTAAATTCGAGGCCATGTGGCGAGGTCCTTATATTTTCAAACGTGTGTTGGAGAAGGGAGATTATGAGCTGGTTGATTATGATCGAATCCCTTTGAGTGAACCCAGAAATGGGCTTTACTTAAATAATTATTATTGGCACAGGGGTAGACCCAGGTTTCAATGCTACAACAACGCACCAACAAAACCCTAACTATCGGCCCTTTTGGCAACACCTTTGAAGTAGATGAAGTCTCACCTGAGGTAGAGGCAGGGGTGGTTGCAAGAATCTATTGTCTACAACCTTAGCTAGGACACAGATCTGTGATTGTAACACCTTGACAAAGCACTTAGAAATATAGTTCATCAATGTTTAACTGGTATCTACTTCGCAGGTAAATACCCTAATTACAGAGCATCGCAGTATTCAACTATATCTAACATCTAGCAGCACTTAGCATGATGAAACAGATCAGATCTAGTAGATTCAAGAACTAAGCACATTCACACAGTTCAAATCTAACATTTACTCTCACTATTAAGAACAAAGCAACAATAGATCTACCTATCATTAATCTATATCAAATCACAATGAAAGTAAATACAAAAACACATCAACACATCGCACAAATCATTCACGACACAGGATGTACGTGGTTCACCCCCACCCTAGGGCTACATCCACCAACTCTTTGTATTCTTTATTATCTTTTTTCACTCTTCTTACATGGATAGAGCCTTCGGATCAACTTCACAAAGGACAAGATATGTGCGCACTCTTCGCTAGATCATCCTTCCCAAGCTAGGTTACAGCACAAATCCTACATACAGTCTTTACAGCCACTTGCACTCAGCGTTGCAAACATGAAAAAAGAACTTACAATTGTTACTTGCACTCAGTACCACTTACAACTGACTTGTCATTTTCACTTAGCCATTCATATCTGTATATCCTCACTACATCACCTAGCATCTATTTATATATTACAAAATCAGGCCTAAACATGGGTAAACCCATGGGCCAACATCCCCATACCCGTTACATAATTCCAAATCCCTAAAATCCCTAAAAGGGGGCTAAGATCCTGTGATCTCCGCTTGGTCTTGCACTCCACCTTCGACAGCCTATCGAAGTCCCAAAAATAGGTCAAACATGACAAAGGATCCTCAAAACGTGGTCAAGGGCCAACAAATACTATGCTTAAGTCATTTTTGCATGAGTGCTTGTACTTTAGTGTATTATACTCTTGTGTGTTTTTTTGTTGTTTTGGTTTCGACCTTCAGCTGCTTACCTTGAATTGTGCTTGGTTTCCATATGTCATTGTCTTCACTACCCTACATTGGATTCATTGATGGCGCTAGTTGCAGTACTCAGAACTTAGCATCTGTTGCTTGGGAAATCTATGCACCTACAGATGAATTGATTAGTCTACATGGTGTTTTCCTTGGTCGTGCAACTAACAATATTACGGATTACAGTGAAATCATCGAATTATTGACCAATGTTGTGTCACTTGGAATCCATCATATTATTGTACAAATCGATTCGTAGTTAGTAGTCTTACAGTTGAGTAATGTTTACTCCATTCGAAGTCCTACGTTGTTAAGGGTATATTTACGAATTCGCCTCTTGGAACGCCATTTCGATTACATTCAATATCAACACATTCCTAGATGTCTAAATACATTAACAGATGATTTTGCTAATTATGTGTTAGACAGACATTTGAGACATTTATAAAATCCAATCACACTTTGAATATACAACAAGTAAGTTGGTAGAAGCCTCATATATATATAACAATAAAAGTGTTTTTTTTCTGAAGACCAAAATATCAAAAATGTGAAGCAAATGGATTCATATACAATAGAGCATCAAGGATTCTACTAGCTATAACATGCGACTACCCGTGCTACTCTACAAATTAGTCGACCGATGGAAGCAGACACGTGCATTGTGTGGCACTGGTAATGCCTCGGGATATCATCAATAGAGGCATCTGGGATGTTCATCGTGAGCCCCTCCAAGTTTTGTTATATAGTCTCGTATTCAGTAGTAGCTAATCCTACTATGTCAACTCTTTCCCCTCACCTCTGGATAGGGGATGAACATGGAGGTCAGTAAGGTCCCACATCTGCATCATCAAAGAGAATTTGGTTAGTCATCGGATAAAAAACATAAAAAATATTTTATATTATTCAAAATCACAAAAACATCATAAAAACAAAATGTCCTTCTTACCTATTTCCCCCCATTTGGAACCCTTAGGAAGAGCTAAGTCTAGGTCTCCTCAGAAGTCTAACCTATCATATGCGTATTTGTCCACCATGAGCATTTGAATTCTCAACCAGTCGAAGAAGACATCGTTATATCTAATGATGGGACCGGCTGCATGTCGTGCCATGAGGTCGACCCACCTCTTCATTCTCGGATCATGTGGGGCAGGTATACCCCACTCTACCTGTAAGCACAAAACCCTAACCCTCTCTAGGAAGAAGGATACCAAAATCGATCTGTATCCAAATTGTTTCATCTCACCACTCCTGCACTTGGTCAGTTGTTTTTTCATACTCTTGAGAACCCCTTCACACCAGTTGAAAACTCGGGGCTCCACACATTCCAGTGCATACTAAAAATAACACTGAAGATCCATATGGGGAGCTACAATCCCTTCCATGTGTGTGATGGTATATCGGATGGTCCATATAGGAAAGTATTATATGTCTCTTATAACAACTTTACCGCTATGATTCTGAGTACCAAGCACACAATGTGCACTAATATAGTGTTTCATAGGCTCGTCCCCACCCCTTCTACTTATAAGTGTGACTCGGGACCCACGGCGAGATAGCCCAGTCAAGAATTAGATATCCTTGATATATATCATAGGAATGTGAGCACCCAAATGGAACACCTGCTCCTTCACATCCCACATGTGAACTAGGTACTCGAGTAATATCAGTTGGGCCCTCATACCCCATATTTTTAAAAACTTCAACAACCCACACTGTCGGAGGGCCATTACCATTCCTGAGTCATTTCTGGAAAAGTAGTCTTCCTCCTCGTGTTATTTCTAATGTCATTCCAACATTTTTACCATGGAAAACCTGCAATGGAACAATAAAGAGAGATTAGCATCTTTATCTTCTTCCCTGGAGATATTTTATTGGCCAATACATCTTAAAAAACTTTTTGAACTGTGCACGTCGCAGGGCTAGGCATCTGTACAATGTGGAGTCATTGTAGGCTAGCTACAAGGTCTCCTACAATGACCCTAGATCATCGCAAGGCCCGATATAGGGCGTCTGCGATGACCTACGCGCATAGGTACCCTTAAAAACTTAACTCAAAAGTTTATATTTAACCAATGAAAAACAAATTATGATCCATGGAAAATTGAAAGAGATGAAAATTTCTTGCTCTATGGAGACCATTCCTCAAATGATCAGTCGTTCCCTCCGCAATCCGTAGTGGAAAATCGAGGTAAATGGGGGTTTTAGAGAAACGTTTGGGTGAAATGACAATGGAATAGTGAAATGAAGTTTTTACCCGCTTTTATTGACTTTTCACTTTTTCATTTGTATTTTTATATTATTTTGTATATTTTACCTAAACCCTAAAGTCCTAACGAATTTGCAAGTGTTGATTTTTTTATGATGAAAAGTCTAGGAGTGAAAACATTGGAACAAGGATACACTTTTTGGTCTGTATTATACATTTGTCGCATGTACAGATCCTTTTAGAGTTTTTTAGGAAAAACTCTGAGCTTAGTTTTTGTTCTTTTTCGTGCTCATAAATCAATGAGAATGTAATCGAGTATAATTTTATTACTTTTTCGGACTCGTAAAGGTTATATGAAAAAGGAACCCCCTGGAGTTCCCTTTAATCTTTTTTGACAGAGTATTCATTACGAGTATTCATTTTTTTATGGATTTATATGAAAAAGGAACCACTCCTTTTAGGTTTCAATGGAGTATTCATTATTTGTATTGACACATAGATCCACTTTGTATGTCTCATGGCTATGTTTGAATTTGAGTCATTTTAGCGCATAGATCCACAGTGTATTCTAGGTGGCTATGATGATTCATAATGACATGGATCCACAGTGTATGTTTAGTGTCCATGAATCACTTGAAATTTTGTAATCTGAGTATAGGAATGCCTACCTCAGGAAATGGTATATTATTATTTTGATGCTTGACTATTTGCAGGTTCCCAATCGATGCGCTACTTGTTTGTAACACACACATTCTACAAATTATTTCGGTTGTCATGGGTTTCAGCCTCATAATTTGGGGGGAATTCTGTTACAAATTATTTTGGTCACCACAGTGATCCATTGACAACATGTGTTCGTGTTCCAAAAAAGATCCTTTCTTCATGAGGAAAGTGACTGTCTTTCTCTTCTCAAAAACCCTATTAAGGAAGTTTTTCACAGGCTACACCATACACAGGGTGCGACGATTCCTGATCGTCACCCCCTTCTCTAAAGATGGGTTGCGACGTCTCTGCAGGATGCTCTACAGCTAGGGTGTGATGATGTCAAAAGACTAAGAAAAGGTCGAGTTTCACGAAAGTTCTAGAAGGGGATCTCCTAGAAGATGAGGTGGCATCCATATGGTTGGGATCTTACTTGCTTCTTTGATTTGGTGGGATCATCCTAATATCTCCAACCATATCTCTTTCCCCTATATAAATATTGATTTCTCATGGAAAAGGCTAAGGTTGATTCAAGCAAGATTAATGTTTAATAGGATAAGAATTGGATGAGGAATTCTACTTCAGTTCATACTTGAGCCCTTCATTTTAGTTTATCAAGTCATTGTGGATCTTATTCATTCAAGTTCGGAGCAATTTTTTGTTCTGGAGCAAAGGGTCATTGAGAGGGGACCTTGCGTCATCAAGGGTTTGGTTGTAATCTCCACTTTCATTTTAATATAATACAGTGATATGTTTCTTTCCCATAAAACTTGTTTTGTTTTATTGTATGATTCCTTGATCACATACATAGGTTCTTGTTGAGTATATTATATTGCTTTCACGTTGGTTGGCTTGTGTTCCCTTGCAAATTCAATATCACAAGAACACCAGGGTGGATCTAGGATGATAATGGCAAGAGGAAGGAATATTTAAACAATATGTTTCCCATCTCTTGTTAAATAGTAAACTCAATGGTTAGAGCTTAGGGAAAGCGTCGTATTCCATTCTATTTTTTTCTAGATATAGGTGGATCTAAGGAGATTTGTTTATGTTTTCATTTACCGATAAGTCCCATAACAATGTGAGCTAGTTGGAAGAGGTGGGTGGCCATTGATATTCGCATGGATATATCCTTCCCCATTAGGAAGCAATGGTATCCATTGCATTGAGTTCCCCCATTAGATGAGGAAATTTCTGTTGAATTTTGGCCTAGGTGAGCCACTTTTCTTGGTGCAGGAGTTGCCAAGTTTTGACAACACGATACAGATGAAGCTTCTATTGGAGAGTTCCCTTGACCTGTGTGTCCATGATATGATCATTGGATTATTGTTCCATGCATTCAGGGTTGAGCTATGTTGGTGTCAATTTTTTTTCTATCTATGAGGTGTCCAATAATGGTCGAAAGTGTGGTCGAAGGAGGTCCACATTAAATATTGGGTGCAACCCAAGGAAGGGCAGAATGTTGAGCTTAAAATCATTATCACCCAAAACCTTGGTGAAGGTGTAAGGTCCATAGTGAAGTGGATGAAGCTTCCAATTGGGTCCTATAAGGCGTTCTTTCTGCAAGTGCAACCAAACTTTATCTCCCACCTAAAACTTTTGCAGCACCTGGTGTTGATCATGGCAATAATTGTACTTAGCATTAGACTTATGCAAAATATCCTAAACTTGTTGGTGGATGTGCTATATTTGTTCAATGAACCGAGTGGTTTTTTCATCTTTGGTTTGAACATGGGATGATTCTTCTTATGTGGATGCAAGGGGTAGTGCAACATCCATGGCACATATTAGCACTAATTAAATTTCCTAGGCTGAGGAAGCAACTCACAAAGGTAACCACATAACCACTTTAGAATTGAAACTAGCCTTTTAGTTTAGAGAGGGATCTCTCTTGTCACTTGGTCTCTAAAAGATAGTTTTTATTTTGAGTATCAGAGGCTAGATCTTAGATTAGATGAAGGGGTTTTCAAGGTTTTTTGGAAATAAGGAAAGGAACATGTTGGTAAATGGAATCAATTCTTTGAAAACAAAGGAAAAAATGTTTGGTAGGTAGAACTCTCAAGGAAGAAAAGGCCAGGTAGGAAATGATCTTTCAGTTTTTTAATTTGATTTTATAGAATGGAAGAAAGAGGAAACCACATTACAACATTTAGAGCACCATTAAAGATGAATTTTGATGAGTTAAGAAGGAAATGATAGTGTTCAAATTGCTAGAATCTAAAGCATCATTTGAGATGAATTTCAGACCATTTGATATCCAATTTAAACATATAAGAATCATGAGACGAAATATAAAGAAAAAAATAAGAAAATACATGAAAGGAACACAGACTTTAGGTCATCACCACTAGAATATTTGGTATGAAAAATCTCTGGACATTTGCACTAGTATTTCATTCAAATTCAAAAAATATGTACAATGATCAATACACAATATCGTTTGTGCTTCTTCCCACCCTTAGCACATTCAAAATGCTCAAATATATAGATAAACTACCTTAATATGCTAGAGAAGTCGAACTCCCCTACTATCATATGATTTTGGATCTTATTACATAAAAAATACGACAAATTCTATACTACTTGCTAAAATAGCAATTTCGTCTTGACCACATTTATGCCTAACAAAATCCTTTGAAAAAATATATCTCTAGCAAATTTTCGACTTTAATGTTGATATGATTCATCTTGGACAACTGGAGAAGGATCTTGGAGGGATCTAAGTGTTGACAATGCTCCAATTTATCTTTGTGTAGCGAGATGTTGTGACACACTGTGTAAATGCAACCTTCAACATTTGCCTATCGAGCTTTGCACAACATAGCTAGTTTTTTCTTCAAAACTCATTCAAGTGGTGGCTGGAACATTTGTGGAGGATAATCATGATTGCTAGGATAACCACCAATCATTTACCAATTTTTATTATCCTTAAATATGATTTCAACATTTGCGTAGCGTGAGGTCGCTACACAAACTCTGTACAATGCAGTTTTCAACAAAACTCAAAACTGTTTTTTTGCAATAGTTCCTCAAAAACAAAAATGGCACATGCATGAACCTAAAACTTATCCACCTCTGCAAGTAACTCTAACCTCCTTATAGATTAACCATAAACTTTCATTCTTTGCCTAAGAGCCCTATTTTCTTTTCTTAATGATAGATTTTTCCTTTTCAAATTTCCCACTTGTCTAAACAATAGTGCATTCCTTCTCATTTTTTACTGAGCATTTGTGAGTGTTGTTAGCACTCTGTAATTTCTTAGGCTGAAGAAGAAATGGGTAGAGGTAACTACAAAACCACTTTGGATTCAAGGATCTATCCCTCCAAGACTCGGAGAGGGATCTCTCTGTCTGATTTATCTTTGTTTGGATTGGATGTTAGGCCAGTTATAAGAGTACATGGTTTTTTTGTTTGCTTTGAATTGTTTGGTTGGAACAGCAAGGGAAAAACCATTGGGAAATGGAGTCACAGTTTAGAATGGGTCAAAACCAGGTCATGACAATATAATATTGTAGGGAAACGTATGAAAATCCACTAGATCTTCAAGATTTAATGCACGGGAAAGATGGAACAGACTAATAAATCCAATTAAAAACAGAGCAACTGAGAATTCTGAGTTTAATCTTCAGTGGAAAGACACATAAATTATTCCAAGAAAGTGACAAAGGGTACATTTAAAAAAATTATGTCCTTTTGTCTCCTTAAAATAATTCAGAATGTAGACAAAAAAATTGATAACAGAAAGAACAGATTAAGAAAATAAACTTCACCAATGGAATTTTCCACAAGAATCCTACAATCGTCACATTGTATTACTGGAAATCTCATCCATGGAGGCTCTGTGAGCTTTTTTACAAAATTAGTTCCATCCTTCCATAATGGTCCCAACTTATCAACCCTTAACACTTCATAATTAGAAGTATTTATAATTTTCTTACAAAGAGTTCAGATTACAAAAATATAGAGATCACATGGATCTTCTCAGATTTCTGGTGCTTAATTTAATGGAGGTTGTTGAAAACATGTCTTCAAGTTCTGTTGTGTTGTTGATCTTCTGATGATGACTGAGATTGTTTCTGCAAAAATTGGGCAATAGAGTCTAGATTTGGTGATTGATTGTTGATATTCATATTTCAGGTGTCTTTGTGCCTTTGTTTTCATTTCCATCTGTCAATTTGATCCCTCAAATTTTTGAACTGTCTGCCATGAAAAAAGGGTCGGACTGCTGAAAAACGGGGTCAACTCATACACTTGTATCTCTCACAATATGATAGATGTGCGAAAACTAAAAAAATTTATTGTATATGAGTCCGTCCTGAGTAAAAAACTCTCTCAGTTTTTCCAAATTCATCTCCACGTTTCCAAAACATCTACCGCAAAAACATGACAAAAATAAGGAAAATGGAAACCTGAAAAATAGTGCTCAGAGATGGCTTTGATTATCCCAATTCCTAATACATCTGAAAAAACTGAGAGACTTTATTGAATTTCATCCTGTTGAGGAGAAAAACCTCTCTTTGTTTCTCAACAATACTTATGGTTTGCTCAGAAATTCTCTCGAAAGACAGGTTGTCAAACAGGGGAAAAAACGGTTTTGATTTGGGGGAAAGTGGTTTTTTGAGGGGGAAAGTGGTATTTCGGACCCCCCCTATGATGGTAAGTGGTATTAATGGGGGGGTTCAAGATCACATGGTGATGACATATTTACTAGTGGAAACCACTTTCCCAAACCCCCCCCCCCCTCCTCGTTAAAGTTAGGATGGACAGGGGGTCCGGAAAAATTTACGAACATTGATTTTAATTTTTTGGGAAGTGTGAAGTACGGGAGGGGGATTAAATAAATTAGGGTATAGTTTTAGTTTTTATTATCTATTTGTTTTCTTTTTATTTAATTTTTTTTATTTGTTTTTACGTGTTTTGTCTTTTCATTTTATAATATTTCACTTTTTATTTTATTTATAATGTTTTAATCTTTTTTATTTTTGTTTTGTTTTATATATATTGTTTATTTTATTTTGTTTTATGTTTTATGTTTTTTAAATTGTTTTATTTGTTTTGTTTTATTGTATTTTAATTAATGTGATTATTTTATTTTTTAATTGATTTTTATTTCATAACTTTTATTACATTATTATAATTTGTTTTAATTTTTAAGTTTTACAATGTTTTGTTTATTGATTATTTAGTAACTATTAATTATTTATTTAAAATTAATTATTAGTGCACTAATCTAACTTCTAACCTAATTACACTAATCTAATTACTAATTATTAACCTAACTAATTGATCTTTATTATTAATTATCCTAGGTTATCTAATGACTTATTAAACTACTTATTTTTGTTAATTTAACCCTAGTTACCTAACATCATTTCATGTAGGGATGAAACTAGCGGGGGGGGAGAATGAAGTGGATGGTGTAATGGAATGAAAGGTGGATGAGAAGTGACCCAAAAAATGAATGGACAGGGGAGTGAGTGGCGCAAAAGTGAATGAAGGATTGGGTAAAATGGATGGCAGGAGAGGCCAAAGTATCTGAGGAAATCAGGTAAGCCAGAGCTTTTGTCATGAGTGAAATAACAGATAGCAATTGAATAATCAGACTTCCTATAATTTATAGGACCCTAACAAGTGCTTCACAAGAATTTTTGATGGCTGGCCCACACTCCTTAAAGTGTCTCTGAAACCTTAGATCCGATACCCTTTTACTCTCCCTA
This sequence comes from Picea engelmannii, assembly GCA_009831015.1. Taxonomy (NCBI): domain Eukaryota; kingdom Viridiplantae; phylum Streptophyta; class Pinopsida; order Pinales; family Pinaceae; genus Picea; species Picea engelmannii. Next base: position 953,896 of record ML779624.1, on the reverse strand, counting down.
AGCTGAATGATCAGGTCTTGGGCCTCTCTCAATTCCTTGTTGAGCTATTTTACATTTTTCTCACCTTCTCGAGGTGAAGTGTGAGTCTTTTCAATAGGTTGTCCCTTTTTAGGTATTAACTCTATAGGATTATGGTCTAGACTTATTCTTTTAGCTGAGATCTTGTCATTGGAGATGTAGGTTTAGTTAGATCTAGAGCTTTAGGACTCTGTTTGACCTATTTTCCCTTTAAAGATTCTAGAACCTTTGAAACCGATTACCTCTTTAGACCTAATGCATGTTCTGATGAATGCATGTCAGGTACATTTTCATCCAATTTCCTCTTTATCTCCTTGTTGTCATGAAAAGACTAAGCTATTGTAACACTCTTGTTTCCCCCAGCTTGTGATTAACCATTAATTATGACCACCATGTTAGGGCATGGGAACAATGTAAGTGTATTATTGTGTATATTTCCAACAACTGACTATGGGTGTGGAGCCTTGAATTACTGACCATTATATCACTAGATAAAAAGAGCGAGGGAACAATAAAGAGGGTTCATTATGTCAAAATGACCCAAATTCTCTTTTTTATAAAGAATAAGTCTCATCTTGATCCCAAGGAGAAATTAGTTAATGAAAGAAGGAATGGTGGTTGAACAATCAACTACCCCCTTAAATGGAAGCATGGAGGGTCTAGTTGAGGAGGCAGAAAGCTATCAGCCTGGAGTACCATAGAGGGTAGTTTGTTTCCCTGCAGGCCCAAACTAACCTGAGTTTCCTTCTGACAGAAGGAACATGGCAGGTCCAAGACTTTCCTGAAGAGGAGAAAGGCATGCAAGAATACACGTGAAGGAAGACAAGAAGGAGACACACTGAGGGGAATGTGTGACTGATATAAATAGAATAAAAGAGGAAGAGTGTGTGAGGATATCCAGCTGAGAAGAAGAAATGGAAACTTGATAAGTTGTTTTGGTTACTGGATATAACAAGAGAAAGGATTTTTGAGAATTTGTAGAAGACATAACTTGAGCAGAAGTTTGAGAGCTTCATGCTAAGAGAGCATCTAATAAACCTCGCAGAGGCTATGATAGAGAGGGAGAGTCTCTAAGAAAATACAAAATTTCCCTAGTGATAGCATGGATTGGCACAGGGGTGGCCAGAGTGCTAAGAATGAATTATTTTTAGAATATGGTTGGGTGGAAAGGCGAACACCCACAATCGGTTGGTTGGATGCAACTTGTAATAGATAAGTACTTCCTATACCCTGTGCACTTAAATTGGATTGTATGATTTGAATATCTTTGATTATGATATAGTATGCCTCTCGTGAAATTAATGGCCATAAGGCATATTGTTCTTCTGTAAATTGTTGTATTAGAATGGTTGTAAGATGGAAATTTTTTCCTCTCAGCTAGTTGGAAAGTCTTCGAGGTGTTTTCCCAAGGAACAACCTCATAGTTTTGGAGTCATGGAAGACTCTACAGGACTACTATAGTCTCTTTGATCCTTCAAAAATACATTTTCCCATGAATTAGAGCTTAAGCTCTGTAAATGGAAGGTGATTCCTTCAAACCAGCCGCCCAAGAGACCATGGACTCATGCCCATGTCCTTAACAAATTCACAGCCAAGAGTTAAGTGTGTATCCCAAGAGAACTCTTAGAGGACCTATATGACCAAGGTCTGGGAACCCTACATTAGTCTGAAAGGAGTTAAGCTCTTATCGACTTCGGAGATCCGAAATTTTGGAACTTCGAGATGTTATAACTTCAAAACCACAAAAAATCTCGAATGTCGGAATCACGAAGTGGCGTAGGAATTAGATTTGAAGGACCCCAAAAACTATCCCAACCATTGGATCTACATCATATTCATCCCAATGTTGACTACTTCGGGAGAGAAAAGGTTTTATAACACCAAAACCCCCAAATGTTGGAGTTGTGAAGTATTGTCGACCATCAATTTTTGGATTCGTTAGGGATCCCTCTCAACCATCCGTTCATGGGGATGTGTGTATCACGTTGAGAGAACATGGGGGTCCACATGTCGAGTGAAAGTGATGCCATGTGTGGCAGATTTGTGGCAGATAAAAGATATGCCGATGACTTGAGGCATGTGCCACGTATCTTTCCAGTGGGTTTCGGGTTGACAGGTGTCCCTCTAGGAGTGGCATAATACCTTGACCAAGAGACCCCTTAGCTATAGTTGAGAGTTTTTTATCAGAGGACTCCATGGATAACCCCTCCCAACCATTTGATCAACTAGTGGAAGGATTTGTGTGTAGCACTTCAGAGAATTCCTACTCTAGGAGAAAAGGAGTATTGAGTAGGTAGAACTCCTGAACACTGAAGTTGTGAATCGACGAGAGCCATTGATCCGATGATCATTCAGGATCCCCTCTAACCATTAGATCTAGACCATGGTCATCCCGACGCTGACCACTTTGGGATTAAGGAGGAAGACACACTATGTATTCCCTGAACGTCGAAGTTACGAAGTAATATAGGCTGTCGATTCATCGGTTACGTGGAAACACGTCAATCGTGAGATCGAAGGGATTGGAAGGATATCAATCCAGAGTGATGTGGCATAGTGACATCATTCAGGGTGACGTGGATCCACGACTAACATGCCATGTTTCACCTAGAATCGTACATCTCATAGACCCTATGTTCCCAATAACATGTGACATGTGTCACCCCTTGAAGGCACCACATGTCATCTCTGCATTGCCATGTATCACACTTGGCACTTACTGTTTGGTCCATTTTGCAAGAGAATTATGCAGGACCCACCTGTATTTTCCTTTCCATATATCATGTCACCCCGTGCGAGGGTGGACCCTTTGGGAATTAGGGACTCCGGGAGCTTGGGATACAACATCGTGGGTAAGTTGAAAGGCCCAAAGTCCGAAGCCATGTGGAGAGATTCTAGGTCTTTGGAATTCGGGGAATTTGGGACTCYAGGGAATTCAGGACTCCAGAGAAAAGGAACATTCAAYGCCGAACATTGAATTCTCCTCCAGCCTGTGTTAGATTAGGATTAAGTCCCGCCATTGGATTGGATGGTGGATGGACCTTCCCTACAAGAGGTAGGAACCTGAGGATGGTATTAATGAGGTGGAGCAATGTGGGTTCCATGTGGCCCTTAACTAATGACGCATGAAGAAATTCAAGAGGCCATAACTTACAAACCAAAGGTCAGATTAGAGCCCGGTAACAGTCGTTAGAAATCCATGGGTGAGTCAAAGAAGGAGGAAAACCTCAGAGAAATGATTCGATATGATTAGAGTAATAAAAATTTTGATTCCCCATCCCTAGAAAGGGTACTTATGGGTTGAGTATGTTACAAATGGTATTAGAGAGGGAAACAACACTTGGCCTACTTGGGCTCACGAAAGAGTCAAGTGAGTATGTTTTCTTTCTTAGAAAATTTTAAGGGAGAGGGCACCCTGACCTACCCTGTATAACAGAGCATGATTCAGACACAAGCCTAGATGGGCCAGAGAATAGTCATAAGACTAGTTTACCAAGGCTAAAATGAGCATCCTGAGAGTATCAATATCATACGAAAGTCATATGCATAAGTTCATTGAAGGATGTATATTAAAATTGAGTTGGGATTTTACCCAATGAGATTGAATCATGTTATTCTATGGTAAAGGAAGCCTATCATTTATTTTAGGAAATGATATCCAATCCTACAGGAGTTGGATTATGTTGATGGGAACTAATATCAAGACTTGGATGTCAATGGATTGAAAGGATCCATAGCAGTAATAATTACTACTTTATTGAAGGATTAAACCTTGTATATGTATATTATCCCTCACGATCAGAGGATTGATGGAAGTGGTAAGGTAAATTTACTTGACCTATAATGAATGAAAATTGTTGTTGGAATAACCCGGTAACCAAGTGAAAAGGAACCCTATAGATTGAGAACAACCTTCATGAAGTTAGGAGTGAGTTGACAAGAGCCAATTCAAAATATCATGGTTGTGCTAGGGGAGTGTGTATCCATATTAACTTAAGGATGTTTCTATGAGAGAGGAATAATTATGGTGACCATTCTATGAAAAGGGAAAGCATGTGAAACTCTCGGGTTTCGAAGGGAACTGAGAAATGAATTTTGTTTCTGGGTACAAGAATTGTTGGGAAAGGTTTTTCTAATCAAGATGATAAACAGAGCTATAAAAATATGGAGTGATTGAGTGAGAAATCACAACATCCTCCCTTTCTTGGTGGATAGGAAACTAATCTACCAAAATTCTCATGGTAGGAGGAGAGTGACCTCCTCCCCTAGATGTTGTTGAACAGAAGAAAGAGTTCTAGGTGTCATGGCTAATACTGACCTACATTTGCAGCCTATCTTCTGTTTTAATGAGAGTAGACAAAAAAAACTAGAACCTCTACAAAAAATTAAAAAAAGAAAGAGATGGACCCTCTGCCAAATAATGATTATGATCTAAAGATACTCTAGAGTTTTGTATTAAAATAGTTAGTAAGAAACATACTTCGAAATTGTATTTTGGATTTAAGGAAATAGTACAAATGTTATTAGACTTTAAGTTTATTATAAATGAGGTAAAATGGTTAATTAAATGATTGATCTTGAATGTGGTAAAGGAAGTGTTGGCACTTCTAGATGCCCAATGGATCATATTGACATCTAGTGGTGGATGGTATCCATATAGATATGGTTTGTAGATATTGTTTGGATCGTAGTGAGGGAATCAAGAAAATGATTTCCTTAATCGAAAGGTTTGTTGATCAAGACCATCTAGAAACTAGATTGGTTTTTTTGTTACCTTGGGCATGGTTATAATTTCCCAAACTGTATTTATGAGTTGGGAAATGTTTTCATGGAAGTTGAGGCAAGAGAGTTTTTTTCCTAGTTGTTATCATATAGAAAGGGAAACATAGTTATGACTATGTATGTTAAAATTTCAAGTGGATATCATGTGAATAACTGCAATTTCTCAACCGAGAGGGAAGCCCAATGTTGAGTATCCCTATGGAACTTGTCATGAGAATGGAAGTAAGATCCTTGGGAGAAGGATTTGGGAGTTTGATATGTCCATGAAGGACATGGAAAGGGTGTGAGCAATGAACTTGCGTGATGAATGTTTATCTATGTCTTCATATGATTGATTACATGACTTTGATGTATGTGAGGTGAAAAATATCCTTATGGTAGATACACATAGGCTTATGATTATGCATGTGGTTAAGTGCATCATATATGTAAGTTAACAAAACAACGAATATGTGTGGATAAATAATCTACAGGCATAACACAGATGCATGTTTATATTCCTTATGGAATATTTGGTAAACAATTGAAGCTAACTCAAGGGTGAGGCTATCACAGATAGTGAAGGATATACAATAAGGAAGTTGCATGTTGAAGGAGTTCCCTGTGGAGGAACTATGTGAAGACTCTATCAAAAGAACAGAGTCACAACCTTAATTACTGCTAAGAATTGAGAAATGGGATACAATCCTATATATATATACATGTTGGTTACTTCTATCTTTCTACTTTCTTGGGCTGACCCAGGTTCAGTTCTACCATGGTTTCCAACAAAACCCCTTTAAAACAATCATCCCCTCTGGTAAACCAGAAGGTAAAATTGCCCACAGAGTGCACTGCGCAATATCACATGAGATATTTCTATTGGTGGCTACAACACTCAAGTGCTTGCAGCCTAGGAATGAGTGGGGATATAGGATTAAACTTTGTGATATTCATTTGTTACTTTAACATTCATCTTATATTGAATACCCTATCGTTCTTATTCATGCATGTAAAATAAAACATCTAACTACTCATTCATGCATTTGTCTAACATCTAATCATTGAAAGTAAAGGAAATGCACAATATTCAATCAAATAACACATGATCTACCATTTTTCACCCCTCTTGGGATACGTCCAAAAAGATTTGGTTTCTCTTCTCTTTTATTATGATGTTTCCAAAAATACAGCGCCAAGTGCATTAGAACTCTCCATCAGCTAGTCAAGATTTACAATGAGGCAGACTAGATCACACCAAGCTCCTGAGCCTGTGATCCAACCCTCAATATCTACCATATTTCCTCTCCTCATCTCAACAACTTACAAAATAGATTGGATTTACAGTCATTATGTCTTCAAACGACATACTAACAATGACCAACCACCACCTAAACCTCCTAGGTACCTACTTATACATGTTTTTGGCTTACCATCCATTACATATTCTTACCAAAAACCTAAGCCTGTCATGGCTAGGTCTTGTTTCATGCACGCCTCACATGCTTTCCTCTTCTGTATGCATATTTTTCTTGCACGTGTTTCTATTCTTGCATGCATGTATGCCTTACACGTGTTTCTTTTCCTGCACATGCATCTACCTTACACGTGTTTCTTTTCCTCCATGCGTGACTTCCTTATGCGTGCTTCTTTTCCTTCCAACTGTATTTCTCCCACATCATGCTTTTCTCCCAAGTTGGTCCTATGCTCAACAGGCCCCCAACACTAACATCATGACTTGTCTCGAGTCACTACCTAACTCCAACATCTGTCACTATGTATTCCAGTTCTTCGTACATATCTGTTATCCATTGGCACTATTCCTGAGCCTTCCTACTCCTTGCTGACATGGCTTCGACCACCTTCGTAGTGACTGGTGGTAGTAATATCTTGCCCCCCTCCAAGCCTATCTGTTCGAGGTGCATTTTCATTGCATCGATTTCCATGACCAATTGTTCCGCCTTTTATTGTAGGAGCGCCAACTGAACCTGCTATGCGATATTCTATGCCTACACCACTTTTTCTTCTGCCTGAAGGTTCTTCATTTCTGCAGCAGTATTGATATTCTCTAGCAGTGACATTGTCCTCTATGTTAGGGTCCTAACCTGCACATAGGTATAACAATATATTTGGATGTAATAAAGGTCAATATTAATAAGGCCTTGCAATAAAATAGAATAAGTTGAATGTAAGAAGACCTAATAGAAGCTTCCACTTCTAGAAGGATCTTCCTCTCGATGCTTCTTTTGATACACATATTTAGTATAAATAGGAGTCGAGGTATGAGAACCCTAGCTTGGATATTATTGTAATAGAGCTCTTCTCGACTGGAGGTTGCCTCCTCGAAGAGGCCCGTGAACATTGCTCTCAGAATCAAAGTGTCATTTATGTTGTTATTCTTATATCATTTCAGTGTTATTGTGGTGATTATTCTGGTTATATTGTTTTTATTCTGCCATTTCTAGCATTTTATTTATGTTCTGCATACTTTTTATATCTGGTACATTACAAGTGGTATCAGAGCACTTTCCTTGGTAGAAATTGTGGGTAATTTTTTTTTCAGGGTAGAGACGTATTCTGGCATATTTAAGCCACAGAGATCTATCATTACACACATAAACTTGTGGTCAAGGGATTCATACATGCAATAAATACAAGTGTTTCTTAAGTGCACAATTGTTGGCCACCCTTGTAACCCTTGTTGGTACCCCTTCGAGTGGTAGCGCATCAGACAACACCTGTGTACAGATTGGCCTAGATTTCTTGAATCCCTCTTTAGATAAAGCGATCGACCACCTGACTGCTATAGCCCCACCAAGAACAGCACTTGGGAAGATACTCTCTAGTACATGGGTAGTCGGGTAGTATGGCTAAGGGTACGGTCTATCCTCCTTAGTTAGTGCACTGAGATATTGGGCCGAGTACTATTGTTGGACCCCGCATGTATATCAAAGAGCTATAGCATAGGCAAAAAAAATTCTATAGAACCCTTGAATACCTAACCATTAAGGACAGAAACATAAACAAATTAAAATAGACAAGATCTATTTTCGTGCAACTATGTTCGGGTTGCCAAGTAAATACATTTCTTTTTGGTTAAGCATTTGGGCATTTCCTCTCTACAGTATTCTTCAGACCCGAGTATAACTCCGCAGGTGTAAAAAAAAACAAGTCTGGAAATTTTTTCACCATTATTTGATACATATTCCATTGGATTCATCTCTTCGCCCTTATCGCATTCATACCTATCATTTTTCAGCAAAATTTTTGACCTCGCCCACCCCTTTTTAGTTCCCCCATCCTCATGGCACATACCCGTAGCCAAGACTTGGAAGCTCACTTCAACACCTTGCAATATAGTCTCATCGAGACCCAACAAGAAGTGAAACACCTAAGTGCCAATGTTGCCGCCATCAATACAATCATGCAGTCCTCAATGGAGGAAATCAAACAAGACCTCACCACCCATCTTGAATCAATCTTTTCTGCACTCTACACCAAACTGAATATTCCTACAAATAACCCTTCCTTGTCCTCACCTCCACATATTGAAGTTGAACATTCCTCTCATTCCCATAACTTTCAGAACCATCACTTTCAACGTGACCTACGCCTTCTGCGGGTGGATGTGACCAAATTTGATGGCTCGGACCCCACTAGTGTTACAGGTATGAACTAACTGAGAGGGGGGGGGTGAATCAGTTAGTTTAGATTATTAAACATTTACTCTCATTTTTAACTTTGAATCATTAATGTTAGTGGCAGTGAGTCTTTACTGTGAAATCCAGAGTTATAAACTTAAAGCAGATAGTATAAAGAACAGCAATCACACACAGCATTCATTCACAAGTACGAGACACAGATTTTTCAAGAGGAAACCCAACCAGGGAAAAAACCTCGTCTTCTTAAGATGTTCAGCAAGCTTCAAATTCGTTACATCTCATCTTTTATGAGCACCAACTCATAGAGGCTACAACCTCTGATTGCCAGCACCAACTGGCTGAGAGCACCAACTCCCACAGAATCCCA
>ML779624.1:916113-938768 GCA_009831015.1 Picea engelmannii | reverse complement strand
CATTCGTGTTCTAGCATTCGTCTTCCAGCATTCGTGTTCCAGCATTCGTGTTCCAGCATTCATGTCATTCGTGTTCCAGCTTCTGTGTTCCAGCATTCGTGTTCCAGCATTCGTGTTCCAGCATTCGTGTTCCAGCATTCGTGTTCTAGCATTCGTGTTCCATCATTCGTGTTTCATCATTCGTGTCATTCGTGTTCCAGCATCTGTATTCCAGCATTCGTGTTCCAGCATTCGTGTTCCAGCATTCGTGTCATTCGTGTTCCAGCTTCTGTGTTCCAGCATTCGTGTTCCAACATTCGTGTTCCAGCATTCATGTTCCAGCACCTGTGTTCCAGCATTCGTGTTCCAGCATTCGTGTTCCAGCATTCGTGTTCCAGCATCTGTTTTCCATCACCTGTGTTCCAGCATTCGTGTTCCAGCATTCATGTTCCAGCATTCGTGTTCCAGCATTCGTGTTCCAGCATTCGTGTTCCAGCACCTGTGTTCGTGTTGACATCCTTGACTGCTCCATAACCGATTGCCATCAATGACAACCTTAACCATCTGCGTCAGTCTTCTGTTATAGCCATATCTCCAACAACTAGTTGGGTAACCCAAATGGAACATTATTTCTCTTTATATGGCATTATATATGACTTGGCCAAACTCCGGTATGGTGTTCTCCATCTAGATCAAGAATGTTGGCAATGGTGGCAATGGAGAAAAACTTCTTGTCAAGGGTATATTTCTTGGACACACTTTGTGAAAGAGCTGTATGAACGCTTTAACACTGACACCAACAATTTGGGTTGTTTGAAAAAGTTGAAACAATCAGGAACAGTGGAAGACATTATAATTGCCTTTGAGCACCTGGATTTTTGCACAGAGGGCATGTCTGATGCCTTTTTCCAAGAATGTTTTATCAGTGTCCTCAAGGATGAGATTGAGGCCCATGTCCTCATGGCTCGGCCTCAAAGTTGGGTGGAGGCTACTAAAAGAGATAAAGAAGCACAACAGGTTGTATCTTCTCAAAACTGGAAACCCTCCTTTATTCCTCGCCCTAAACCAGTCAATCCCACTACTCCCTCCGCTCCACTAAAGATCCAAAAATTGACCAGGGCTTAAATGGTTGAATTCCAACTCAAAGGCCTTTGTTATAATTGTGATGACAAAAATTTCCCAGGCCACAAGTGTAAGGAACAAAAGTTGTTTATGGCCATCTCTGAGGATATTTCAGAAGAGGATATTGAAACTCCCCTTGTGTCTGAGTCACCTGAAACCCCCGACATAACCCCTCCCTTAGACCCTCCCGAAGTAGAACCAGTCATTTCCCTCAATGCTCTCACTAGCTTCTCCGCTCCCCAAACCCTCAAGTTAATCAGTTACATCAAGCATCGGAAGGTCATCATTCTGGTTGATAGTGGAAGCACCCATAATTTTATTCATCGCCGCATTGCCCAAGAAATCATTGTTACATTCATGCCGTCAATAATTTCCAAATCATGATTGCCAATGGTGGCTCCATGAAATGTGGAGGGCGTTGTGAAAATGTGCGTCTCCAAATTGGTTACTACCACCTGAAATCTCATATGTTTTCTATCGACATGGTCGGTTGTGACATTGTGTTGGGTGCAGACTGACTAAGGATTTTGGGTCCCATTCTCATGGATTTTAAGGAATTAACCATGCAATTTAACCAGGAGGGCCACCAATATAAGTTCCAAGGCATCACTGTTGGTTCACCTAAGATCATTAGTTCCCATCGCATGAAAAAGATGCTCAAAAAGGGTCATTCTAGTGTTATTTCTTAACTCCATGCCATACAAGCAACATAAACACCCTCGATGCCGCAAGACGTCCAAGACATCCTTTCTAAACATCAAGTGGTATTTTCCACTCCCCAAGGACTCCCTCCTTCATGTGGTGTTCATGATCATTCCATTCCCCTTGTACCCAGAATCCTTCCTCCCAATATCCGTCTATATCGTCACCCCTTTTCCCAAAAAAATGAAATTGAGAAAATGGTCCAAGAACTCCTTAATGTAGGCGTTATCCGCCCTAGTACGAGCCCCTACTCTTCTCCTATGGTCATGGTTACGAAGAAAGAAGGTTCTTGGCAAATGTGTCCTGACTTTTGTGCCCTCAACAAACTTACTATTAAAGACAAATTTCCCATTCTTGTCATTGATGACCTCCTGGATGAATTGAGTGGTGCCCAATTCTTTACTAAAATTGATCTTCATTCAGGCTACCACCAGATACGTATGAAAGAGGCATACATTCCCAAGAATTCCTTTAGAACTCATGAGGGCCACTATGAGTTTTTGTTCATGCCCTTTGGCTTGTGTAATGCCCCCTCCACCTTCCAAAGCCTCATGAATCATGTCTTTTGTCCTTTTCTCCGTCATTTTGTCTTAGTTTTCTTTGATGATATCCACATCTATAGAAAGACCTGGACAGAACATCGTTCTCATGTGGATCGAGTTCTCCATCTACTCTCTCAGCACCAACTTTTCCGAAAACAGTCTACATGTGTTTCTGGCACCTCAGAAGTAGAGTACTTGGGTCTTCTGGTTGGAAAGGACGGCGTTAGGGTGGATTCTAAAAAGATTGAAGCTATGCAAGATTGGCCTCACCCAAAGAATCTCAAAATCTTACGTGGATTTCTGGTCTTAACAGGTTAATATCGCAAGTTTGTTAAGAATTATAGAAAGATTGCAGCACCTCTCACTGCTCTCCTAAAAAATAACTCTTCTTTCACTTGGACTCCAGCTGCTCCTCAAGCTTTTCAAACCTTGAAGATGGCCATGTGCACCACTCCAGTCCTGGCCCTTCCTGATTTCACAAAGACCTTTGTCTTGGAATGTGATGCTTCAGGGAAAGGAATTGGTGTTGTCCTTATGCAAGAGGGTCGGCCTTTGGCCTTTACCAGCAAGAAACTATCTAAAAGAAATCTGGGAAAATCTATCTATGAAAAGGAAATGTTGGCTATTATGCATGTCGTTGCTTTATGATTCCCTTATCTATTGGGGCAACGCTTCCAAATTAAGACAGACCATCAAAGCCTCAAGTATTTTCTGGAACAATGCATTTCCTCCCCAGAGCAACAAAAATGGGTAACTAAGCTATTTGGATATGATTATGAGATCATTTACAAGAAAGGAAAAGAAAATGTGGTTGTGGATTCACTTTCCCACAAATATGAAGATGAAGGATCCCTTTTTTCTCTTTCCTTCATTGTACCAGATTGGCTCCAAGCCATTCACCAGGAATGGCTACAAGATCCCAAAAGTTCACAGTTGATCCAACAATTGCAGTCCAGTGGTCCATCTCACCCAGGGTACTCTTGGCTCCATGATGATATTTGATACAAAGGCCATTTGTATTTAAGTAAACAATCAAAGCTTAAATCCATGGTACTTTCTAAGCTTCATGCTACACTAACAACGTGGCACTCTGGGTTCACCAAAACCTATGACAGGGTCAAACGTTCTTTTTTCTTGGATGGTATGAAACAGGACATTCGTAATTTTGTCACCAAATGTGATGTGTGTCAATTAAACAAGAGAGAAATAGTCAAATCTTTGGGCACACTACAACTACTCCTGATTCCACCTGCTATTTGGAAGGACATCTCTATGGATTGTATTACAGGCTTACCCAAATCAGGAAATAAATCAGTCATCGTGGTGGTTTTTGATCGCCTTTCCAAGTATGCTCATTTCTGTGCTCTTCAACACCCGTTTATAGCATCCACGGTGGCTCAAATTTTCATGTATCAGGTCTTCAAGCTTCATGGCATGCCACACTCTATTATTTCTGTTCGCGACCCAAATTTCACAAGCAATTTTTGGCAAGAACTGTTCAAGCTACAAGGCACCCAATTGCATCTCAGTACAACTTATCATCCCCAGACTGATGGTCAAACAAAATTTGTCAACAAGTGTTTGGAAACATATTTGAGGTGTTTTGCCTCAGAAAATCAAAATCAGTAGGCTCAATGGTTACCCCTAGTTGAATGGTGGTACAACACTTCATACCATACAGCTACATGCATGACTCCTTTTGAAGTGGTATATGGACAGAAGCCACCTTCATTTCTCTCATACTTCCCTGGTGTCTCGAAGGTCTAGGCAGTTGACCAAACACTTATAGTTCAAGAGGCTATTCTTTGTACCCTCAAAGAGAATTTGGTCATGGAACAGAATCACATGAAACAACAAGCAGATCAAGGTCGCTTTGTATGTCAATTTGAAGAATGGGATCAGGTGTTTCTTCGCTTGCAACCTTACAAGTAGAATTTCCTCAAGGACGAGCATTGTCATAATCTAGCACCCAAATTTTATTGTCCTTATACAATTCTCAAGTGTGTGGGATAGGTGGCCTATCAGTTAGATTTGCCTAGTCATTCGAAGCTACATCATGTTTTTCATGTTCCCTGCTTAAATAAGGTGATCGGAACTAAGTGCCAAATTCAACCCAACCTTCCTGAGTTAGTCGAAGAAGGATGCATTTGGCTACAACCACAAGCAGTTTTGGACCAGCATGAGTTTTGCTTGCATCAAAGAACCATCAAGGAAGTGTTAATCCAATGGAAAGATACAACTCCAACAGATGCCACTTGGGAACCAACTCCCATTCTACAGCAATTTCCACATCTCAAGCCTTGAGGACAAGGTTGTTTTTAAGGGGGAGGACATGTTAGGGTCCTAACCCGCACATAGGTAGAACAATATATTTGGATGTAATAAAGGTCAATATTAATAAGGTATTTCAATAAAATAGAATAATTCGAATGTAAGAAGACCTAATAGAAGCTTTTGCTTCTAGAAGGATCTTCCTCTAGATGCTTCTTTTGATAGACATATTTAGTATAAATAGGAGTCAAGGGTATGAGAAACCTATCTTGGAGATTATTGTAATAGATCTCTGCTCGACTGGAGGTTGCCCCCTCGAAGAGGCCCATGAACATTGCTCTTAAAATCAAAGTGTTATTTTTGTTGTTATTATTATATCATTTCAGTGTTATTGTGGTGATTATTTTGGTTATATTGTTGTTATTCTGCCATTTCTAGCATTTTATTTTTGTTCTGCATACTTTTTATATCTGGTATATTTCACTCTATCACTACTTGACATATTCAATTGTTGCATGCAATTTATCTTCCTTTCCTTGTAGCTCTTGTAGTCTCCCATCCTCTAATAGTTGTGTCCATAGTTGGCCGCTTTTTTCCAACAGTTCTATCACTCTATGTATGTTCTACGTAATGTTTTCTATAGTTTTTTTTTTGTCTTTATCTCTTTGTGATCAGAATGTTGAAGGAGTAGTAGGTATTGTACACTCCTCCAGTTCCTTGATATGCTCTTTATATTGTTCCAGGTCCTATGCTATTTTACTCATCTTATCTTCGGAAGATGATTCTTCTGATTCTGCATTGTCGGGGATGGCTTGAAATACTCCACTTATCCATTTCTCCATATCCTACACTTTTTGTTGTGCTAGCTTTCTCTCCTTCCCTTCCTATCTAAGTGCCTCCTTCAGTGAGGTGTTGTCTTCCTGTGCCAATTGTAAGTTTGTCGCACCCGACCTTTCTCTAGACTGAATATCATGCAAGACGCTCACTTGTAATTTATAAATATCTTTAGTTGGAATCTTGGGTAGTGCCAAGTCCAACCTCTCAATGTATTTTAGGGGCCTATGTGTTGTCTCCTCATCAAAAAACAACATCACCAATGTTATGATGAAATTAACACTTCCATGCATCGTGATGTGAACTGTCTCTCCAATAGGTTATTCTTCTCTAGTGGGCACTGGTTTCTCCTATTGTTTCTACGCTTCCCTGATCCTCAACTTCCCCAGTGCATTTTTTACCTGATGTACTTCCTCCAGAATTGAAGTTCAATGATTCTCCGCATTTTCCCATACCTCCAACAATCTATCTTCCACTGTAGTTTCTATCAACTCAACATCATCTGTTGTCAATGATGTTTCCATTGGTTTTCTATGCGCCTTTTCCTTCTTATTGGTGCCACTTTCTTACCCACCTGGCCTTATTGTTTGGGCATTTGATGGCTCATATACCTATAGAATTTTTGTATCCATGCATGTATCCTTCCCAACTTCTTCTTCCATGGCTACCTCTTGTGCCTCCATCTACACTTCTTCTACGCTCACATGTCCTATTGGTCCTCTTGGTTCCTGCTCTGTGCCCAATGGACGCTATGTAGGACCACACTGTGACTTATTTTGTGTCCTTCTTTTATTTCAAATTGGGATTCTTTACCCCATTGTACCTATTGTTGTCTTCTTTTTCTAGCTCATGTCATTCCTTCCTATCTGTTGCACGGGGACTGTGCTACCCTGCATCTAGATTTGTATTATTGGCATTGCTCTTGGAATCTCTGGAATTTTCCACTCCTCATGCCACTCTCATACCTCCATGAGGATGCCCTGCATCATCATGCAGTACTTTAGTTGCAAAGACTCCTTGGTTGGATCCTTATTTGCATGTAGCCACATGTTGTGGTGTGATGCCTGGAAATTTTATATCTGTCCAAACTCCTGGACATCTTATGGGGAGATCATCCATCTATCCACCAAGTTGTTATGGATATCTATTAAGTATATAGAAAACATGTCATTTTTGAATTTATTTTCTTTGGGATCTATTGTGCTTCGCAATAACGTGTAGCACATTGCACCACATTTTCCTATCCTTCACAGGAACATAGTGTATGTAGGTTCCTACCACCCCATAAGTGCAATGAGGATGAGTAACAATGAGTAGTGGAACTCAAAGCCCTCATCTTATGCATCCTTGCAGCATTCAAGGAATGAGTTTAGCAGATAGGGGGGCTAGCTCATGGAGCTCCCCTTTATGCACTGCACTGCAACTGTTACTACTTATGTGGGAACTTCTTCTTTTCAGCACTTGCGCATTAATTTGCAACCAAGCAATATTGTTGCAAATCATGTCACAGGATCATTGATGTTGATAATCTTGATACCTATGTTACCCATTTATGTGCCATATTTTTATTTGATCTCATTTGAGATGGATTTCACCTTCGTTTTGTCTTCTAGGTATTGTTCTAGCTTCTCCCCATCTGTGGGTAGCCCTGTAATCGTTGTGATGAGGTCAACATTGATAGGCATCGGCCTATCCATCCACAACATGCCTCTGTGCACCCTCACTAACAACTGTTTGACACATTCATTTATGTGCTTCACGTGCCCGAAGTGCGGTATGTCTAGTAAGATCATGATGTTGGTAGCCCCAGGATACACTGCGTAGGCTTCAACAGCAACGCACGTGATGGGCCTCCTCCCCTGCTCTCCAGGTATATTTGTGCTACAAAATATGGGAACGTTATGGCATCTAAGACATCATGGTCAGAGTATTTAAGGATATCGACTCTTCCTACCATGTTATCCTCAGTCTTCACTCCCTTGGGAATTTTCAGCATCACTATACCTAGTTTTTCTTGTGTGTGTTGTACGCCATGTACACTACTTTCTTCTCGCACCTTTGTTTTCCCTTATGGGGATGATACCATGCCCTCTAGTATGACCTCTTGCTCCATTTCATGCTCTGGTTCAGGCTCTAGGCCCTGTTGTGTAGAACCCATGGCTAGTTCTTCTTGTTGCAACCCTTTTCTCCTGGACATGTTGGATTACATCCGTTCGACGTCCTCTTTCGGATGCTCGAGATCCTGTGTGAGTTCCTAATCCTCTTACACAATCATTTTTTTATGCTAGTACTCTGGTGTGTGCATTTTTTCCACATCCACCACTATGAGCATCACGTTTATTCTAGTTTGTGGCACCCGAGTGATACTTTGTGTGTTTCATTTGGTTATGCTCAGCGCTCCAACCCTCAATGGTGACATGGTGAGGAAATATGAGCTACAGGCTTCAAAATTGACATAGGCTAGTGCAAATTCACAATCTATCATTGTTGGCACAGGGGCAGACCCAGGGTTCAATGCTTCAATAGTGCACCAACAAAACCCTAACTAATGGCCCTTTCGGAAACACCTGCAAAGAAGATGAAGTCTCACCTGAGGTAGAGGCAAGGGGGTTGCAGGACTCAAGTGTCTACAACTTATCTAGGACATAGATCTGTGATCACAATAATTGATGAAGCACTTATCTAACAATATGTATTAGTTCTTAACTTATATTCACCTCACAAATTAAACCCTAAATACATAATAGCGTTGTAATGATCAAGATCAAGAACACCTAATCATTTAGCACATAGCATCAGAGCATATATAGAACTCATTCACATCATAAGCACTAAGAATTCATAGATATATCTACCATACATCAATAATAGTGCACTAAGAAAATAGAACAACATTGCACAAAGCACATCAACACAAGATATAGGTGGTTCACCCCAGTGTGGGGCTACTTCCACCAACTCGTATTCTTCTTTATTAGTCTTCTTCAACCTTCTTATAGGCACTGATCCACAGATCCAACTCCACAAAGGACATGAGATCTGTGCGCACCTCGCCAAATCCTCCTTCCCCAAATTAGATCAAGACACCAATTCTTACACCATTTGCACACAGAGAACTTACAAAACACTTGCACTTAGCTCTGCAAGTCTCACATACAATATCCACAAAGCATTCACAACTATTCTCACTTAGCAACCTTCACAGGTTCTTACACAAAGCTGATCAACACTACTTCTTGCATCTCTTAGCTACTTATTTATACATTACAAAAAGGGGCACATAGAATTAGGCCTAAAAACTAGTAACAACTTATCACAAAAACCCTAACGTGTTATAAAAAAAATTTCCCGCTTTAGCACCACTCTGTTGCTTTCCTTGCTTTTGTGTTGAATTGTTTCTTTTCTTGCTTTTGTGTGAGCATGTTGCTTTTCCTGATTTTGTGCCAACATGTTAATTTTCCTGAATTTGCACCAACATGTTTCTTTTATCCTATTAACTGCATCATTCACCCTTCGTCCTTCACATTGTGCCCTTCCCACCTCTATGTTGCAGCTCCAAAACTGAGTTCTTATCCTCCAAAATTCCTTTCCAACAATGAGTTAGGGTTGTTCCACAGGTGCATCTCCATGTGATTTTTGTTCAAGATCATCAAGCTCTGCATCTTCAAGAAAAAATGAAAGCGATAAATCTACTTGAAATTCTTCATCAAACTCTTGATCATTATCATACACTAGTGAAATAATGAACATTTTTGAAGATGCCACTTTGGATATCTTCTCTTCTTCATTTACTTGATGCTTTGATTGAACATTAGCTTCATAAATTTGACTATGAACAATCATTTCTTTATTTTATTTTGGAAAACATTTTACATTAAACATGAAATAGGTGATTCTTGAGGATCTGGATCATCGTACTTGTCATACACAGATTCAGTATGAAATATTTATGCATATGTGAATGCATAAATCTTCTCCTTAATACCTTCGTGTTCACTTTCATAAATTCCACATATAGGAAATATGACTTGACTACTGAAATTTTCTAAAGATGTTGTATGCTCTCCTTCAAAAGAATGTTGATGATCTTCCCCAAACATAGAGACAACATTATGTTTAATAAAATCTTGACCTTTATCCTCCATGTACAGATGAATGAACTCAATTTGTGAAATTTCTGATTTTTTAATGAAGTAAGTATATTTGTAACACCATGTTTCCCCCAGTTTGTAAAAATAACTGGACTGGCCAGAACCGTGGCAAACTCATGAATGTGAATATGTGATGTGAATGGACCTTATGGAAAAGGTCAATGAATGTAAATAACATTATCAATTATATTGCAGGACTGTTGATAGGGGATGTGCGGAAAAAGAGACCATGATGGCAATGGAAGGCACCTGGAAAGGTGGCGTTAACTTCCACCAAGAATTAATACTGTATTTGGATTCTACTGGCCCGGAGAACCAAAAGCGGCTCGTCGGCCCCGAATTAAATGTCTTGCAGGCTGGCAGGTTGATGGCTCCTCAGGAATTAATGAGGGATGGGGAGGTGAACCACCTATCCGTAGAGCCATCATAACTGACCAGCGCGAGGGAAATCGTGCCACATGCAACCTCGCAAGAGGATAAGGTGTGGGGTGGAAGCGATTGGGGGCAGACATGAGGGGAGAACTCTGGAATTACGCAGAGTGAGTGATAGCAGAGAGGAAGGAGAGTAACCTTCACTCCTGGTCACTGCAATATAGAGACATAGTCTCACAGCATCATGGTCTAAGCTTGGGGGTGGCTAGTGGTAAATCCGCTGGGAGTCACTAATCCTATGGTTGGGTGGAAATGAGCACCCCTCTCAGCAATCGCTTGACCCCTGGTGTTATTTCTGATAAGTGTTTTGCCTCTGACATCTTGAAATATATATATATATATATATATATATATATATATATATATATATGTGTTTATTCTGATGATTATGCCCATAAGCTGTGAAACTGTGAATGATTTCATTGTAAGAATGTCTATAGGATGTTTTGATCAATACTAGTAGATGCATGTTTATAATGAAAAGACTACGTCTGGCTTATGTCTTCATAAATCACTATTGATATGCTTACCAACCTAACTTAGACCGTGCGTCTAATTCATGGGAGAAAGGTACCCTTATATACTTCAAGTAGTACCCTGAGTGAATCTCCCCATAGATATACCTTCCTTGAAAAGCCCATCAAGAACCGGGAAGGTGGTTGTGAAGGCGTAAGGCCTTAGTAACCCTGCATGAGGAGGAACGATCCTCTTGAAAACCGATATGGAAGTATAAGGATGAAGTATCGAATCAAGGAACAAGATTTCATTGGGAAATCTGTTGTCACTCCTGACCGTTAGATTTGGTAAGAGGAAGCTGGAAATTTAAGTGCCTTAACCTTGATAGGTGGTGAACGACGGACGAGATCCCATTGGGAAATCTGCGGTCACACACGACTGTTAGATTGGTAGGAGAAAGTAGGGTGTTAAACTCCATACTACTTAGTTTCTCTATGACTTCATGGATAGAGAAGAGATCGGGACCGTAGATCCCCAAGGTCCATGAGAATATCCAGACCGTGGATCTCTCCACATTTAGGAAGTCATGGGAGAGCCTGCAAGTTAGGAAGTTGTCTGAGCCATCAGATCTCGAGTGAAAAACCCAACAGCCATTGGATCTGCCAGGAGTTACCCGAGGGTTAAGACTCCAGTGTATAGGGGTGAAAAACCCTGGAATAGATCTAAGCCACCCGATTAACGGAGGCTACGTGTCAAGAGATCACCCATTTCGGGAAACCGGGAGTCAGGAAATCAGGAGTCTTGTTGACAAGAGATCAGGACTTTCCATTGTGGAAATCACAGGATGGATCTGGGATGTCCAATTGACGGAGGCCATGTGTCATAAGATCTCCCATTTCAGGAAATCGGAAATCGTGGAATCAGGATTCCTGTTGACAAGAGTTCAGGATTTTCCATGGTGAAAACCCCAGGATAGATCTGAGTTGTCTGATTGATGGAGGCCATGCATCGTGAGATCTCCCATTTCAGGAAATCGAGAATCGCAAGATTGGGAGTCCTAGCAATAAGGGATCAGGACTTTCCAAGGTGGAAACCCCGGAGCAGTTGTGGACCGTCCGATTTAAGGAGGTGACGTGTTGAGAGATTACCCGTTTCGGGAAATAGGGGATCGGGGATTTGGGAGTTCCATTGACAAAAACTCAGGCTCTTACCTTGACAAACCCCGACCCATAATGATGAGACGATAGCCGGTGGCTAAGTCCCGATGAACGAATGATATTCCTTCGGGGAATCTCAAGGTCTGTAACGACCATCCGATGTGAGGAAGAGATGTCGGCTTTAAGCTGGGGCGTGAATGCATAATTAGAAAAGTAATGAGCAGATCTGGATGGTCAGATTCCACTCACCTAGATCTACGGCTGAGGTCTCATTCCGGATCCCCCTTGCCATTATGCCTTTAATGGGGAGGGGGGTCTGGAATTGGACGCGCAACTCTCAAACGGTCGAGATTAACTCATCATGATCAACGGCGCTCAGGTGGATTTCAGACCCCCCTTTCCATTCAGCCTTTAATGGGGGGGGAGGGGGTCCGGAATAGTGTGGCGTGTGAAGTGGGGCCTTCTTTTGTCTTGTCGACTATCATGTCGCACTTCCCCCTCTACCACCTATACTCCACTTAACCATGCGATGGGGCCTGTTCTCATGGGCTGATCTCTAGTCCTGTTGGGATTCATCCCTATTGGTCGGTCGCTAGACCTATGAGGGTTCAACGGTTGCAAAGACAAACGGTTTGACACTACCATAGCGTCGAGACGCAAAATACAACAGAAACTGCATTCATTTGAACTGTGATCGTGACCCTCGATCACATGGGAATGCTAAGAGAGAGAAAGAGCCAGCTTACGTTGGGCCTCCATGGATATTTAGGGCTTCGGATTTAGCAGAAGACCAGAAAAAGTCAATTGAGGTAGTGGGTATGTGACAAAGTGGTATCAGAGCATGGTTACAACACTTGGCCTGCTTGGGCTCAGGCACGAGCCATGTAAGAAGACATTGTCATTTGCATTTTCCCCTTGAGAAGAAGGATTGCAAGATGAAACTGTAATCTGGGACATGAACTTTGTTGTCCTGTTTTAGTGTTACGATGGCTACCTACAAAAGTAGGTAGAGTCTCTTGCAATTGAGATGGTTGGATAGATAAGGATTAAGAACCCAAATAAAAAACCCCTATTATATGGGTATACATGTGAAAATATGAATTTATGTGCAGGTTATGAAAATGTATCTAACTCTTGACTAACAACTAGCGTTTGTCTTTTCTGCCAAGCGGACGATCAGCCGCAGGGATTTACAGATGTAGAAAATGGTGACTCACCAAGAGATGGGAGAAGGCTCCCACAATAGAGACGAAGAGTCTGATGAAAGAATAGCAATAGGAACCCCTCCAGATCTAGTCGAGACTGTGAGGAGTCTCATGGTTGAATTGCAAAGCTGGAAGGTTGACAATGAAAGGATGATGAAAGAACAAGAAAAACAAACTGAAATTAATGCAGTGTTACTGCAGAGCTTATCCGACCTACAGCAACAAATGCAGTATGAACCCAAGATGCAGAAGCATGGTCATATCAGTGGCCATACTAAGAGGAGCACCTCAAGAAAGGTCCACCCCAGAGGTAAAGGACCAGTGCCAAACGATTCCACAGAGAAGGAAGCTGGCGATTCAGAAGGCTCTTCCAACAGCAAGACCAGTTCCTATTCTCGAAGAAAGCAGAAGAAGCAAAAGACTTCCAAGGGTCATAAATTTGAGGAATTCAGAAAGGCCAAACCTCCCTCCTTCTACGGTGAGATAAAGAAGGGAGAGGAAGCTGAGGCTTGGCTACTTGGACTGAAGAAATATTTCAGAGTCCATGATTTTTCATAGAATTTGAAGGCCCGAGTGGCCACTTTCAATCTGAACGGAAAGGCTTCCATTGGTGGGAAGACCTTAAGAATATGAAAGGGGTCCGCGAGGAGGACCTGTCTTGGAAACAATTTGAAAAGTACTTCCGGAAGAAGTATTTGTCAGAAATATATTTCGATGAGAAGGCTAAAGAGTTCTATGAACTCAAACTGGGGCAACTCACTATAGAGGAATATGTCAACAAATTCCTTGACTTATTGAGATATGTACCCTACCTCAAAGAAGAGAAGGCAAAGGCGCAACACTTAATCAATGGGCTACCCAAGGAATACCAGAACCGAATCGAATTTGACAAGCCAAAGACCTTAGAAGACACTATTCTAAAAGCAACATATTGTCATGAACAATATGGACATCGGGCAGAGTCTCGTGGAGACTGGAAACAGAAGAGTGGTTCGAGATTTTAGAAAAAGGGGATTAAATCCTCATGATTTAAAAACTACAAGAAGAACCCCAGAATGAACTATCCAGTCTGGAGTGTACTCCAACAGAACTTTCCATCATCAGACGGAAATAAAACTTATGGACTTATACCAGTAAAGACTAATAACCCAAAGAGAGAACCTCTAAAATGTTGGGGTTGCAGAGAAGAGCATCTCCTGAGAGACTGTCCACACCAACAACAGAACAGTCGAAAAGTTTATAACATTCAGGAAGCTACCATAGTCAATGATGTGGCAAGGAGTGTGCCGCAGATTTATGCAGCATTGGATAATAACCAAGATGGCCACCAAGCTTCAGTGGTGGAAATAGAAGGTATGATTTTCAACCATCTGGTGTTTGTTTTGATTGACCCTGGTTCAAATTTGAGTTATATAGACCCTAAATCTGTTGATAAGTGTAAGCTACAGCCATGAAAACAAACCAATCCATGGTTGGTACAGTTATCCACTGGCACCAAAAGAAGGGTGGTAGAGGTCATACCAGCCTACCAGTTAATGTTGGGTGAATTCCCCACCCAAGCAACCCTTAACGTATTACCCCTGGGATCATACGATCTATTGATTGGTATGGACTGGCTGGCCACCCATAAAGCCAAACTGGACTGTTACCATAAAACCTTAGAATGTGTGAGCAAAGAAGGAAAAATGATAACCCTTCAAGGGATCCGAAAACTGGTCTCGGTGAGACAAATATCATCCCTGCAAATGAGAAAGTATTGCCGAAAGGGATGTCCCCTATATGCAATACAGGTGTTGAAAACAATCAAAGGTGCTAAACCAAGCCCTGATGATCACCCTATCTTGAGAGAATATAAATATGTGTTTCCAGCAGAGGTACCGGGTCTACCTCTGAGAAGAGACATTGACTTCTCGATAGAGCTCGCACTAGGAGCAGTGTCGGTGTCTAGGACACCCTACCGGATGAACACACCTGAGTTAGTTGAACTCAAATTGCAATTGAAAGAAATGATGGATAAGGGTTATATTCGACCCACCGTGTCCCCATGGGGAGCACCAGTCCTGTTTGTGAAAAAGAAGGATGGCACCCTTAGACTGTGTATCGATTATAAACAACTCAATAAAGTAACCATAAAGAACAAGTACCCCTTGCCCAGGATCGATGATCTATTCGATCAGTTGGGAGGAGCGTCTATTTTCTCAAAGATTGACTTGAGGTCGGGATACCATCAAGTCTGAATCAAGGGTGAAGACATCCATAAAACCACTTTCCAGACACGGTATGGTCACTATGAGTTTGTGGTAGTGTCATTTGGGTTAACCAATGCCCCTGCCACTTTCATGTGCTTAATGAACAATGTACTCAGTAAATTTTTAGATAAATTTGTACTAGTTTTTATTGATGACATATTAATCTACTCTAAGAATAGAGAAGAACATGAAGAGCATCTTAGACTTTTGCTGCAAGTGCTAAGAGAGCATCAGCTCTATGCTAAATTCAACAAATGTGACTTCTTTCAGAGGCAAATACATTACTTGGGACATGTTTTGTCTGAGGAAGGGGTAGCAGTAGATCCTGACAAGATCAGGTCTATCATGAAATGGCCTACCCCAAAGGATGTCTCAGACATCAGATCCTTTATGGGATTAGCGGGATACTATAGGAGATTTATAAAAGGATTCTCCAAGATTGGTTGTCCAATCGCTGCCCTCTAGAAGAAGGGGACAAAATTCCTGTGGACACAGCAATGTGAAGAAATATTTCAAACCTTGAAACATCTACTAACCCATGCCCTCGTGTTAAAAATTGTTGACCCAGAAGCTGACTTCCTTGTGTGCAAAGATGCCTATAAGGAAGGGCTCATAGGAGTCCTTATGCAGGAAGGAAAGGTGATCTGCTATGAATCCTGAAAATTGAATGAACATGAGGTCAACTATGTGACTCATGATCTAGAACTAGCTGCGATAGTGCATGCCTTAAAAATGTGGAGGCATTACCTCTTGGGAAGAAAATTTGTACTCATAATAGATCACTGTGGATTACGGTATTTGTTCGACTAAACAAAGCTCAATGCTAGACAAGCTAGATGGATGGCCCTCCTTAGCGAATTTGATTTTGAAATCAAACACATCAAAGGAAAGGAAAATAGGGTGGCCGATACCCTTAGCAGAAGCATGAAAACAATTCACCTGGTAGTGGTGAGTACCTACGAGATAGATGTCAAGAATAGAGTCAGAAAAGCATAAGAAACAGATCCCTTCGTTCATACTATGACCCTGTACCTACAGCAAGAACCCGCTGGAGTAAAATATGAAGGCTACCAGATGACTGAAGGAGGTCTACTCACTTACAGAGATAGATTGTACATTCCAAATTGTGACAACTTGAAGAGGTTCATTATGGATGAACTACATAAAATAACATACATTGGTCACCCAGGATACCAGAAAATGATCACTGCCACCCGGAAACAATTTTATTGGCCTGGATTGAAGAAGGACATAGCCAAATATTTGGCCCAATGCATAGAGTACCAATAGGTTAAAGCAGAACATCAACACCCAGCAGGACTATTACACCCTTTACCCATCCCAGAATGGAAATTGGAAACCATCTCCATGGATTTTATCACTGGATTACCAACTTCAACGAAACAAAATGATGCCATTATGGTGGTGGTGGATAAACTGAGCAAGTCTGTTCATTTCATCCCTATCAAATCAACCTGCAAGACAATAGATATCACCCAGATATTCATGAAAGAGGTATTTTGACTGCACGGTATGCCAAGGGAGATAATATCTGACAGAGACACAAAATTTACTTCCAATTTTTGGAAATCACTGATGGCTGGATTGGAGACCAAATTGTTGTTTAGCACCGCCTATCACCCTCAAACCAATGAACAGACAGAAAGAGTGAATCAAATATTAGAGGATATGTTAAGGATGCATGTAATGCATCAACCTAGGAAATGGGAAGACTACCTGCCATTGGTAGAATTTTCTTACAACAATGGCTACCAAGCATCCTTAAAGATGAGTCCCTTCGAGGTCCTCTATGGTAGGCTGTGTAATACTCCAATCAGATGGAGTAATCCTATAAATAGGATTTCTTTTGGACCCGACATGCTGAAAGAAATGGAACAATAAGTGGCTCAGATAAAACAAAATCTGAAGATCGCCTAGAACCGACAGAAAAGTTATGCTGACCAAAAGAGAACTTCAAGAGAGTTCAAAATGGGATACCATGTATATCTCAGAATTAAGCCCAGAAGGAGTTCCCTGAAAATGGGAGCTTGTGCCAAGTTGGCACCCCAGTATTGTGGACCCTTTGAGGTTCTAGATAAAGTGGGACCTGTAGCCTATTGGCTAGCACTTCCTCCCACAGTAAAAGCACATAATGTTTTTCATGTTTCATTACTGAAGAAATATGTACATGACGCTAATCATATAATTGACTGGTCTGTGATCCAGGTGGAACCGGAGGGAGAATTTCTACCAAAACCCCAATGCATATTGGACAGAAAGGAAACCCCACTCCAGAACCGAACCATTGCACAGGTAAAGGTGCAGTGGAGACATTTTGGCCCAGATGAGACTACATGGGAAATGGAGGATGCCATGAGACAGGCATATCCAATTTTGTTTACTTTTGTACATACAATTCATGTTAAAATATAAGAACATCAAGGACGATGTTCCTTTAAGGGGGAGGGAATTGTAACACCCTGTTTCCCCCAATTTGTAAAAATAACTGGACTGGCCAGAACCGTGGAAAACTCATGAATGTGAATATGTGATGTGAATGGACCTTATGGAAAAGGTCAATGAATGTGAATAACATTATGAATTATATTGCAGGACTGCTGCGAGGGGATGTGCGGAAAAAGAGACCACGATGGCGATGGAAGGCACCTGGAAAGGTGGCGTTAACTTCCACCAAGAATTAATACCGTATTTGGACTCCACTAGCCCGGAGAACCAAAAGCGGCTCGCTGGCCCCGAATTAAATGTCTTGCAGGATGGAAGGTTGATGGTTCCTCAGGAATTAATGAGGGAAGGGGAGGTGAACCGCCTATCCGTAGAGCCATCTTGACTGACCAGCGCGAGGGAAATCATGCCAAACGCAACCTCAAAAGAGGATAATGTGTGGGGTGGAAGCGATTGGGGGCAGACGTGAGGGGAGAACTCTGGCATTACACAGAGTGAGTGAAAGTAGAGAGGAAGGAGAGTAACCTTCGCTCCTAGTCACTGGCAGATAGAGACACAGTCTCATAGCATCATGGTCTCAGCTTGGGGGTGGCTAGTGGTAAATCCGTTGGGAGTCGCTAAGCCTACGGTTGGGTGGAAATGAGCACCCCTCTTAGCAGTCGCTTGACCCCTGGTGTTATTTCTGATAAGCATTTTTCCTATGGAATCTTGAAATATATATATATATATGTTTATTCTGATGATTATGCCCATAAGTTGTGAAACTATGAATGATTTCATTTTAAGAATGTATGTAGGATGTTTTGATCAATACTAGTAGATGCATGTTTATAATGAAAAGACTACGTCTGGCTTATGTCTTCATAAATCACTATTGATATTCTTACCAACCTAACTCAGACTGTGCATCTGATTCGTGGGAGAAAGGTACCCTTATATACCTCAGGTAGTACCCTGAGTGAATCTCCCCATAGAGATACCTTCCTTGAAAAGCCCATCAAGAACCGGGAAGGCGGTTTTGAAGGCGTAAGGCCTTAGTAACCCTGCATGAGGAGGAACGATCCTCTTGAAAACCGAGATGGCAGTATAAGGATGAAGTATCGAATCAAGGAATGAGATTTCATCGGGAAATCTGTTGTCACTCCTGACCGTTAGATTTGGTAAGAGGAAGCTGGAAATTTAAGTGCCTTAACCTTGATAGGTGGTGAACGACGGACAAGATCCCGTCGGGAAATATGCGGTCACACATGACTGTTAGATTGGTAGGAGAAAGTAGGGTGTTAAACGCCATACTACTTAGTTTCTCTGTGACTTCATGGATAGAGAAGAGATCGGGACCGTAGATCCCCAAGGTCCATGAGAATATCCAGACCGTGGATCTCTCCACGTTTAGGAAGTCATGGGAGAGCCTGGAAGTTAGGAAGTTGTCTGAGCCATCAGATCTCGGGTGAAAAAACCAAAAGCCATTGGATCTTTCAAGAGTTACCCAAGGGTTAAGACTCCAGTGTATAGGGGTGAAAAACCCCGGAATAGATCTAAGCCGCCCGATTAACAGAGGCTACGTGTCAAGAGATCACCCATTTCGGGAAACCAGGAGTTGGGAAATTGGGAGTCCTGTTGACAAGAGATCATGACTTTCCATTGTGGAAATCTTGGGATGGATCTGGTCCATCTGATTGAATGAGGCCACGTGTCGTAAGATCTCTCATTTCGAGAAATCAAAAATCGCAGAATCGGGAATCCTGTTGACAAGAGTTCGGGATTTTCCATGGTGAAAACCCTGGGATAGATCTGAGTCGTCCGATTGACAGAGGCCACATGTCGTGAGATCTCCCATTTCACGATATCAGGAGTCCTGGTGATAAGGGATCGGGACTTTCTGGGGTGGAAACCCGAGAGCAGTTGTGGACCATATGATTTAAGGAGGTGACGTGTTGAGAGATTACCCATTTCGGGAAATAGGGGATCGGGGATTCGAGAGTTCCGTTGACAAAAACTCAGGCTTTTGACTTGACAAATCCTGACACACAATGACGAGACGATAGAAGGTGGCTAAGTCCCAATGAATGAACAAGATTCCTTCGGGGAATCTCAGGGTCTGTAACGATCGTCCGATGTGAGGAAGAGATGTCAGCTTTAAGATGAGGTGTGAATGCGCAATTAGATAAGTAACGATCATATCTGGATGGTCAGAGTCCACCCACCCAGATCTATGGCTGAGGTCTCATTCTGGATCCCCCTTGCCATTCTACCTTTAATGGGGGGGGTCCAGACTTGGACGCGCAACTCTCGAACGGTCGATATTAACTCATCATGATCAATAGTGCTCAGGTGGATTCCGGACCCCCCTTGCCATTCTACCTTTAATGGGGGGGAGGGGGGGTCCAGAACAGTGTGGCGTGTGAAGTGGGGCCTCCTCTTGTCCTATCGACTACCATGTCACACTTCCCCCTATTCCACCCGTACCCCACTTAACTGTGCAACGGGTCCTGTTCTCATGGGCTGATCTCTAGCCCTGTTGGGATTCATCCCTATTGGTCGGTCGCTAGCCCTTTCGGGGTTCGGCGGTTGCAAAGATGAACGGTTTGACACTACCGTAGCGCCGAGACCGGAAATACAACAGACACTACATTCATTTGAACTGTGATCCTGACCTGCAATCACATGGGAACGCTGAGAGAGAGAAAGAGCCATCTTATACTGGGCCTCCATGGATATTTAGGGCTTTGGATTTAGCAGAAGACCAGAAAAAGTCGATTATGGTAGTGGGTATGTGACAATATTGCACTAATGAATCTTCTAGCGATACAAACTTTGTTCTTTCAGATGCATGAGGTAAAAGAACCTCCACCTAAAAATCTTCATCAATTTCAAGAGAAAAAATAAGAAACCTATTCAATACAATTTTGATTTTGATTAATAGATGAAGAAGAAAAAGCATTCTCTTCATAAAAAATTTCAGATGTATTCATATGAATATTTTATAAAGGTTCTTCTTCATTCAAAATTACAGTAATATCTTCTTCATCCTCACTGTCATAGGAATAATCTTTGTTGTATTCTAAATTTTTTTCAAACTTTTCAATACAACAATCTTCAAGAAAAAGTTCGATAGAATATATCTTCTTGTAATGAAAACAAAATAAAACATGAAAATATTTCAATGAAGAAATACTACCAATAGGTAACGATCTATACTAGTTCCTTTCCTCTCCTTCCATATAGATCATGAACAATTTCATGAGAACATCCTCATGAACAATTCCCAGTTGAATAATTTACTCATGAAACTCTATTAAATGTTGTGTTGGACTATCATTAACATCTTATTTGAACCTAGTGAGGTTGACTCCCTAGTATTTTTCATTAGGAATAACATGAGGATAACCAGGTACATTTGAGAAATCAAACAGTGCATACCTTGCAGCTATCCGAGTAGCAAATGAAGTTGACATTGAAACACAGTTGATTCACCAGTGGATTCTTCATACCATGGAGTCTCTAGGTGAAAAACTAAATATCTTGATGTGTATAGCTCTCGTTTACCTTCAAGAAAAAGAAACAATATTTATCAAATCCCACGGAAAATATTTCAGATATTCTGTCCCCAATAACGACGCCAAAAATATGTTTTTCTTGACATTGTTCCTTGAATCAGGAGTATTGTTGCACCTCAGCAAATGCATCAACACGTAGATGCACAATGGAGAAAGGGAGAGGCACCAACCCTCCCATTTTTAAATTTGAAATAATCCAATACAGATTTTTGTGTTGTAAGGTTGTAAGAGCCAGGCCATTCCTTTGTACAGGTAGTGGTTAGGGTTTCCTTAAATGGTTTCCTGTAGCAGGTCCAAATCATAGTCAGGTTTGGACATTCATTTATGGAATGTAGTTGTAGGAGTATGGTTGTCATAACTAATACATCGATGGCACTAAGGGGTGAAGAGGATAAGCTCGTAGAGCCCTCTTTTGTAAAGGGAATAAAATCAGAGAGAGAGATCTCATGTAGAAAGAGTCTTAGGAGACTTAGGAGGTAGAATAGTTCTGAGAGAGAGAGAGAACTAGGGCTCTTTTGCAGTCCAGTTTTTATGTAAACATCTGTATAGATACACAGAGATAATAGAACAGATCCAGAAAGTGACACATGGTGAAATATTGCAAGCTTCGGGTAAGTTGCATTTAATTTTCAGTTGAAAGATTTAAAACCCGAAGACCCGAAGTAGATCTAGTTCGTCTGATCTAGAGGAGACGTGGCATGAATCCATGAAGTCTGGGTGATCCAGGGGGTCATTCTTCATGAAAGTTACACTGATCCAAATAAAGAAGAAAATGGTACAATGCCAATGAAGTGGCAATGCATACATGGTTTTATTAAAGCTATTGGTTATGGTTTATAAAATAACTTAGCTGTATAATTTTTTTTTCAACCACTATTCAAAATGGTTCTAATCCATTCAACAAATGTTTATGACATGGATTGGTCACTCCGATGAGTGGACACATCAAAGGGTTCGTTGTACCATTGGCAACGCACCGTTCTGGCAGTTAGACAAGGGTGCCTGGATTATGGTTTCATATTGTTGGCAGTTATAAGCATACGCTGCTATATTTGGTAAAAACGTTTGGTGTTCATGTATGGTACAGCGTGTGCAATGTTTGGTGGGCGAGTCGAACTCATGATCCATTGTTTCAGCCAACAGTTGATCTGTTTGTTATCAAAAATCTCGCAGAGATGAAATCCAACGCGCCTAAGAGGGGATTGAACCCTCGACTTGCACCTTTATAACCAAGGGTTTTGCCAGAGGACGGAGCCAGAGGATAGAGGAGAGATTCGCTGTAATTTGTCCAGCATTCCGTTTTGAACAACTGTCGAATTTGTTTTGATAGAGGACGAAGGACAGATTCGTTGTAATTTGTCCAAAATTCCGTTTTGAACAACTGTCGAATTCGTTTTTAACAGAGACGGGGAACAGAAGATAGCGTTTTTGTTGTAAACTGTTCCATTGTTGTTTCTTTCTGAAGTCGACCAGCTTCTGTATTAATTGGCTTCTTTGTCTTATGAAGTCCATTTAGTAATTTTCAGAGAGGAGGT
>ML779624.1:889239-899560 GCA_009831015.1 Picea engelmannii | reverse complement strand
TGTTATTCTGTCATTTCTAGCATTTCGTTTTTGTTCTGCATATTTTATATATCTGGTATCTTGCAATCTCTCCACCTCAACAAATGCACTAGCACGCAGATGTGCAATGGAGAAAGGGAGAGGCACCGACCCTCCCATTTTTAAATTTGAAATAATACAAAACAGATTTTTGTGTTGTAAGGATGCAAGAGCTAGGCCATGCCTTTATACAGGTAGTGGTTATGGTTTCCTTAAATGGTTGGCTATAGCAGGTCCAGATCATAGTCTGGTCTAGACATTAATTTATGGAATGTAGTCGTAGGAGTATGGTGCCGTAACTGAGACAGCGAGGGCACTAAGGGGTGAAGAGGATAAGCTCGTAGAGCCCTCTTTTGTAAAGGGAAGAAAAGTAGAGAGAGAGATAGATCTCAAGTAGAGAGAGTCTTAGGAGACTTAGGAGGTAGAATAGTTTTGAGAGAGAGAGAACTGGGACTCTGTTGCAGTCCAGTTTTTATGTAAACATCTATATAGATACATAGAGATACTAGAAAAGAAGTTTTTCCTGCATATTGTTGTTCATGTGTTTATGTATTTTATGAATGAATGTTGTAGATGTATGATAAGTTTCATTTACAGTAGGAATATATATTTCTCTATCTTTGTTTGAGTTTGAAATATCATTCTGGGTTCTTTAGGTTGTGCAAGGAGTGCACAACAGAACATTTGAGATTATGTAGCCAGCGCAAGGAATGTGCATCTGAACTCTACGGAGTCAGAAAAGAACGTACCAGGAGGGCACACCAGGGCCATCACAAACTCAAGGGGAACCTAAAGTCTTCTGAATACCTTGGAGGAGAAACTGTGCAGAGAAAGTAGAGAGAGATGGAGTTATTGAGAATTCTGTAGAGCTCTGTCAGGCAGGCATCGAGCGGGTGCAAGTGTGCACTAAGGGAACTCTGTGTTGAGTTCAGGAAGAAAAAGAGTTACTGAACACTCTATAAGAAATGGCTCTGCAAGGTGTGCATTGAGCAAGGAGAACGCCAGGAGGGAAAGAAGAATTTATTTGCAAGAAATCCTTTGAACTGAGTTAACAAAATCCAAGGAACGCAAGGTGTGCATGGGAGATTGAAATCTTCGAGGAGATCAAGCTCAGGAGGAGTAACGCAAAAAGTGCATAGGATTCAGACTTGTTCCAAGTCCATAAGCTCAGAAGAGATAACACTTGCAAGAGAAAAGAGAGACCAAGAGTCAGGTTCACAGGAGGAAGTTCAAAGGTCGACATCTCTGGACGTGGACTAAGTCTTCCAAGTCGGGAGAATTCTAAAGCTCGGGAAGAAGAGTGACAATAGCCATCAGATTGGTTGTGAGGAGGAATTTGAGCCATCATATTTGAGTTCAACGAACAAAGGGAGTGCAAAGGAAAAAATGAATTCCATCCATTGGATCTGGGTGAGAAGGATCAATAGCCACCTGATCAAAGGAAGGCGCGCAAGCCTTAATGCTCGCATGCAGAGGACAAAGAATCTCTCAAGGTTTGAAAATTGAGATTCCCAAAGCGTGGAGAGTTGAAGGGGTGGAACGAATCTGGACCATTGGATGCAGAGGGAATATGTGTCAACTGGTCGAAAGATCCAAGGGAAGGGGGAGGTTGAAGTGTTGAAACAACTGAAGCCCAAAGAGCCGAAGAGTCGAGATTCATCGATCTGTGAGGGGACACTTGTCACCATATCGTGAGCTGAGAAAGTTACCCTGGAGATTCAGTTTGAGAACTGAAATAGCCGAATCCTGAAGACCTGAAGAAAATCTGGACCATCAGATCCTAAAAGGGACACGTGGTGAAAGATTGCAAGATTCGAGTAAGTTGCATTTAACTTTCGGTTGAAAGTTGAAACTTTTGAAACCCGAAGACCCAAAGTAGATCTGGGTCATCCTATCAAGAGGATATGTGGTGTGAATCCATGAACTCTGGGTAAATTCCCGAAGTGATTCATAGTCGTCAGATCAGAGGAGACGTGGCGTGAATCTGCGAACTTCGGGTACAGTCCTGAAGTGATTCATAGCCATCAGATCAAGGGAGATGTTGCATAGATCCATGCACTTCGGGTAAAGACCCAAAGTAAACTTCAGTCGTTAATCTGAGGAGACACACATCAATAGATTATCAACTTCGGATAAAAGCCACAGGAAGGTAGGAGTTTGACATTTGAGATTTCTGAAACCCGGAAACCCGAAGCGACGAGATCCGTCGAGGTGAAGTGATCCAGGTGGATATCGGTGGCCACCCACCTTTTCCAGCTGACTCAAAATAGCTTTCTAGCAATTTTCATAATTTACTATTTTTAGCAGTTTTTTGGGTCCTGAACTTCCAAAGTCGTTTTGAGGCCCTAAACAACGTTTTTTTGGGTATGTTGCAATCAAAATATATCAACATGAAATTTCCAACAGAGATCGTATACAAAATTTACGACCCCGGGAAGTTGATGTACTGACTTACCCAAACGGGGCCCACATGACTTTTGGCACTTCGTCTCCTAAGGTTAGGTTTTTGGATGTCTAGGGTCTTTGAAACCCCTGTTTATTGTAAAAATTCCTTCAGAGCCTCATTGTAATCATCTTCTTACGAATGAGTGTAGTCGTCACATCTCTCCTCAAAGATAAGACGCCACCATTCCAGCAAGCTAATTTTCTGCTGCATTTTACAATTTCAGCTTATTTCCTTATTGAATAGAAAACCAATTTTACTGTAACACTATTATTTTTTGTTAAGCATCTGTTAATAATTTGTAGTCATTTCATTCTGCTAATAAAATCTAGATCAGTGGTATAAGAGAGGTCTTCTCCTTGTCGTCTTAATGCATGTCCCCAACGAGGTCAAAGTACAAAGAATTGGGTCTCGAGCTTGTTTCTCTTGAGGACCAAAGCTCTCACATGCCCAAGCAATCTCTCAAGGCAAGAGAAAAGAAATATGATGGGACAGGAGATCCTTTCAAAATGTTTCTTGAGGAAGCCCTCACACAATAGAGGAATGAGATGATGGATAGTTTCACGCAAATCCTTTGGCAACTACCAACAGGTGACACATCTTCTTCGAGCGGAGGTGCTGCCCCCTTCAAGGTCCAAATAAACTTCAATATTCCTATATTTGAAGGTCAAATAGATGCATATGATGTAGACAAGTGGTTGAATATACTAGAAGGGTATTTTTCTATCCGTAACTTTTTGAATAGAGAAAATATTACTTTTGCGCTCTTCAAAGTCGTTCCCCAAGTCAAATATTGGTGGGAAAATTTATGTGAGAAAAAGGAAACAAATGAAACCTTGTTATTTACAGTCACGACCACCTGGGAATCCTTCAGGGATGTTATTAAGGAACAATACTACCCTGTTGGAAGTTATGACGACTTGTATACCAAATGGACCACACTACAGCAAGAAAGAGACTAAGCAATGCCAGAGTTCACAAATATCTTCCATACCTTGCGCACCAAGTTGGGTATCAAATATTCAAAAAGACATATGGTGCTCAAATATCGTGGTGCTCTGCATAGATACATCCAGACTGAAATGGAATTTCTGGACATCTCATCTTTGGGCACGGCCTACCAATATGTCGTCAAAATTGAGCAGAAGCTCAAACAAAAGACGCGACAATTTGGGTTCAGGAACCCCTCACAACAAAAGACAGGAAAGGGCGGCCCCAACCCATAGAACAAAGGACAGAGAAAATATGGAGAGTATCAGGACAACCAGTCCAAGATGCAAGCAAAGAGGGACATCGGAAAGACAAAGAAAGATACTGGGAAGTGGTGTGACTTTCATAAGAGCCCTTGGCATAGCACTGCTGACTGCCCCTCAAAGAAGTCACTAGTGGCTGAAGTTAAAGCCTCTGAATCAAATGTGGGTTATGACTCTGAGTCAAAACCAGAAAGGGGAAGAAAGATCATTGATGCGGAACCTAGTTCCACCGTTGCTACCACCAAGCTCCAGCCTAATGAACCAGATGAGACAGAATAAGGAGAGTGCCTCTTCCATTCATAGATGTGGGTAAAAGGTACCCCGCTACACTTCATCGTTGATAGCGGTAGCCAGAAGAACCTCATCTCAGCAGAGGTTGTCAAGCGGTTGGCCTGGCCGACAACATCGCACCCACAAACTTACACCATTGGATGGCTCCACCAAGGAAGCGATCTACTCGTCAACCAACGGTGTCAATTGTCATAAAATATCAATCCCTTCAAAGACGAGGTATTGTGTGATGTTGCTCCTCTCGAAGTTTGTAATGTTCTTTTGGGCCAACCTTATTTATGATAATATCATGTTGTATATGAGTCTAGGCCTTGTAGTGTTATTATTACTTTGAACAGGAAATTGTAAAGGATACCCGAGGCAGTCCCACCTAGTGTTATTTCCTTGATATCTGCTAAGAAATGCAGGAAGGTCATCTCTCAGATGGGGAAGTTTTTATTCTTCCTGATTCGCTCACGGAATGAGAGAAAGATCATAGCCACATCCAGGGTCTCTGCGGCCGACCTCTCCACACAGCAAAAGAAAGTAGATAAGGTCGTCGAAGAATACTCGGATATCTTATCCTCACCTATCAGGGTACCTCTGCACTGTCAGGTCAAGCACCCCATCAATCTGACCCCCAGCGCATCGCTTCCCAATGGGCCAATCTATCGCTACTCTATGTTAGAGAAATAGGAGATCAAGTGACAGATCCAAGAACTTCTCCACAAGGGGCACATCCATCCCATCTCATCACCTTGTGGGAGCCCAATCGTGCTGGTACAGAAGAAAGATGGAACCTGGCGACTCTGCATTGATTACCGGGCCCTGAATAAAATCATAGTAAAAAACTGGTACCCAATTCCCTGAATCAACGACCTCCTTGATCAACTCACCGGGGCCAAATACTTCAGTAAGATTGATCTGAAGTATGGCTGCCACCAGGTCCCGATAGAATAGACAGATGTATGGAAGACCGCCTTCAAGTCAAAGGAAGGCCTTTTTGAATGTTTGGTCATGCCCTTCGGTTTGACAAATTCTCCAACCACTTTCATGAGAATGATGGATGATATCTTGTGACCATTCACCAATACTTGTGTAGTGGTGTATCTGGATGACATTCTCATTTACAGTAAGTCTTGGGCAGAACACTTGCATCATATTCAGTAGGTTCTACACACCTTGCGGCAGCACAAGCTATATGCCAACTTGGAAAAATTCTCCTTCAGCATGGACAAGGTCCATTACCTAGGCTACATTGTTGATCAGCATGGCGCACATGTGGATCCAGCCAAGATCCAAGTCATTCATGATTGGCCAACCCCAACCACACTCACTGAGCTTCGACGCTTCTTGGGCCTTGCTAATTTCTACCGCAGGTTCATGTTGGGATTTTCCCATATTGTATGGGCCCTCAGCCAAATAACCAAGGGTGGTGGTAAGGAAATATTTGCATGGGGTCAGTCCCAACAACAAGTGTTCAATGATTTGAAGTAGCGTTTGTGCTCTACCCAAGTACTTTCACTACCAGACCTGCAACAACCCTTTGAGATAAAGACAAATGCTTCAAACTATGTTGTGGGTGTCATTCTCACTCAGCACGGCCACCCCGTTGCCTATCATAGTGAGACACTATCATATGTTGTTCGTAAGTACCCTACTTACGAAAAAGAAATGTACTCCATTGTGCAAGCCTACCACCAGTGGAGACATTACATTCTTCGGAGGTAGATAGTCATCCACACTAATCATAAACCACTAGTACCCACTACGGTTCATGCAGACACAAGGAAAATTACAGAATGACCGCCATCAAAAGTGGTCCACATACTTACAAAACTTCCACCTCAACATCAAGTATAAAACAGGAAGCACCAACTGCGTTTTCGATTGCCTCAGTAGACAACGAGTCGTGGCACTCACCATGGTGCTAGACTCTTGCGGCCATCAGACCTCTGGATGGCCCCAACTCTATGAGATAGACCCGGACTTCGCCACCACCTACCAAATGTTGGGTGCAAATGTAGTTGTCAATAATTTTCATCTTCAGGATGGGTTATTGTGTCGTTTGGGCCATATATGTATTCCATCAAGAAAGCGAGCGAAGCTAAGATGGGAATCCCGCTACAGTCGAGTGGCAGGACACTTCGACGTCGAAAATATAGTGGAGATTCTACAAAAACATTTCTACTGGATGAAACTTCGACAGGAGGTCAACAAGTATATCAGGTCCTGAATTGCCTTCGTTATTGCCAAACCAACCACTAAGAAACAGGGACTCTACACCCCTCTTCCTACTCTTGACTGGCCATGGGAATCCATCTCAATGGACTACATGTCGGGCCTCCCATCCACCAAGCGGGGAGTTGAATGTGTTTTTTTGTCTGTTGATTGCTTTTCTAAGATGGCAATTCCGGTTCCTTGCAAGAAGAACATCACAACAGAAGCCACTACCAAGCTCTTCCTTGAACGAGTTTGGGTACATTTTTGGATCCCACAAACCATTGTCTCATATCAGGACAGTCAATTTCTCAGCACATTATGTTCGAGCCTCTGGTCACTATTGGACACTAAGTTCACCAAATCCACGGCCTTCCACCCCCAGTCAAATGGCCAAATCGAGGTCGTAAATCAAATGATCATGCATATCATGCGCATGTATAATTCCAAGCACCCTATCACATGCGATGAGAGTCTTCCCTATGTCTAGCATAGCTACAACCGATCCCTGCATAGCTCAACCAGCCACAGCCCCTTTCAGGTGGGGTTGGGATTCCAACCATTGGGTCCCATGGATGTTGCACTTCCCCTTGCAGTCACCTCGACCGAATCATCTCTTGCTCCAACTGAAGCTGATAAAGCCACCCGATTCATTGAGAAGATCCAACACATCTGCCAAAAGGTTCATGATATCCTACAGAAGTCCAATGACAAGTAAAAGCAGCACCATGATAAACATCGGGTGCCATATAAGTTTCAGGTGGGTGACAAAGTTTGGTTGCACTTGCAAAAAGAATGCCTTACATGACCCCATAAAAATATTTGCCCACTCCATTATGGGCCATACACCATCACCAAGGCTATGGGGGATAATTCTTTTGAGCTCAACATTTCTCCTTTTCTTGGCTTGCACCTAGTGTTCAACGTGGACCTCCTTCAGCCTTATTTCCAACCATTATTGGACACCTTAGACGTAGAAGAACAACTGACACCAACAAATCTCAACCCTAATTGCATACAATAGGAATCCAATGATCATATTGTGGACACACAGATCAAGGGCACTCAACAACAAAGGATCCTGCTTTATCGAGTCGTGAAAGCGGGGCAGCTCCTACACCAAGGCAAGTGGCTCACCCGGGGCCAAATTCAACGAAAATTTCCTCATCTGATGAGGGAACTCAACGCAATTGAGACCGTTTATTCCTAAGGAGAGAGGATTGATTCAGGTGGATATCGGTGGCCACCCACCTTTTCCAGCTGGCTCAAAACTTCTTTCTGGCAATTTTCATAATTTACTATTTTTAGCAGTTTTTCGGGTCCTGAACTTCCAGAGTCATTTTGAGGCCCTAAATGATGTTTTTTTGGGTATGTTGCAATCAAAAAAAATTCATCATGAAATTTTCAGCAATTGTTGTATTCCTCGGATAGATCTTTCCAACGGGCTATCGTATGCCTAAAACGGAGATCATATGCAAAAGTTACGGCCCCGAGAAGTTGATGTACTGACTTACCCAAATGGGGCCCACATGAGTTTTGGCGCTTCATCTCCTAGGGTTAGGTTTTTGGATGTCTAAGGTTTTTGAAACTCCTGTTTATTGTAAAAAGGCCTTCAGATCCTCATTGTAATCATCTTCTTGTGAATGAGCACAGTCATCACATCTCTCCTCAGAGATAAGCTGCCACCATTCCAGCAAGCTTGTTTTCTGCTGCATTTTACAGTTTCAACTTATTTCCTTATTGAATAGAAAACCAGTTTTATTGTATATTTGTTATTTTGTGTTAAGAATATGTTAATAATCTATAGTAATTTCATTCTTCTCATAAAATCCAGATCATGAAGGTGGACATGCGATGCTAGATCCAGAACTCTGGAAGAAAACGGAGGAGGAAAATTCCAAAGACCCGGAGAAGATCTTGATCGTTGATCGAGAAGGGAGTTTGAGGACCATCGATCTGGTTGAGGAGGCAAAAGTCCTGAAACGGGAGAACAATCATTGATTGGGGAGATACGTGTCAGCAGATATTCCACTCCGAGAGATACCCAGTCAACAGAGGCGAGAATTTGAGAATTGAGATTCCCGAAGGTCGGATCCACAAAGGAGATCCTAGCCGTAGGTTTAGGGAGATAGCTAGCAATATATCATTAACTTCATAATATTGGAGTACGAAGGAGAGGGAGGTTTGATATTTCAAACACCCGAAGTCCGGAGTTGCGAAGAGATCATAGTCGTTGATCTAGGAGGAGAAGATTTGGTCCGTAGATTGAAAAGGCACAGATCTGAAGCATCGATTCATATGTTATCGTCAAGATCATGAGATCAATGATCGAGAAGGATTGCAGGGCCAAGACAAGCTCAGACGTTAATTTTCCTTGAGCGGGCCGCAATTTCAACCACGGTTTTCACATGGATATACATGGAAGCACGAGGAGGATTGCAGGGAGAAAAGTGGGTTGGTTGGAAACCACTCTTTCCTGTGCCTGCAATCACGCATTAGCACGAGGGAACAACCCAAGGACATATGAAGAAGGAGCTCGTGAAAAGGAGACAGCATCCGTGAACTAAAGAGTGCTAGAACGCGCAGATAGAGGGTGTGGGTGTCACAGGACCTGCACCAAAGGAAGGAAAGGGGCCTGTGTATAATTGATTTGGGTTCATTCAGGAGCCCGAAGAGTCGATCCAAATCAACAATTGGAAAGATCCAGAGACCGGGAGGTCGCAGAACCCCGGGAGGGGAGGGGGGATGCATCATTCCTGG
The DNA here is from genome assembly GCA_009831015.1 of Picea engelmannii. Classification (NCBI taxonomy): domain Eukaryota; kingdom Viridiplantae; phylum Streptophyta; class Pinopsida; order Pinales; family Pinaceae; genus Picea; species Picea engelmannii. The sequence goes on along the minus strand of ML779624.1, from coordinate 890,596 downwards.
TTGTTTAAGAACAATGTCAAGACATATCGAAACCTACTTTTTTCTATAAGTTGGCCCTTCTAGTTAGAGGGGATCCCTCATCAGATTAAAATATCTTGTTTCCCATTGTCACCAAGCAACAACTCTTATATTTAAGCACAAGTGCCATATTTGGATTAATTAAAGAAAAGGATAACTAGTTAGGACAAAAGATAGCAGACTAGAAAATATGTTGTAAACCTCTCAGATCAAAGGCCATATCCATTGGGCATGGAGTCTCAATTGTTACAAAAAACAATATGAGTATGAAATATGGAATAATAATAAGAAAACACATAAATCTCAAACATAATAAAGGTAAGAGCAATCTCTATCACTCTGAGATGAAGAATAAACAATTTGTTGGGAATTGTCAATGATGAATCCAACAATCGAAAAGTGAATGCACATAAAACATATCAGGTTTATGATTATTATTATATGAGAAGAAAATAATACTTCATCTCTTACTCATAAGGCTCGATAATGAAGATGCAGGTCGAGTCAATGCTTACAGCATATGTATGGGAATATGTGATATTTAAAGATTCCTTTATTATTTGCAACAATGGAGGTTGTACCAAATTGTTGTACTTCTAACCCTAACATTAATCTTACTGCAAAAAGAAGAGGAAACAATTATAGAATTTGAAGAATCTTAATACATAAAAAGAAACAAGAACAAGGCTTTAATTGGCTTGAGCAATGAATCCATGGATTGATGTTTATCATCTAAAAATATTTACAATATCTTTACAGGCTTGATTACAAAAGACTCAGTGCTAGCTGCTATTCATCTCCTAACATGCTAAGCCCCCAAAATGTCTTATGTTGTTGCTTATATTTTCCTTGATTGCTAGTCTAATGTCTTCGGATTTGGAAATAGTTTCCCAACAACTGCTTCGAAATATGCCATTAAATCTGAACTAATTTCTTAATATAAAGTAATTATGGAGAATTTGACACCTCAAGTTCTTGAGTTTTCATGGAATTAGTTATGTGATTTGTCAGGTATTTTATCTCGATTGACCAAATTAATCATAAAAGTAATAATGAAATATAAACCATTCCTTGATATCAATGAAGTAACCTAATCACACCTTCTATTTATTCTAAAACCAAACTTGATCCGGATTATTTTCGGCACAAAATGAGAGCAGAGATATAATGAGGAAATGCATAGAGATATCGCGTAAATCTAGTAATATAACAGAAATATATCAGAGATGCAACCATAAACACAGAGATATAGTAATACACGATTTCTATTAATGAAAGAAATGTACAGAGACTGTAAAAATACAGAGTGAAAGACTCGCTAGAATGGTGGCAGCTTATC